>OY720453.1:58242039-58499539 GCA_963082715.1 Harpalus rubripes
ACTGGAGTAGGTTATACTTGTCTTGTATACAGATTGGGAATTAATGAATATTAATATAGGAGATACTATACGAGATCTAAATTGTGAATTGATGCTTGTAACCCATTTCAATCCGATAAGTATTTAATTATTACACCTGTTATTTAATATTTTTTTTCTATTTAGGTGTTCTTATGAGTTTATAAAAGCACTGTTTATCACTGAAAACACGAGGTTTGAAGATCTATAAACGTACTGTTTTTGGCGTCTTTCGTAAACTAGAGGTGGTAGTCATGACAGATGAATTACATATAACCTCATAATGGTAAGTTATTTATGTTGAAATATTACTTCTAATTATTGATTTTTATCTTATCTCCAGGTGATAGGACTAGAAAGAAGAGAAATTTATAGCTATAGCTGTGTTAGTTCAGAAAGAAGAATCTGTGAAGTTAAAATCTTTGAACTAAAAAATTATGAAACAAGAAACAATGCGCTCATATTTGCTTTGTCAAAACAATTTAAACGGTAAGTTTTATTTATTACAATTTAATTTTATGGTAATATTGCAAATTTCAGCTGATTGTATTGTTATATCAGGCAGATTTTGAAATGTATGGTGCACGTTACTTGAAATGTTGACGCTGTCAACTCAATTAATGGCTACTTGAAAGCAAATATGAAAATTTCACGATCCATGATTTCCAGTTCCACGTCGAGGTGAACTGTCAAATATTAAATTTTTAAATATGATTTAAGACATAAGTGCCATATATAAATACAACATATATTTTGTATTGAAGAATGTAAGAAAAGCAGTTGCTGTTATGTCTGCAACTGAGCAGTTGATGTGTTGACAAAATGCTGGAATGTAAAAGTGTAGATCAAAAAATTGTTCATTAATGTATTTCATTATTTAAAGAGTTTAATTTATGATAACTAACAAGAACCAGCGATCCCGATTCGTTATTTGATAATTTTTTTTTTACAAGATATGTCAAATCAGGTCGTTCATTAATAAACCGGTGGAGTACATTATAAGTATTGGTTTTCCACTTCCATAATTATATAATGCTTGATACAATGTTTTAATGTAAACAATCAGACAGAATCACACAATACACAAACTGTCAAAATGTGAAATTTCAATTGTTAGCGGGAAGCGCTGCCAACATAACAAAAACACCAAGACATATTTTTGACAACTCCTTTTAAAAAAAATAATTGTAAAATTATGTTTATTAGGATTTTTCTTCCTTTTGCTATGTAGAATTCATACTCCTAAGCCTTGCACTCTTATAAGAAACACCCTGTATATCCTGTTTGGTATTAAATGAAACTATAGAACTTTCAAACTTTAGGCATCAACTCGATCGGCTTTTGTTTTTCAGATAAAGTTGTCGTGATTGGGAACAAGTGAAATTTTTTCTGCAGGGCTATAATATAGAAGTGTCAACAAATAGATATCTCGGTCAGCTTTTGTTTTTTCTATAAAGATGTTAGAAATATGTCGTGTTTGGTATCAAACGAGAGGTCTCATTAAGGACTGTTGGACAAATGTGTGAAAATTTCTGACAGATTGATTGGCTTTTGTTTTATGCATAAAGTTAATTCGTTTGATAGATGAGAGAACTTGGGTATCTGACAAGACTGTTGGCTTCGGTTTTAAATTGTGCGTAAATGGATTAGATGTGCGTATAGACAATTATAAAACACTATCGGCGGAGCCCTAGGGACAACTCGGCAAAGCCCAGGTTACGCTAGTTTTCATACTATTTCTTTTATTAAACTCAATATACAAGGTATAATAGCTAAGCGAGTTACCTCAAATAATTTCTATATTATTAAACATACAATAAAATGCTATAAGACAATCTTTTCAAAGACCAAAGAGGACATCCGATTAGAGAAAAAAATATTGTTATAAACCAATAGTTTATGTTCTATGTTATATTATTTTCATTTGTTAGCTCCAGATCTAAAGATTTAATAATGTTATTATTATATTTATTATTTCTTGTATTATTTAAAAATAAAACGAGTTTATTCAAAACATGGGTTTATTTGTATATTTAGGCCATTTATAATCCGTTTTTTTTATTTAATTTGTTTAGTTATGTATATAAAATAGTTATTATATAATATTTGAATCGTTATTTACGAGTTGTATATCTCATTTTACAATCCTATTTGTTTAAAATTTCGTATATTTCCTATTTTTACACTGCTGTCGATCGAGGCATGGCGTGACAGCAAGAGGCTAGATGTGAAGTCACGAATTGAGCATTCAGGCCTGTATTCTCGTGTGGCCGAATTGAGCAATAAAATGTGTATTATTCTTAACAACATACGTAATTAAAATATTTTTTTTGTCACACGGGTTATAGAATATATTCAAGCCGACGTATGTCTTAACTCTGTCCAGGAAATAATTTGGAATTGTCAACATAGTTCATATACATTGGTCTGTATTTTAGCATTTTTGTGTCTCGTATTGATTTATGTTATTTATCAATATTTTTACCTCCCGCTACCCTTAGTAAGGGAGGTATAGGGATCGTGCTAAGAATCGCATATCGAGATTTTGGTAAATGACATCGTTTTAAGGTGAAAATCGGATAACCGGAAATGGCCCTTTACTAGAAGCTCAAAATAGTTTTTATTAGAAAAATTTCTTTAAATGTTATTTTTTCGAGATTAATGTTATTATAAAAATTAAAGATTATTAAATTTTTTATAGATTTGCATTAATACTTTTTTTATATGGGTAAATTTATAAAATTAGCTATAATTTAAATCCCAGAGCCTTCGCTTTAAACAAACAAAACGCAATTATTCAAATGTATGTAACTGACAGATAAATGTCACTATCAAAGAACTAATCATTTCAAAATAATATTAGTAACGTTTTAAAAAGGAAAAAGTAACTAGAACAATAGAAAAGGAATTCAATACAGTTTACAACATAATTAAATATATAGGTATGTATTTAGATTAATAAAAATTAACGATTCACAAACATATTTAAGCTAATCCTCATTTTTGGATTAGTGAATCTATTCTATCCCGGTATTTAAAATTTAATCTTCATTTTATTATAGTTCCGGTGGCCCAATGGTTAGAGTAACGCCTCATGTCATGAGTGCCATCGGGGCTCTGGGTTCGAATCCCACTAAGGCATGGATGTGTGTGAATGTGACCCCATTCTGTAATTGGGATTTAATCCTGTTGAGGGTTTTAAAAAAAAGGTAGTTACTGTAGTAGTAGATTATATTATAAGAAATAAATTGTCAAAATTAGTGCAAAATTCGCTAATCCAAAAAACTTAATCTTTTTTGTGACTCGGGCTGTAAATGGCGGGAGGTATTGTGTTGGCCACACCAGATTTTTTTATTAATTTTTACTTCCATACTAGAATCAACTAATAAAATTAAAGTAACTATACCTACAGGTTAAACAGGTACATATGTTTAAATTAACGCAGAGTATGATGTCAAAAAGTCGTATAGCAATCATAAAAATATTCCCAGTTTGCAGTTTACAGTACATATATTGCTTTTCTATAAATTATTAAAATTAACCGGATTTACTCGTATTTGAATTTGTAGTATTTTTATTACAGATGCCTGTAATTTAAATACACTGCATCGAATTAGCAAATAAAAAGAGCACGATATTCAATGTTTATTGCTTGTACAATCTATAATTTTTAGGCATTTAATTTTTTTATACTTCTTTATTATTGACATAACAGTAAAATATTAATATTTTGCTCTACAATTATTAGTAATTATGAGTTTTAAAAAAATATAATCAAGTAGGCAACATAATCGTTTAATACAAGCATCATTTATCCTGTATACCTTGTAAAAAGTAATGTTAACATTGATTATTACCAGGGCCGGATTATTACTTTTTTCGCCCATAGGCAACTATACAATGCTATTAATTTTTTTATATAATATACTACAATATAATATAAAAATCTGATGTGGCCAACACAATACCTCCCGCTATTTAATTTTTATTAATTTAAATATACATATACAGGGTGTTAATTAAAAAGCGGGCCATAGGCGTTTAACATGGGAAATCAGTTTTTCCTTGCGCAAAACTTCCCATTTAATTTTAAACAAAAATGTTTTAAATAAATGTTGTAGAGAATTAAATTATACACTTAAATCACTAATCAAGTTTAATTTTTCATATTTAATAAGCTGTAAAACCAAATTTAAAATTTTATAAATATTGCTTATTTGTAGTGATAGCTATGGAATTTAAACAAAATTACAAAGAAATGTATATCGTATGAATTGTAAGAATTTCGATTTTGCAGGTTATAAAATAAAAATAAATATAATATACGCAGTAATTTAGATGCATATAATAAAAACAAGATATTTTTAGGGATTTAGGGTAGAATATAATTATTTGTAATTTTTATTTAAAAATCAAATTTCTGACAGTTCAAACGATATGCATTTCTTTGTAATTTTGTTTAAATTTCATGGCTATTACTACAAATGAGTAATTTTTATAGTATTTCAAATTGGATTTTACAGGTTACTAAACATGCAAAATAAAATCTGATTATTGATTTAGGGGTAGAATTTACTTACGTCTTAAATTAAATGGGAAGTTTTGCGCAAGCAAAAACTGATTTTTCATGTCAAACGCCTATGGCTCGATTTTTAATTAACATCCTGTATATTTAGTTCTGCTGGAAACTTTATCCATTCCATATAACTATGGTTCTATTTACTATTTTTATTTTTAAAACGTTACTATTATTAACTTGGTATGATTAGTTCTTTGACAATGACATTTATCTGTCAGTTACATACACTAGTGATATATATATTGTGTAACCAAGGAGTTGTGCTTGTTTAAAGCGTAGGCTCTGGGATTTAAATTATAGATAATTTTATAAATTTATCCATAAAATCTATAGAAAAAGTATTTATACAAATCTGTAGAAAATTTAATAATCTTTAATTAATAACACAAATCTCGAATAAATTACATTTGAAGGTATTTTTCGAAGAACAACTATTTTGAGCTTCAAGTAAAATGCCATTTTCGATTATCCGATTTACACGAAAATCTAAATGGTTCTTTCCGTATTAGTACAAGGTCGAAAT
This sequence comes from Harpalus rubripes, assembly GCA_963082715.1. Taxonomy (NCBI): domain Eukaryota; kingdom Metazoa; phylum Arthropoda; class Insecta; order Coleoptera; family Carabidae; genus Harpalus; species Harpalus rubripes. Next base: position 58,247,160 of record OY720453.1, read on the forward strand.
ACAAGGTTTCAAAATTTTCATAATGATAGTAATTGAGTTAGAGTGGAGAATCCACACATACGCACACACAGACATCATCGTGAAAATGTTAAAATTAGATTCTAGGGACCTTAAAACCTGATAATTTACCAAAATCTCGATATGCGATTTTTAGCACGGTCCCTATATCTCCCTTACCAAGGGTAGCGGGAGGTAAAATGCAATATATACTTAGCACAAACAAAGAAAAAAAACATTAAATGTTGCACTCTTAAGCATATGATTGGTGCATTCTGCGTATACGTATTGAGAAAGTAATATGGTCTTTTTTATCGAAAACCAATAAGATTTTACGGCATAGTTGTCAAATAACAAAATATTTTCAGCATCAGTCTATTTGTCTATTTACAACAAAATATCGGCTCTCTATTTCTACACCTTCTTAAAACAAAGGCCAAATCACATTTTCGATTCAAATCTACTAGACAGAAAAGATTAAATGAGAATATTTTCTATTATATTTAAATAATTTTCCCAAGTCGGCAGCGCCCCTAGGCAACTGCCTATTTTGCCTTATGGATAATCCGGCCCTGATTATTACAGGTATAAATTAGTACATACAGAACGGCAAACAAACATAAAATGAAATACAGGTGAAACTGTAGAAATAAATACTAAATCAACAAATGGAGCGAAAACTTCAAATGCGGAAATAAATCTCCGAAATGTGTTTGAATGAGCGAAGTGAAATGAGTTTCATTTGTTTCAGTGCAGTATGAATAGGTATAGTTTTGAGTTGGGGCACATTTAAGGATTAAATTTGTCGAGTCGGTTTAAACATGTGTGCACAATATAAACTTTTCATGGGGTGAAACGGCTTCTCTTGTTATATTACTTGACGCTAACATATTGCTCGATCATCAAAAACTTTTACGCTAGCTCACACATGCTTCTATTTAAACTTTTGTTTTTATTTTCTAAATTATTTTCACATACGGGAAAAACTTTATAAGGTATTTAAATTTTGATACTGAATTTTCATTTGCCACGGAATTCTACAGACGTCAACGAGATTAAATTTTTTTGCCTTAAAAGTCTTACTAAAGAAATATTTTCAATCAACACACCTTTACAAATTTAAATGTACTTGGGTAAATATTATCTGGTGGTCCTAACTTTTCATAATTTCATCAAAATCATAAATTTTCCAACTTTCGAAAAGAATTACTACAATAGTAAGTAGCTGGTGAATGCTCATCCTTGTAGTCTCGTGAATAAATTATGACGTGAAACCTTTTTAAAAACATTCAAGAAGCTGCTAAATTAGTGTGCTTCAATCTAATACCTCAAAAATCTATTTCAGTACTGGCTTATTTTGCTGCAATTGGAAACAAGTGTTTAAGTTCCCTAATATGAACGAAATGCTCGATGTTAAAATCAACATTAATTATTTATAAAAATGTTGATCTATCAAAATATGGTTTGGTTATAGCTTTTCTAAGAAATCAGTATTTTTTACTATTTGATCAGTTTTTTTTACATTCTTAATTAGTGTTTTGTAAAATGAGTGATCAGTTAATATGAATATGATCTCCAGGTTAGATTAGGTTAAGTTAAGATATGGTTAGGTTAGATAGGTTAACGCCCAGTTTTATAAAAGATGGATAAGTAAATACTAGCAAAGTAAAATTTACTATTAAAGTAAAATAGTTTATTCCAGAGATTTTCGTTTTATAAAGCAAGAATAAAAATACTAGCTAAGTAAATCTAGAAAATAAATTACTCCACCGATTTTCGAGGAAGCAAATTTTATTCTGTACAATAAATTTGACACATCAACATTAATTAAATTAAATTCATTATAAATTTCATCTGTTGCATTATTTTTGCATTTATTTATTTATATCCAATATATTTGCTTTGTTTATTTCTGAGTAATTTTTCCCCGTTCTCTCTTTTTTCTATGCTAGTTGACACCTGGCACTTTATGACACACTTTACGAGTATTTTCTATCTTAACGGTGCTCCTTGATTTTGACTTTTGGATTTATTTCATGTCAGGAACATAGAGAATACAATATTATTAAAACATTCTGCGGCACATTGCTTGGAATAAATCCTCTTCAGTTGATGATTAACATTATCGTCAGTAGTGGTTTTAAGGGATACTGTCTAGTAATGTTGAATCCTGGTTTTATCAATCTCTCCTATGCTCCAGTAGTGAAAAGATTAGCCGGTATAAGAAACCGTAGCCTGAGTGTACTACGTTATTCACACAGTCTTCATGGAGGCCCTTTTCCTTGTCCCCAGTTAAAATTGTACTTGCAAATTCATAAAAAAATTCAATTTTATTACCACTCTGGCCTATAGGTTCTTAATATAGTGAGAAACAATATTAAATGAATATAGTTATCGAAAATATTAAAATATTTATATGCAAAAATCACAAAATAATGACAGATGTCATGTCTATGTCGGTAAATCATTAGGATAAAATATTTACTCTGCAAGTAGTTATTTTACTCTGTAACTTGTTTCATAAAACAGACATTTTTATTTACTCCTCGATTAAATTTACTTTCAAAGTAATAACTCAGCAGTTAATTCGATGATTATAAAACCGGGCATTAATGACATTTTTAAGTTGCTCATCAATTAAATACTGATCAATTAAATATATGCCATTTTATTTTAATCTGTTGTATATAATTTCATGATAGTACCATTTTAATAAAAAATATAAATATTTAATGAACCATCAATAACTTATACACCACTGACCAAAACACAAAGAGAGACTTGAAAGCTCCGTGTTATTTTAAAAGATAGAAGTGGGGGTTTGGTCAGCAGAGACCTCTGACGGTGAATCCAAAACTCAAGTTTGTAATGCAGGCAGCATGCATCTCTTTTGTAATGCGGGCATAATGCATCTCTTGAATTTAAAAATTTAAAAGATTAAAAGTAATTCAACGTTTCTTTCACAAACATTCAAAAACATTTTCGATATGAAATTGAATATCAAATATGTTTTTGATATTTTATGAAAGAAATATGTAGTTTATTTGGTTTTACAAATAATATTACAATATGGGTTATTAAATTAAAAGCACTTGGTAATATATTTTTCGTACATTTATTACAGCAGTAAATATTAATAAAATAGTGTTTACAAATCATGTCTCTTGGTAGAGTAAATAAAACAAGCTCTTCATTTTCCCTGTTGTTGCTTTTACATTTTCTGAAATTAGAAATTTGTATTATTTACATTTTCATTACAAAATTAAGTTACATACCATTTAAATGTAATTGAAAGAAGCACAAAAACAATACACTGCAGCAAAAATCAACACAGTAAACACTCTTAAAAAGCTTCGTCTTCGAATACAAAATACGAAGAGAAATTGCTAAATTTTAAACGTCAAATCACCGACCAAATCCAAATGTGTCAATAAGCACTTTCTCCGCCAGCTCTTGAGATATTGCGAAAATAATTTGCTTGTGCTGCCGTCTGCAGGCGATTCCAAATCTATACTCTCTTTTTACTCTCTCTACCTCTACTGCTCCACAAGTTCTTCTAATCTTCTATCACAAAAATTCCTCTTCACTTTCAGCGGGCTGCTAAATCAGTTTACTAAAATGTTTTACAAATTCTTCAACATCTAATTAAATTGGTTGATCTGGGTTCGAGGACTTGTCTTTTCCTTCCATCCCACAAAATACGGTGTAAAGGAAGCAAAGCTAAACAACAACAATAAGGTAAAATTAGTTTTATTGTTTCGCTACTATCACTAGAATAATTATTGTATGAAGAAAACAATTTGTGTATATTAATTTTTAGAAATAAGCAATCCATATTTTTAGGCTGTACGCGGTACTGTATGTAGCATGAAATAAAGAGATAATTTTAGATATTAAGATAAAGGAATTTATGTCAAAATCCAATTTTAACTTTTATATTTTGAAATTCGTATCAGCAGAAAAATATTTAAATTTTTCAACAGTTTTCCTATTTTGTAGTGGAATTCCTCATATTTCAAACAAGTTTTTATTTTTGCTCCCAATAAATCTTACCGCAAAAATTCCATCAATATGTTAACGAGTTACTAGAGAAAATAATGATATTGTACGTGTACTCATTATAAATTTAAATTTCAACATGCTTCAAATTAATCCTATAAGAAGGACAAGATTTGATTTGAATTAAATTTAAATTAAGGTATAGAAATAACATCTTATACCACATAAATTTACTGTATCATTGATCTAGTCCGAATCAGATCTACAAATCTTATCGTTTTTAAATGTCATCTAAGGAAAAATAAGTTTTGTTGCAATCAGATGATATCAGTAGAGATGTAAAATTTATGTTTTCTGATTTGATCATATGTAACCTATAATAGTTGTTTTAGAAGTGTTTTATCAATTTTTTTCACCTTTCGTCTCACATGTGAAAAAGGATTGTACTAAAAATCATTTATTTCTTTTTAATACACATAAATAAGATTTTATTCACAATCGGTTAGTAATATGACGATTTCTGACTTTTAAAAAGTTGGGAAGTTAGTTATTGTTAACCTCATATTCCAAGAGGTTGGAAAGTATAACGTGAAGATAGCTGGGGTTGGAAAGTTGACACTTTCCAACCTCAGCTATACTCACGCTATACTTTCCAACCTCGAGGCGGGAAATAGCTGCCTCCCGCTTTGAGAGATCAATGCGTATCAATGATGGGTATTTACATATAAACAAAGCATCTTTACAATTTATATGATAAAAACATGGAATAAACTTGTAAATAATAAAAGTAATGAATGAAATCAATATTTAAGGTTAGAAATCAAAGTGACAGTTCATGTGACAAATGAACAATCTCAGACCACTCGTTTATTTATGTTAGGTTATTATTATTTAAATATCAAATATTAATTTTTTATTTCAGATTGTGAATAAAATAGTATACAAACCTCGGTGAAAAGTTTCATTGTCTCGGGGTATAGTTAACCTCGGCGCTTCGCGCCTTGGTTAACTATCTTCGCCCTCGACAATGAAACACTTTCCACCTCGGTTAGTAATATACTATTAACATTTTTACGGGAGACATCCATATACATAGATGCGAGTATACGTGTTTATTTGCTGTATTTCTGAGTTTTCGCACAAAAAAATTAAATTTTATTCAGTATTAGATAACTGCAGAATTAACATAGAAACATATCTTTGAATACATTCATATAAATAAACAACAACAATACGATTTACTTCTTATTGAACAATAAAGTGATCATATTTTCATTCAATTAAAATTGTAGTAATCATTTAGAGGTGAAGGTATTATTATATACAGGGTGTAAATGAAATAAGTGCATTAAATTTAACCAGTAATGTAACTCGACGAGAGCAACAATATTTCTTAATAACTTTTTTTTCTAAGTCTTTTAGATTTTGAGTTAAAATTCTTTAAAAATTTGCTGCATATTTCGGCGTGCGCCCATGGAGAACAAATGACAGATGTCGTAATCAAGTGAGATACAAACAGCTCAAAAATTCTCGGTTATCGGTTACACTTACAGTCACAGTCATTAATAAACGAATCAAGGGAAATAACATTATTATTAATTAATACGTAATAGTACAATTTTTAAAATAAATAAATTTAAATATTGGATAACAAAAGTATAAAGTTGTGTATTGAACCAGGTTTTTAATCACGTGAATAGTGGAAGACAAGGAGAAACGAGGTAACGAGACGAAGACCAAAAGCATAGTTATTAGGTTATGAGATGATTATTTATTGTCGACAGATCATAATAGTTTAAATTCGTTATTCAAAAAATGTAAGTACAAACTTTTGTCCATTTAAAAGAAGTACATGAGTATCAATAATTAGTCGTCCATTTATTGTTCCCCAAACATTTTTTAATGAAAATTTTTACAGCATTTTCGTCTGTCAAGATGTGTATTGTGCATAATAAATACACCTTCCCAAGTAAATTCAGTCTCATTAATGAACATTATGAGCCATTCCCAAAATTGAAGTCTGTTATGTGCTGAAAACATTGAACTTTTTGCACATGGTATAAATACAACTGTTGCTTTTTTAAAAATTGTCATATGTGACACTCCGTATTGTGATAAAGATGTACAAGATTAACAAATGTGCGAATATTAAGAACAGAATGATTTGGTGATGATTTGGAAACGCTCCGTGTAAATGCGTTGGCAACTCCATGACACTGTCTTTATGTGAACCGTGATGTCAAGTAAAATGTAGTACAGATACGAGTAAAAAATAAATAAATAAACCATAGGTAAGTAATTACAATGTCTGTGTATTCGTATTTTGACAGAATTTTACCTTATAAACAAGTTTATTACTAATGTCAAAATTTAATTGCAACAATTGACAGGACTGTCAATTGCTAAAACAAAATTTTTCATAGCTATTGCTGCTGCATTCAATTATCACAAAAATATTTGGAACGACACGTCACGGGGTGGTAAAAATGTTAAAAAAAATATGCGATTTCGAGAAAAAGTTATTAAGAAATATTGTTGGTCTCGATGAGTTATACTACTGGTCAAATTTAATGCACTTATTTCATTTACACCCTGTATAGTACCGGGTGTATGGCGTAAGTCTAGCACCAAGAGTATTTCATTTATTTTGAGAGATACAAAAAATGTTAATAAGCAAACTTAATCTAGATAAAGGGGCTCATAAGATGAATATAGTAATAATTTTGTATCAGTTCCGGTTTTAGCGGAAATGGGTACAAGCTTGAATATAGCATAGGGAATCGGTATTTAAATTTTTTCCAGAATGTAAATAAAATTAGCTTCACAACATATATACATACATAAAATCACGCATTTTAATACCTTAAATTAAATCACAAAATTGTTAGAGCACTTTAACTTTATGTAGATAAATACTTTTCTTTTGTTTTGAGGTAATAAAATTGTTTCATAGCTTGCTATGTTTAATTTTGTATGGAATTTTATTAATACATATTTTGAAAATAAATAGTCACTATTTTGAAATGATTGAAGTAAAACTATGATATTTTGATATCATCGTGAAGTTAATTTTATGTACATTCAGAAAAAATATATAAAAATACAGATTCCCTATGCTAGATTTAAATTTGTACCCATGTCCTCTAAAACCGGAAGTGATACAAAATTTCTACTATGGTCATCTTATGAGCCCCTTTGCCTAGTTTAAGTTTGGTTATCAACATTTTCTTGTATTTCTCAAGATAAACGAAATATTCTTGATGCCGGACTGGTATGGAAGTAACTGTTGCTCTTTTAAAATATTCCAAATTGTCATATGTGACACATCAAACTGTGATAATCTCGAAGATATTGTATGTGGTACAACATAAATTTACGAATATTACGAAGAGGATGATTTTCGTGTAACTTCGTTGACCTTGAGAACTTCACCATAGGTAATTACAATATCTGTGTATCCGCTAATCATAAACATAAGCATTTTGCCAGAATTTTACCTTATAAACAAGTTTATTACTAATGTTAAAATTTATTTGCAACAACTGACAGGGCTATCAATTACTAAAACAAAATTTTTCATAGCTATTGCTACTGCATTCAATTATCACAAAAATATTTGGAACGACTCGTCAATTTACGGGATGGTAAAAATGCTAAAAAAATATGCGATTTCGAGAAAAAGTTATTAAGAAATATTGTTGCTCTCGACGAGTTATATTACTGGTTACATTTAATGCACTTATTTCATTTACACCATATATATATATATATATATATATATATATATATATATATATATATATATATATATATATATATATATATTCAGGGTGTAAATGAAATAAGTGCATTAAATTTAACTAGTAATGTAACTCGACGAGAGCAACAATATTTTTTAATAACATTTTCTCGAAATCGCATATTTTTACTGCATATTTCGGCGCGCGCCCATGGAGAACAAATGGCTGCTCTCGTAATCAAGTGAGATACAAACTGCTCAAAAATTATTGGTTACACTTGCAGTCACAGTAATCAATAAACGAATCAACGGAAATAACATTTATTATTTATTAATTCGTAATAGTGCAATTTTTAAAATAAAGAAATATAATTTTGGATAACAAAATTATAAAGTTGTGTATTAAAGCAGGCTTTTAATAACCTGTGAATAGTGGAAGACAAGGAGGGGCGAGGTAACGAGAGGAAGATCAAAAGCATAGTTATTAGTTTATGAGATGATTATTTATCGTCGATAAATCATAATAGGTTAAATACGTTATTCAAAAAATGTAAGTACAAACTTTTGTCCATTTAAAAGAGGTACTTGAGTACCTGTAATTAGTCGTCCATTTATTGTTCCCGCTCAAATATGTTTTAATGAAAATTTTTACAGTATTTTCGTCTGTCGAGATGTGTATTGTGCATAATAAATACACCTTCCCAAGTAAATTCAGTCCCATTAATGAACATTATGAGCCATTCCCAAAATTGAAGTCTGTTATGTGCTGAAAACATAGAACTTTTTGCACATGTTATGGATATAACTGTTGCTTTTTTAAAAATTGTCATATGTGACACTCCGTATTGTGATGTGATAAAGATGTACAAGATTAAAAAATGTGCGAATATTAAGAACAGAATGATTTGGTGATGCTTTGGAAACGCTCCGTGTAAATGCGTTGGCAACTCCATGACACTGTCTTTATGTCAACCGTGATGTCAAGTGAAATATAGTACAGATACGAGTAAAAAAATGAATAAATAAACCATAGGTAAGTAATTACAATGTCTGTGTAGTCGCATTTTGACAGAATTTTACCCTATTAACAAGTTTATTACTAATGTCAAAATTTAATTGCAACAATTGACAGGACTGTCAATTGCTAAAACAAAATTTTTCATAGCTATTGTTACTGCATTCAATTATCACAAAAATATTTGGAACGACTCGTCAATTTACGGGGTGGTAAAAATGCTAAGCGATTTCGAGAAAAAGTTATTAAGAAATATTGTTGCTCTCGCCGAATTATATTACTGGTTAAATTTAATGCACTTATTTCATTTACACCCTGTTTAATATATATATATATATATATATATATATATATATATATATATATATAGTGTGTGTTCAATAAAATTCCTAACTCGGAGTAGGCTATGAACAGAGAAACGTATGTCTGACATTTAATTCAATATTTTTGAATTGACATACGTTTCTTTGTTCATAGCCTACTCCGAGTTAGGAATTTTATTGAACACACTGTATATCTTTGCATTCCACAAGAATCCTTATTTTGACAGTGACAAATATAAAACTTTCAATGTTGTTATGACATTTAAATCATTTTGCTATAATGTAGTTAGTACTATTTAATTTATTTCAGTGTAGCAACTTAAAACTTAAAAGCAATAAACCTGTTTCTCTATTTAAAAAATTGAAGGTGTAAAAAACGGCGAGTGCTTATTTGGGTAGTGCCGGGCAAGTGGTATGGTTTTATTTTTCCATCAGATTGTTTGATTCACACGTGCTGGCTTCTGGAGCCGGAGCCCACGTATTAAACGGTGGCGCGCTAAAAGCACACTCTCTATTCTGTTACCGTCACGATCACGATCACGTTTTTGCATTAACACGGTGCCGCGTGATCCCGATCTGCGAATACCGCACACGTATTTGTTCGCTTCGGCGCGTCCACGAGTTTTTACCCCGCGCTCTAATGTGCATTCGACGTCGCGGCATCCAGGATCAGCGTTAGCAACAGCGATGCCGATGCGTTGTCTTTGTTTCGGGTTTTATGCTTTTATTGCCTTTTATTTAGCCCATGCGAACTGAGTACAAATTATACGAGAATTGCTACTTTGTTGCACTTGTACTCGGAAGGTGTATACCATTTTGTAACCATGTTGGAATTTAAGTGCATTTGATTTTTTTTATTAAATGTATGTTTCAAAAACAATGAATTTATTCTATACTTTTAGATCATATATAGTTTTTGACCACTAAATTTAGTATTGGTTGCCTCATGATTACTTTTTTTTACTAAGTAGCAAAATAATACCCTAGTAAAATTATGTTTTGATAACGTATACCAAAAATAATAATTGAGCTTTAAAAAAACGAGTATAACGTCCTTAGAGCCCTATTCTGTAACTCGGTGGTTAAAATTTTTATCCAATAGTTATTGATTTGACAACTAAAAATCCCTTTTTACCTACCGCTACCCTTGGTAAAATAACATTTAAAGGTATTTTTCGAAGAAAAACTATTTTGAGCTTCTAGCCATTTCCGGTTATCCGATTTATACCAAAATCTAATGGGCTGTTTCCATTACAGAAAAAGTTCGAAATACAAGGTTTCAAAATTTTCTGAATATTAGTATTTGAGTTAGAGTGGAGGATCCACACACACACATACACACATACACACAAACATAATCGGGAAAATGTTAAAATTGAATTCTAGGGACCTTAAAACGTGGTCATTTATCAAAATCTCGATTTGCATTAATACTTTTTCTACATATTATATGGATAAATTTATAAAACTATCTATAATTTAAATCCCGGAGCCTACGCTTTAAACAAACAATACTCCTTGGCAGTTATTCAAATGTATGTAGTTGACAGATAAATGTCACTGTCAAAGAACTAATCATTTTAAATTAATAATAGTAAAGTTTTAAAAAGAAAAATGTAAATAGAACAATAGGAAAGGAAATCAATACAGTTTCCAACATATGTAAATATGTTGGTATGTATTTAGATTAATCAAAATTAACGTTTCACTAAAAACTTTAAGCTAATTCTCATTTTTGGATTAGTGAATTTTATTTTATCCAGGTATTTAAAATGTAATCTTCATTTTATTATCAAAAATGTAGTTACTTGGATTAGATAGAAATAAACTGCCAAAATTAGAGTAAAATTCACTAATCCAAAAATAAATAAATAAATATATCATCACGGTTTATTACCCATTGCTGGGCGTGCCAATCTGCTTTATTCACAGATATCGGTAATGCTGAAATATTTGCACAGTGTTCGCTTATCAGGCGTCACCTCACGGACACTCATTTCTGGCATGGAGAGTGCACCACAGGCATCAATTTTTTTGCCATTTAAAATTGGAAATATTCGGCGTTGGTCGGGATTAAACCCGGTTCCCCAGTTTCGCGACCTGACACTCAGGCACGCGGCTACGAGACCCCATGGGGTCTCAAAAATAAAGATTAGTTTAACCTTTTTTGTGACTCGAGCGGTACATGGCGGGAGATATTGTGTTGGCCACACCAGATTTTTTTTGTTCTATGTCAACATACTTGATAGGTTAAAAAATTTAACCAGTGGTTAAATATTATCCACTGAGATATAAAATTGGCCCCTTAATTTTGTTGGCGCGAGTTATGTGCATTAGGTTAGCTTATGTCAAGGTATATGATTTGAAAATATCAAAACGTTTGGGTGCCTACTAAATTTGTGTTTAATATTATTTTAAATGAAAGATCGTTTAATTTTGAAGAAATTCGGCCTTCTTGAAAACGTATGCACCATGGTTTCGGCATAGCTTCTTCACCAGAAGGTTTGTCTAACATTAACACCACTTCATTGCATTTTATATCACTTTTAAGATAAAATTTGATGCATATTCTTTTTACCTTCCGTCACTTTTAGGTAAGGAAGGTATTGTCTTTGGTCAAGAAATTTCATGATGAGTTTTTAATCAATAAGCACGTTCTAGGGCCTCTAGAATACGATTTTACTATTTTTTGGATGATTGTTTGTGTGGGTGCGCGCGTGCGTGCGTGCGTACGTGCGTGCGTGCGTGCGTACGTGCGTGCGTGCGTACGTATGTGCGTGTGTGTGTGTGTGTGTGTGCGACAAAAATTTCGTCTGCGATAACTCTAATACTACAATTCTAAAAATTATAATTCTTTCGTATATCTCTTCGTTACATCCATATGAAGAGCTGATTAGATTTTGGTTATAATTCGTCAACCGGTATCCACATTTGAAAATTTTAACAGTTTTTCTTGAAAAAACAATGTTAAATATCATTTTTTCACATTTAATGTTATTATAAATATTATCGAATATTTTATTCTCTATACGATTTGTTTGTATTTTATACTTCATATTAAATGGATATAGAGTTAAAAATTATAAAGAAATTAAATATCATAAATTAGCCAACTATGGAAACAGCTACTATATTAAGAAAATTCTGATTGAAAGATGTCAGTCTCAACTGCAATTAACATAATATGTTTGTGTTATAATTTTTCTGGAAATATAGCATCTTTTGCTACATACATTCTGTATGGAATTTGTATAAAATACATACAACATACAAATTTGTATAAAATACATACAACTGCCGGAAGGTAATGTACAAGAAATAGAATCTTTTTCAAGGAACTTTCTGTATGAAATTTGTACAAAATACATAGAACAGACGGAAGGTAATGTGTTGGCCACATCCGATTTTTATCTGTTATTTTTGTAGCCGTCAAATACAAACTACACCTCAAATAAGAATATGAAACCTTAACTACGCTTCTCAGACCGTAGTACAAATGTGATACGAAAAAATTAGATGAATGTCACAAAATGTGTGTTTTCAGTACGCGAATTTTAAAGTGTGAAACCCTATGGAATGTTTTTGAAGTGACACTTTATTCAATCGTAGTTCAAAATTCAAACTGGTCATTTCTTAACATTATTTTAGCCACTAGACAAAAATGATGAAGTAAGAAAAACAATTTAGCTACAAAAACCAAGTTTTTAATAAAATTTTATTAAAAAAATAGATATAGAGTAATGATGGAAGGTAAACTTGAGCTTCTTCATCGCAGAATTTTGAATGTTTTCGAATCGGTTTTAGAACGTTGATAGAACATTTAAATGTTTACAGGAACAATCTTCACTAGTTTCATGGCTTTGCAGTCTGAGCTTTTTCGCTAGATCTGTCAGTCGTCCAAACTTTTTTTGCGTTATTTGGTAGTTTTATTAACGCTACCCATATCTAAGAAGTAGAGATTATCATCAGATAGCCACAGATACCGCTTTAACTTAATAAATCTCGTACTGGACAGAAATCATTTGACCAAGCTATTGCTTGTACATATCGTACGAATAGACATTTATCATTTTATTCCCTGGTGCTTGGACACGTCCTTTTTAACTCTTGTATTGCAATTTCTAAAGCCTATATCTTAGAACTGTTACCGTTTTTGCCTCCTTTTAATATACCATTTGAAAGCCCCACTTTTAATCTATTACTACGGCCAATCATCTAATTTTGCTGGAAAATGGACATTCATCCTTTTCTCCCCTGGCTTTTGCAAATGGTAATAAGTCGTTTGTAAAATGTAAATCATTTTAAATCTTTGTGTACTCTTTTTACTAGGTATAAGTTCTCATGTATGTTTTCATATCAACTTATAGCAATTATTAAAAACTACTTCATTCTGCAGTGTATTATATTTTCACATAGTATATTGCAATACAAGTGTTCATATATCTTTTGAAGCGAGGGCACTAACAATACAAAAATGGTATGAAAACATTCTTGATATCCATCTCTTCGCGCCATCTGGACAAAGCCGCGAGCTGGAATCCAGTAGCAGTCGCACATTAGCTGGAGTCGGAGCGTCAAGAAAAACGCGAGCGCAGACGGCAGACGGCTTTTATTTCGGAAGCAATTAAGAAAATTAGAAAGAACAATGAAATAATTATTCTGCGGTCTGAGCCATGCAACTTAACTAAAATTACAAAATTAAACAGCGAAGGTAAATAAAACTCATTGTTTGCTTCGATAGATATTGCGATGCATACAGGCCCGGTTTTATCATGTAGAAGCAATATCCGATTTCTATAAAGGCTGTTCCATTTCACTAAAAATCTGTCAACTTTCAATATAGGACAATATTATCCATTTATTGTAAACAAAAGCTTTCTTTATAAAAATGTTTTTACAGATTATAGAAATTAGATTTTCGAGATATCTAGTGATAAAAAGTAGCCGTTCTTAGAGAAAAAAATCAAAAAAAGTTAAATTACGCCTGAAGTGGTTGATCATGAGTAAAATGTTTTTATAGTTTCCTAAGCAAAATTGTCCGTCGAAATCAATGGTAAAATAAAATATAGCACCCTATTAAAAATAAGAAAGTTAGGGTAGCATTTCCGGTTAGACCGGAAGTGCTACTGATTTGAGAATATTTTAGTTCAAATGGACATGTGGGAAAACCCCTAGATACCAAATTTCGTAAAATAATATTTTAAAAAATTGTGCTATTATTGTGATATTTATAGTATATTCCACGACCGTTGTTACGGTTTTCTTGTGGTTCACGTGGTCCGGTTATGGTTATTGAAAAGTGGTTGTGATTCGGAACATCTTGGTTAATTTGTGTCGGTAAAGCAGGGAACCACCGCATCTTTAGAAATAAGTGACAACGTAACTCTATATGTCTATTTTATACTAACATAAATATTATATATCAGTATATTAATAACAATTATATGGTTATACAATTTTATTTTTTTCAAACGGCGTAGAAATGGCATTTTTAGGACTTGTTTCACAAGGTAGAAGTTTCATTTCTACGCCGCTGGAAATTTCTACGCCGGCGGAGTAGAAATTAGCTATAATAATAAAATAAATAAGTATCCATAGAAACTACATAGAATTAGCGAATAAAAAGAAAATTAGTGCGTTTGAAAAAAAAATTTAATTTGTCATTCGGAATAAAAGTGTCTTTGTGTGCCTCGCATACAATTGTCCGACTCGCTTCGCTCGTCGTGCAAACTTCCATGCTCGCCACACAAAGTATCACTTTTACTCCTAATAACACAATATACTATTATTATATTATAAGATATAAGAAAATAACCACAACAACCACAAAAATATTGTGGTCGTTGTGGTCACGAAAACTTAACCATTACTTTCAGGTACCACATTCCGAAATGGAACCAAGATCCTGATATTATGTTTTGGTTACATTCCGGAACGCTTAACCAGAACCTTGGTCACCGCGATTAAGTTACGGAATATACTATTAGTTATTAGATTGCAGTTTACAGATTAAAATACTAGTTATTTATTCAACGACACTAGAATAAAAATTTAAAAATGAGCCTGTACATATTTTACTAGAATTGTATGAACTTTTTTCTTGCTACGTCTGAAATTAAATAGTTTCACAGAAATATTGGAATTTTGGAATAAATAATACTTATTTATGTATTAAGGCACTAAAGTTCTAGTTATGAACCCAGGTCCTTAGTGAATTTGATTTGAAATCGAAAAGATGTGAGAAAGGAATATAATTTTTTTTTAAATTTATATGATACATGTACAATAATTATCGTAAGATTGGCAACACCGCATTTGAATGAAATCGTAGTACAATAAATTACTTCAGTGCCGATTTTGGAATTTTTATTGACGATTTCTTGTGCATTTTCAAATAAAATAATTTAAATTCTTTCACTTATTGCATGGATTGGACCTTTTTCAGATCTATTTACTTTTGCACTGTAAAATAACTCACATGAATATAATCAAACATCTTGTTGGATAATAAGCCGTGATAATATTTTTTATTTATAAAATATTTTTTGTTGCGATTATTATAGCCAAAAGTTAGGATCGCTTTGTATAAATCCACAAATATATAAAACCGGCACTGACTGCATTTAAAAAAATCGAGAGGGGAAAGCGGCAAGAGCCTTCTATCGAGTGGGAGTCAAAGTTGTTACGAATTTAATCAACCGTACAACACAGTGGAATTAACTAGACGGAAAATTTATTGAAAAGCTTGGAAGAACGCGAGCAAAGAGCACCGTGCTATGCTATGAGATTGTATTGCAATTGGTTTTTCTGTAGCTGTTGCTGTTGAACCAAACAGTTGAACAGGTGAATGTGGAATCGAATAACTGGCTAATATTTACTTTTCTGGGCTCAAACGCGAGTTCCACTGTATTTACTAATTGGTTCCGGTGCTTTTTTATCTTTTACACACTATCGAATAGAAATACATTTGCTGCAGTTTTAAATACCTAACCTGGTCTTAAACATTAATGTACATTACAAATCAAACTGTTTAAATATTTCAAACGCTTTATAGGGTGTTTTAGAAGTTTACATATGGAATGATTCGACGTTCAGTTTGGATATAATCAATAAACAAATTTTTGAAATAATCAAGTCAGTTTAATTTTATTTTTATAAATTTTTAAAAGTCTATACTAGGTATGATTCGTTTTGTTATTAACATATGTAACATAAGTTTTCGGAAAAGTTGGTTTGAACGCTTAGTACTCCAACAATTAACAATTTAGGCGTCCGCTTCTTCTATTCGACGAAGTTTCGTTCTGACATGCCCCATGAGTCTTTGGCAAGTTATAAAATTTATTTTGTTTACCTTGTGAAAAATCCTTCTTCTTAAATGTTTTCATTTTGGGGCTCTTACAGATTGTTGTATATCTTTCTTTTGTAACATCCAAAAAGTTTCAATATATGAATAGAAGTGAAAGCATAGTTTTCAGATAAAATAATGTATGGGGCAATTTTGGAATAATGCGTTTCCAGACAGTACGTTGGACGTGTTAGTGGTTTATACACCAAATCGGGGATTCCATAATTATTTTTTATAATTTCATCTGAACATATCAGTAAAACTAAGACTGTCGGTGAAAATGAGGTGAAAAAATTGCTATTAATAAGCGAGCTATAGGGCGCGAGCAGACACGTGACTCGAGCGACCTTGACGTGCTTGGAATCAGCTGATTTGTGTGCGCATGTCATTTTGACAAGAACAATGTCACGTTGACAATACCAATGTTTTGATTTATTTTAATTTTGAACTACTTTAATGTTATTATTTTACAATTTTTAAGCAGTAAAACATATGAAATAAAAAATAATAACGTTTTAGCAGTTAAAAATCAAAATAAATCAAAATATTGGTCTTGTCAACGTAACATTGTCATTGTCAAAATGACATGCGCACACAAATCAGCTGATTCCAAACACGTCAATGTCGCTCGAGTCACGTGTCTGCTCGCGCCCTATAGTCCCCCGAAATTTGAAAATATAGATGTGACGTCACGTATATAAGTTTTTAGATCAAATAATTTTCTTCGTGGACTTAAATATTCTTGAAATATATGCTATTTCTAAATTATATTTATAAAAATAAATGATTATTATTATACTGCACAAGTCGACATGTTTTATAATTAGAAAATTGCACTACTGGACTGTTAGCCACGCCTCCGCTATTTGAATTTCTCTATTTCCATTGGTAGTAGGCTCCGCCCCTAACTCGGTATTTGTTATATATTTATAGGTGGTCTTTGAGTCGCCAATCAAAAGCTGCTAAAACAAAAACCCCCCTAATTCTGAAGTATTTCAATTATATCATTTTATTTCTTTATTAATATTCATTATTAAACATATACTTTCACTATTTTTTTTTACTAATTTTTCTTAATTCGATTGAGTTGTAATCCCCTATTGCCAGCCGAGTAAAGGTAGGCGCGGGCCGTGATTTTGTAAAATGCAATGTTACCGGTGCCGCGGAGTCTAACAGACTCCGTTGATATATTTTCCTTTAATATTAGTGTCTGAAAGATTTTTTTTTAAATATAGTATTTATATTAACATTACACCATTTAAAATACTTTAAAGTTGCATATGAAATTTGGTTGTTTGTTACATTTTAGAAAGTATTAAGTTTAAATTCACATATTTTTATAAAATACATATAGTCCATACAAAATGTACAAAAAAATACACTATATTTCTTTTGAGTATATGCATATACCTACATAAAAATAATTAAATTAACATATAATAATGTTTATTTACACAATGTTAATAAATCATATTTGCATGTTTTAAGCACATATTTATTTGAACATTTCTGTGTCTTTTAAACTTTTCTCTTTTTATCGAAATTCATTTTTTTTATATGGAAAAAATAGTACATGCACAGAAAAATAAATATTTATAAGTAAGCAAAAGTAACCATCCGCTACTTGCGCATAATATTCTGTAGTATACTATAAAGTTAGCAAGGTAGATAAACAAACACGAACATATTCAAATTAATTACCGAAATAAACGAACAATTAAAATCTCTGGAGTATCACAAACTCCACACTACCACAGTAGGATTAAAGGTAGAACACACGTAATATAAAAAACGCAAGGAGATTACTATTGTTAAGATGCACACGCATATTCTGCGTTACTGCCAATGATTGTTTGGCCGGCTGATGTCGGTATGACGTCACAAGCGGCGGACGCGTTCTTTAAAACTCTTATAAATTCCTTTATCTAATGATAGACATATACGGTTTGAAAATTTGTTCTTAGAATTTTTCATTCTACAATTTTGATTTTTGGTTTACATCCCCTTTAAACCGCAGAATTTTTCAAAAAGTACGCAAAATAAATTTTAAAAACCGCCAGACTCATGGCGCAAAGCAGAACTAAACTTGGTCATCAGTGCCGTAACTAGGACGTGGCAAAGGTGGCGCACGCCACGGGCGCAAAATTCTCAGGGGCGCAAAATTTTAATCATTTATATGGTTTTAGATAAAATATTTCTAAAATCTATTTTCTAAATTTAAAAAATAATTGGTGACAAGCTGGTTCCAAAAAGACACTAATTTTGCAGCCTCTAGCGACCCCGGCTTTTGCCGACATCTTAAGTCAAAATTTTACTAGAATAAAAAATTAAAGCTCGTAATTTCCTGTACATAAAAGGGTTCGCACATTTTTTGCCTAGGATGAACTCTTAAAGAGTTATGTTAAAAAATAGTTAACCAGAGTAACACTTTATGATAGAAATTTAAATTACTCAAAAAATTAAGAATATTGGTATTCAATATTTAGTACCCATCTTGTTCCATTTAAACCATCCAGTACTGTAGAGAATTGAGCATAGTTATGAACTCTCTGATTGGCTGAAATTGGAAACAAGAGACACGTTTACCCAATGTAATGTCGTCTATTTAAAATTGGCGCCATCTACTGAGTGGCTTAAATGGAACAGAATATAATAGGTTTTACTATGTATAATAGTTTATTATTGATGATTTTAAATATTTTTTTTTCTTTCCAACAAATTCATCCACAACTCTGACCCGGTTAAATATACGATAACGCGGTTTGAATTCTGCATGAAATTCTCCTTCATGTCATGTATTATATACCTTGTCCCATTTTAGCTATTCAGTATTGTAGAAAATATGGAATAGTTTTGACCTCTCTGATTGGCTGAAATTGGAGACAAGAAACAAGTTTACCCAATGTAATTTCGGCTAATTAAAACTAGCGCTGATGCGAACGCCATCTGCTGAATGGTTTAAATAGAAGAGAGTATATATATATATATATATATATATATATATATATATATATATACATATATATAAATTGCTGTAAAATTTTAAACATCTGCAAATCGGTTTAGAGCTCATTTCATCTGAAATTTCGACACGTATTAAATACCTACGTAATATTATTTATCTTTAATCGTGTCAAATTTTTAGATGAAAATATGAGAACTAATCCGATTTGCAGTTGTTTTAAATTTTAGAATATGTTCATGTAAGTTTAAGTTGTTAGTAACTCGCGAACCGTTGATCAGTAGTTTATTTCGTTTTTATTTTCTTGATACGTAGGGGCGCAAATAAAATTTTTGCCACAGGCGCTCAAAACCCTAGCCGTCTGTTGGTCATATACAAGAAAGCAGGCCATTAGCTCTATATTAAATATGAGTATTGAAGGTTAAGTTATGTTAATTGTTGTAGTAAAAAGCAAATTCAATATACTTTACATAAAACACAGTACCATCCATTTAAAATATTTTCGAAAACTTATGTTACATATGTTAATAATTCATAAATTATAATTTAGCTGCACTGTGCAGAAAATTATCTCCTATAATTTAAAATTATGTTATAAGATAACGATACTAATCTTAAGTACTAAATCAACCTACAAATAATTACAAGTTAATTTCAATTCGACCTAAAAACTGCTTATATACAAATCAGGTTAGATACAAGTTGAAATACACCTTCCTGCAGTAGTAAGCCTTCTTAAAACATCATAAACACTTCAGAGTAACGATCAGTTATAAATGAAATCGGAGTTTAATCCGATGCAATTTCCGCCCAGCAGAAAAATCCTTCTTTACGGCTGGACTCGCGTGCAAAAACCAGCGCGATTCTCATTGCGCTCACGTCCGCGCCGGTAATTAAACGTGCTTTAGGGTTGGCAAATAATTAGCGTTGTTTATAATGCTGCTTTCGTTTTCACGCTGCAAGTATTTATAAAGTTTTTGCGAGCGACAGGCGCGAGGAGTATGTGATCTCGTATGTGATGTGATCCTGTTTCGACCGCGCAACTTTTTGTTGCGTTTTTTGGATATTCGGTGCAGTTTAGGTTCGCTCGATTGATGTTTATGGCCACTGGATCACATTACTGCTTGTTTTATGTTATTTTGTATCGGAAAATAAAAAGATGGAATGGTCTGACTGTTGAGCTCCTGGAAATTTATTTAATTAGTTTTTAGACTTTTTTATCACATTCATACAAGTATTGGGACAATAAATAGCTTGTAATATAAATGCCAGAACACATTGCGAGGACCAGTTTTAAAATTTAAATTTTTGTTAATCACAAATGTATCTCTACATTTTTTATACATTAGGAAATACAGGCTCACCAAAAAATGTTACCACTTACGGGGGGATATTGGTAAGTTTCTATTTTTAGCTTAACATAGAAACAAGTATTTTTCAGTCAAATTCTGTTCCATTTTTCAACATAGACTTCTTTTAAGTCAATATACATACACATTGATACTCCATCTTTATTTCACCCAAACAATAGTTGGTGTCTTGTTTGCAAAATAAATTTCTTCGGAGCAGATTCACCACATTTCGCATTCCAAAGTTTTGATTTCTTTTTCGCCTCAGAGGTATACCTAATGGTATAAGGGTAATACAGTATTGACCAAAATGAGTAAAAAAAGTTTAATAAATAATTAATAGGTTTGATTTTCAACACTTTCCGAGAAAAATGCCATTTTGTATTAGAATCAGAAGACAAACTGCAAAGATAGACTATAAAAATACGTTAAAATTTAATATGAAACACTTAGCAATTTCTAATATTTAAGAAGTTATTTGAAAATTAAATATTGGTCAAGGTTTCCATAACATTTAACTTAGTACACTTATGTTATTCTTTTTTTTTAAAAAAAAAACAAAAACACATAAGATGTCTTCTCAAAGGTAAACAACAAGTTTCATTTAATCGAAATTGTTACTCTTATAGATTTCGAGATAGCAGAAGTAAGCCCCATAAAAACTCATTTATCCGAAATTGACATTAAAGTACACGATATCACCCCGTAAAGTTGGCCAAAGTAATAGCAAAAGTAAAAAACTTGCATACTCATTTATCAAATTTGAAATAACCTAACTTTCTAGCTTGTATAAAATTTACATATTGCAAATTAATTAATCATTTTTAAGTTAGTGGGAAACTGGAATGTCTAAAGAAATAAGTGATATTTGTGCTGTTAAAGTATGTAACAGATCTTAATACATATGACAGTACTTTTGTTATCAAAGCCATCTCCATCGCAACAGCTAGCATTCAATTGATCTAATGTCTTACAAATACATAACATGTTATTTATTAAGTTCTTAATTAATAATATAACGATTTCAGCACTAAAATATTTTTTTATTATTCATATGGTTTATTCTCCTCGGCTATCGCCTTGTAGAATAGATTTCATATTCGTAATAAAAAATAATACTTTACTGCCTAGGTATACAAATAACTATTTTCACTGCCTTGTATCTCGGAAACTATTAAAGATCGAATCCATGTTGATTAAGCTCATTTTACTAATTTTGGTCGATGGGACCCGCAGAATCCGCTGGCGGCGCTGTAAGTGTATCTTTCATGGCGGTTAGTAGGATATGTCAGATTTGTTTGCATTTTGAATAAGCGCTTTGTCCCAAAATTATGTTAACAGTTCAAATCTACACAATTTTTAAATTTATTTAGTCATATCTTTAATCAAGAAACATAGTTGAGGCACGTCAAGTCATTAATTCGTGATTAATTATTACCTATTTGTGGTGTAACTTGCCTTATGACAATTCTGACTTGAAAAATTTATTTATAAAAACTGTCAATAATTGTTTTAAAATTACATACCTGCAAAATTGTATTATAATTATTATTTGTAACATGCATGGAGCAGTCATATTTATTTATCAGATTGGAGCTTTCCGATATATTTATAGAATATATCTTGAATATTTTTGGTATTCGTACACCTTTTAATATACAGCACGTTCTGATGTACATTGAGTTCATTTTCTTTAATTCGCCTATTTCTCGGACATCCCAAAAAAATATATGAAATTAAAGCGTGAAAACTTCTTTTTCGATGGTTCTTGAAGTTTACTTATTTGGCATGTCCTATTTTTTGCCATTAAATTAGTTCCCTAAAATTCCGCTGATGTCGCATGGTGTACTGCGGGAACCAACAGCCGGTTTTAGTGTCAACTGATCCACTTTCACCGAGTTCTTCTGTATTTATATATGTATGTATTTATATGAAAAATATTATGGGCTTAAAAGAAGAGAATAGAATATTTGAATTAAGTACCATAGTTTTTTTATCTATGGTAATTAAATATAAATAATTTAATAAAATAAATTGTTGTAGCCATAATCAAAAGTATTTATCCCAAATAACTTGCTTGCCCTCTAAATAAAAGCTTCTTGAAAGTCAAAGGCTCGAATAGAAGTGGATCAGTTATACTAAAATCGGCATTTGGTTTGTTTTGGAAGAATCACTTATGACTCATTTTTACATTTTAATTTTTATTCAATAAAAAGTGTTTTGCACTAGGGATCGACCGATAAGATTTTTTGTGGCCGATACCGATATCGGCCGATACCCATATACTCATAACCGATATCGGCCGATACCGATATATCGGCCATAAAATTTTGTCGTAAATTTTTTGCTGTATAAATGAGGTAAAAGTGATTTATAATGATATACTGTTACCGTTACACGCATTAACCATAAAAAAAATCACAAAAAATGCAGAGCAAATGCAAAAGACATATTTTTTCAAACGTCGTAGAAATGGCATTTTTGTGACTTAATTCACAAGGTAGAAGCTTTATTTCTAGTTGGAAATTTCTACGCCGGCGGAGTAGAAATAGCTAATTTCTACGCCGTCGGAGTAGAAATAGGTAATTTCTACGCCGGCGGCGTAGAAATAAAATAAATAAATATCCATAGAAACTACATAGAATTAGCGAATAAAAAGAAAAGTAGTGCGTTTGAAAAAAAATAATTAATGTGTCATTCGGAATAAAAGTGTTTTTGTGTGCCTCGCATGCAATTGTCCGACTCGCTTCGCTCGTCGTGCAAACTTCCATGCTCGCCACACAAAGTATCACTTTTACTCCTAATAACACAATATACTATTTTCCATTGATGTACAAAGTTGCAATAATATATTTAGCATCACCGCCAAGTAGTGTTGCTAGTGAACAGCTATTTTCTTGAGCTGTAAATGTTTATGAAAGCGCAAGAAATCGTCTAACTCCGGAAAGAGCAGAAAGCTTAATTTTGTTACATTACAACTTGCCCAAACTTAACTTTAAATATTAATTTGTTTAACTAAGTGTGTAAATTTACTTCTACATTTTTAATGACTTTTTTGCTAAATTTTGAATAAGAATAAACTTGATTTGTTTTTTATTTAGTATTTCTGTTTTAATTTCCTTTAAAAAATCCTTAGCAACTGAAATATTAAGCATTTTATATTTTTTTAGGCCGATACCGATATCGGCCAAGAAGACCGATATGGCCGATATACCGATACCGATATCGGTATCGGTCGATCCCTATTTTGCACGAAACAATAACGATAGCTGCAAAAACACAACCCTTTGATGTATGAATTAAATTTTTTTTTCTACAGTCTATATACAAAGTAGCCATTTGCGCTCTCTTTTGTCAACGCAAAATGACACTTTGCAGCTCATGCGCGACAAAGTAGAAAAACGCTCGCTGTCCAAATTTCTAACTATACAATGTTGAGAAATGTCACTTGTCTACATTGTTAATAGAAACGTTTAGTCAGGAACTAATGGCACTGTAGTTAGACATTTACCTCCTTCACAAGTCAATCTGACATATAACTGCTCTGTTGGTATATTACATAACCAAACAAACTGCCGCACTGCTGTGAAAATAAAATAAGGCATTTATTTACAATAACGAAAATATAATATGATTAGATTAGATTGGAGCAATAGCTCAAGAAGAATGAAAAATAACAATAAATTAAAATTAAATATAAAATAAATTGTGTGAACAGTTGTGCTGCCACCTGCAAAAGTATGGCGTGAAAGCTCCCAATGGACACCCACTTTTCCACTGCATTAGTTTAATGTACTTGAAACAAATAAATTATACAAATCTTATAAAATTAATTACAAAATTGGCATTATTTTTTTGTAAAAACGAAAGCCAAAACAATATCTTCAAGTTATATTTAAATACGTTCCTATCTTCACTGCAAAACTATTGAGTAGTACTGTAAGTACAAAGTGTACATTTTATTATTTTCTGTTATGGTGGAGGACTGTAGAAAAAATCTTTGTGTGTGTGCAAATGGACATTGACGATTTCGAGAGAATGCCGCGCTCCTGCGTCGCGCTTCAACAACCTCTCAATCGACAATGTCCTATTTTGCGCTCTTAATATACAAATAGCTATAGTATTTGTACATGTTTTCTTACTCAACTCTTTGTTCATAAAATTAGTACTTACCATCAATGACATCTGAAATTTTATGACACGTGCTCTTTTAAGTTTTTGGGCTTGTTTCATAATCAAATTTGTACTATTTTTTCGCATTGTATACAAAAACTCTAGACAAACAATGCTCTCTTTCACGGAACAATCGTTTGGCGCCTACTTGAATTTCCTCATAGTTCCCTATATCTTAAAGACAGGTTTACTGTACTTATAATAAAAAAAAAAACCGCAAGTGATTCATTTAACATATCTGAAAATATTGAAACATACATTTTGAAATTCCTTTAGATACCTAAGCATGAGTAACAATCCGTAATAAATAATTTCATTACTTTAATAAATGACTATTTACCTAATACACTATAAATATTTTCTGTAATTACACATTCTCAACCATATGCACACATCCGTTCTCAAGGTCAGCTGAGCACTGGGAATATATGTCTGTGTGTTTAACACTGCACAAGTGCACATTGCATACGAGTTGGTTTTTTCCAGTGTGTAATAATAGTGTAGCATTAGATCTAGGGAAATTTACGAGCGTGCGGTTGCCGGTCGCTGATTGAAATAGTGGCCATCCTGATGCCGTAGGCAACTGCTTATTTTATAATTTCATTGTCCTTATGGGTAATATACTGCATTCTATGAAATATGATATGCCATTAAACACATGGACGTAGAAACATGGATGTTCTTATTAAATTAATCAAATTAGATAGGTACTTATTTTCTCATAAAATATAGATGTATAAAATAATATGATAAAATATTTCTATGCTAAGGGTACTAATAAATTAAGTTACTAATGATAAATAAGTGCCAATATCAAGTTGATTTCGAGCCAAATAATTCGGAATAACTGTTGGAAATCGAAACTTATCGGTAAACGTATACCGGATGTTTACTTTTTTTATGGACCATCGGTTATATAATGGTTAAATATTCACACGGCTGTAAATTCTGGTCTATTAATTTTAGAACTAAAGTGTAATACAAAAAATGTTCAAAATTAAATATTGCATGAAATGAACCTAAATTTATTGATGTAATAGGTTCTTGTCATAAGAAAAACGTAAAATAAAATATCCGTCTTTAAACTTTTTAGTGTCATGCAAGACAAAATATACAATAGGGGATTCCACCATTTTTTAAATATACTTTCATCTGAACGTGTAAGTAAAACTAAGACTGTCGGTGAGAATCCGGTAAAAAATTCCTATTAATAAGAGAGTTATAGTCCTCCGAAATTTGAAAATATAGATGTGACGTCACGAATATAAGTTTTTATATCAAACTATTTTTTTCGTGGACCTAAATGTTCTTGAAATATATGCTATTTCTAAATTATATTTATAAAAAATAAATGAATATTACGAGTATTATACTGTACAAGTCTACATGATTTATAATTGGAAATGTATTTAAATTATTAAGTTTAATGCAAAATATTTATATTCAAATAAAAATTGTTTGAGAATTGCACTACTGGACTGATAGCCACGCCTCCTCTATTTGAATTTCTCTACTTCCACTGGTAGTAGGCTCCGGCCCTAACTGGGTATTCGTTATATATTTATAAGCCGTCTGTGAGTCGCCAATCAAAATAATATATATGGATTTCATATGAGTGACGATGCTATAACAAAAATCCTCTTATTTCCGAAGTATTTCAATTATGTCCTTTTATTTCTTTATTAATATTTATTATTAAACTTATACTTTCAATATTTTTTCCTAATTTCTCTTAAATCAATTGCGCTGTAGTCCCCTATTGCAAATAGTCGTATTATTTGGCTTTGACAGATAAAAGTTTATTAATTGATATTAATTATTAATATTGTTCCAGTGAGTTTTTTCTGCGATGGTAAATGTATCTATATATATACACACCTCAATATATTTTTAATGGCGTGAAAACCAGAAAATTGAAACCGAGCATGCCATTTGTAAACTAAAATCTTATTTCTCTAGTGTCATTTATTTACTCGAGTCATTACCGAGCTAAACATTTAGCACTATGGCACATTTTCAACATTAAACTGTAGCCCAAAATGAAGACGTACTTCAATGCAGAATATACAGGAATCAGAAATGTCCGAGATATCGGTTTGACTGTCGTCCAAATCTTAATACTAGGTGTCTGCAGAAAGTTGCACCTTGTGGAAGAAAACGGTCCTGTTTATTTCAGTTCATAATTTTGTTGCATATAAGACAGTTAATTATTAATTATTACAAAACTTTAAGTAAATAAATTTGTGCCAAAACTTGTGCGACATACATTACAATCATTTCTAAGTTGATTGATCACTTCATTTTCAGTATATGTATGGACTATCAGAGCTTTGTGTATATCCTTTTTTACTTGCGGGTATCCGGAGTTCATATATCCCTGGTAACCTATTCATACATAAAATACTGTTAGCTATCAGTTTTGTGTTACATATAATTATTGGTTCTATGATTGTGACTAATCTACTATTATTGCCTTGTCAACTTCTACGCCTATGTTTCTGAATCCTCATCTAGTATCCCGTTGAATTCGCAACGATTTGTTAAATCTTGTCAGGGAGTCTGCAATTTCAGTGGAAATTAACATGTTATTAAGTGCGTTTGCCATGTAAGGAAATTCTTTTAATTGTTATGTGGGAAGTGTGGAATGGATGATTTACCGCGCGCGTTAGCAGATCGCGCTGCGCTGTAAATCAGCTGATTATTGCAGGCCCTAGGCGCTTGTCAGCAGCGCAGCCTCTAGCCCACTGCGCATGCGCAACAGATGGCAGCACTAAACAGCCCAGGGTAGTAATATGGCGAAGAAAGATCTGGTTTACAGTGATTTATAATGAAACGATAGCATAAATTGAAATTTATACAGATGTTTCGAAAATAGTAAATTGTGATAGAAATACAATATAATATTACATACAGTAAAATTTTTGAAAGATGCCCGATCCAGGTCATTTATATCAGGAACGAATTAACAAATTGGCATATATTTATCTCTCTCACGCAAGAAGCGTGTGCGATAAGGATGAATATAACACGCTCGTCTTTAAAAAATTCATATTACTTTCGCTGTAAATAAATAAATAAATATATCATCACGGCATATTACCCATTGCTGAGTGTGCCAATCTGCTCTGTACGCAGATATCGGTAATGATGATAACATATTTGTACCGTGCGGGCGTTTACCAGGCGTCACCTCACGGGCACTCGTTGCTGGTGTGGAGAGTGCACCACAGGGGTCAATTTTGTGCCATTTAAAATTCGAAATATTTGACGTCGGTCGGGATCGAACCGGATTCCCCAGATTCGCGACCAGACGCTCTGGCACGCGGCCAGGAGACTGGGTTATTATCTTCTTTTTCACATATTTGGTTTTGAATTTTGAATACTTTTACTATAACATAAATTTTTATAATAATAATAATGTAACAGTACATTTTATTTTTTCTACAGTCTATATACAAAGTAGCCATTTGCGCTCTCTTTTGTCAACGCAAAATGTCACTTTGCCGCTCTAGAGCGACAAAGTAGAAAAAACG
Organism: Harpalus rubripes; assembly: GCA_963082715.1. Taxonomy (NCBI): domain Eukaryota; kingdom Metazoa; phylum Arthropoda; class Insecta; order Coleoptera; family Carabidae; genus Harpalus; species Harpalus rubripes. Next base: position 58,275,595 of record OY720453.1, read on the forward strand.
CTCGCTCCTCAAATTTCTAACTATACTATGTTGAGAAATGTTACTTGGTTACATTCTTAATGGAAACGTTTAATCAGGAATTAATGACACTATAGTTACACATTACCCACTTACATAACCAAACAAAATGCCGCACTGCTGTGTAAATAAAATAGGGCATTCCTTTACAAAAACGAAAGTATAAAATGCTTAGATTAGATTGAAGCAATAGCTCAAGAAGAATGGAAAATACCGATAAGTAAAAATAAATAAAAAATAAATTTTTGTTATGGTGGAGGACCCCATTGTGGCGACTGTAGAAAAAATCTTGTGTGTGTTTCGAGTGCAAATGGACATTGTCGATTTCGAGAGAATGCCTCGCTCCTACGTCGCGCGGCAACAACCTCTCAATCGACAATGTCCCATTTTGCGCTCTTAATACACAAATAGCTATTATTTTATTTTAAGTATACACTACCCAACAGGCGTAGCCCAATGAGAGGGTAGGAATAATAAAGAAAATATATAAATTTGGTTACATCAAAATATTGATTAAATACATTGAATACATTTACTAAAAATTACAGGTATTTAATTGATTTCGAAATTTATTATACGAATTAAAGAATATATCAACTCTGTCGGAAAATTTATTACTTAATTGACTAATACGTATTATTGGAGACTGTAAAAAAATATTTGTTCTTGCAACTGGCACATAGAAAATATTTTGTAATCTGGTTTGAATTGTAGGAGCAAGAAAATCAAGGGTACTTAGGCAATACGGGCCATCTATAATGCTGTGAATAAGTTTAAAAAGATACATGAGTGTATTAAAATTTCTTCTATGCAAAAGAGACTTAAAATCAAATATAGATAGCAAGATTTCATAGGAAACCCTATAATCAGGATAAGAGCCCATGATTTTAAAATAGATATATTTTAAGATTTTTTTTTGTATTGACTCAATCAACTTTAGGTAAATATCATACAGTGGACTCCAAATTATTGAGCAATACTCAAGTTTAGATCTAATAAAACAAAAGTACAATGAAAATATTGCCTGTAGATTGTGAAAGTTGCGAGTGTTACGGATAACAAATCCAAGCATTTTATAAGCGGAACTAGTGATTAGTTGAATATGAGGCACAAATGTTAATTTACAATCAAATAAGACACCAAGATCACGCATTGTATGGCACTTTGCCAAAGTATGCTGATTAATGCTATAATTAAAAATGGTATGTGTCTTTTTGCGCATAAATGTTAAGACTTTGCATTTGTTAACATTAAGATAAAGTTTATTTAGACCACACCACTCGTTTAATGCATTAAGATCATGCTGTAATTCTAAACAGTCAATGTAATTTGAAATAGTACGAAAAAATTTGAGATCATCTGCAAACATAAGTATGTTACTATCAAATATGTATGATAAATCATTAATGAAGAGAAGGAAAATAAGAGGGCCAAGATTAGATCCCTGAGGAACTCCTGAAGGAACATCAAACTGAGAGCTGTTGTAGCCAAGGAAGTGAACAAAGAAGAATCTATTTTGTAAGTAGGAAGAAAAAAATGAAATTAAGGATTTAGACAAAGAAAAAGAATGAAGTTTGTTGATTAAAATAGCGTGATCTATTCTGTCGAAAGCTTTTGCGAAGTCGGTATATATTGTGTCAACTTGGGTATTATTGTCTAGGGCAGATGAAACGAAGTGTGTAAAGTAGCGTAAGTTGGTAGAAGTCGATCTTTTGGACATGAAACCATGCTGACGAAACGATATTTGGTTTTTAATTCGACTATAAATTGTTTTATATATTAACGCCTCGATTATGGTCTTCTCTTTAAGAATTATAGAATTTAAGCTTAAAGAGTTGTCTTAAAGAGATTCTTAAATAATTTAATGAATAATGATTATGGTCACTTAAATTTAATTTCTTAAATTCGAAATGTCATTTTATAGAGCAGCTAACTTCATTTATGTCATGTTGCTATTATAGTGACATGTAGATTAGAAAATAAAAAATATTTTAACATATTTATTACATACAAAATATGGAAAATTTTCACCGTAGTTCATGGTAAATAAAATATATCACGTTAAATACTTCCTATGTCAATACATCTACTGAACAGTATGAAGAGTACATAAGAGCTATGGAAAGCGATGTTGTGTTTAGAACGGGAATAACAAACCCAACATTACCTCCCGATTACATTGAAAAGAAATGGAAAGAATTAGCTATGAAACTAAATTCGATAGGTAATGGTCCTCAGATGGATGAGAATTCTTGGAAGAAGGTTGGTAAAACCAAATATTTTGTTAGTATTAGAAGAAAGAGCACTGAGCGTTTGGGGAAAAATTGTAGTTGAGGGATTTTTGTTAGTATCAGAAATTGGAGCAGACTTTAACAGTGATATCGACACTACACTTGATCTGGAAAATAGTCTTCAATAAATTTATTTTCGGGAAATTCGAAAGGATTCATAGTATCCCTTAATATTCTTCTTTCAATTCTCATTTCATTCCTAAATAATAAAAAATTATTAATATAACTTGCACGATTATAAAAATATGTATTTTTTACCTTACACCATCTTCATTTAACAATAAAACCACAAAAATTGGAATATTATCCATATTTTGCTTAGGTTTTTGATTACAATTAATAATAATATGTTAAGTTAAATTTTATAGCCAGGTTTCTATCACTGTAAAATTTATAGAAATATTTAGTTATTAAATATTTAAAGCCATGACCATAATTGGTTTTCAAACTTTAACTCTTAAATTCTAAAGAGTTAAAGGGTAAATATTTAAAGTTATGACCACAATTGTTTTCAACTTTAACTCTTAAATTTTAAAGTGTTAAAGCGCTATAGGGCTATAATACATGACCATAATCGAGGCATTGCTTTCAAAAATTTCACTAAAATTTGAAACTACAGCAGTCGGTCTATAATTTTGTATGCTGGATTTGTCACCGGATTTAAAAACCGGAGTAACACGAGCAATCTTCCAAACATCAGGAAAATTTTCAGTCTTAAGTGCTAAATTAAATATGTGACATAGTGCTCGAGAAAATGGATATGAACAATCTTTAATAATTAAATTTGGGACTAAATCAGGTCCACAAGATAGATTGGATTTAAGTTTTTTCAATGCGGACTCTAGACAGGCTAGACTACATAATATAACAGTACAGGGGACATAATTTTTGCAGTTCTAAATTTGAAAAATGCAGCTCTAAATTAAAATTTTGCAATTGCTTACACTTCTCTCTATACTATATATTTATTGTTCAAATGTGTACATGAAACAAGAATATTGCAAAATATATTTTTATTTATTAAAACGGGCATTTCCCGTAACACATCTAGGTATTATTTTAGTCTTATAGTTTGTAGTTTAGGTTTACGTCTTCTGATATAAGTTGTAATGAAAGTTGCAATGTGCAGGTATTTGGCTTTGAACTAAAAGAAATAACCCCCCCCCCTCCCCCTGCCCTTAATCAAAAAATTGCAGCTCTGAATTTTTCAAATTATATCCCATGTCACAGTAGTATCTTTTGTACCATCGTAAAAACTAATAAACGACACTACTGAATTTGGCAGAACATCTGCTTTGTACGCAGATTTCGGTAATGATGATGATGTTTACAAGGCGTCACCTCACGGGCACTCATTGCTGGCGTGGAGAGTGTACCACAGGGGTCAATTTTGTGCCATTTAAAATTCGAAATATTTGGCGCCGGTCGGGATCGAACTCGGTTCCCCAGATTTGCGAACTGACACTCAGGCACGCGCCCCCATGATTTAATTTAATTTATTTAATTAAGGGCCGGTATTTCCATCTCCGGATAAAGTTCAGGATAACTCTCCGTCATATAAATGATAAAATATCGTATCGAACTAAGAGCACAATTGAGATTCATTATATTGAATGTCATTTTTTGATGCGATATTGTTCATTTATCCGACAGATAAGTTATTCAGCACTTTATCCGAAGATGGAAATACCGGCCTTAACAATAATAATCCAAAATAAATTTTAAGCCAGCCCTGAAAACTGTTCTGAATTATATTTTAAAATATTTTATTATATTGAAATTTAATGAAACACTAACTTATCTTGATCAAAAAAATATCTTTTACACGAACAATAAAATAATTTGTCAATATGATAGGAGAAAGGATTTTCAGAAGATATTCCCAAATATCTAAAGTTTATCATAACGAAAAATCTTGAATGACACACGGCCGATATACAAATAACAGCCCCGTCCGTTACTTGCTTTATATAGGTTTAATGACATTAATAACTATTAATTAAAATATTAATATTGCAATAAATTGAACTTAACAATATGATATATTTGATGATCTGAGAATAAAATTTACTATAATCATGAAATCTAATTTCATTATGTAGGTAAACAGTGGTAAAAATATTATAAAATATCAAAATCCATAATCTACTAATAACTAAATTTTTGCTGAACATTTTAATGGGTTCAACGGAACACTATACTTGGTGTAACACCAACATCCAAGCGAGCGAGTCAGGCAGCATAGGACATTTCAGCAGTTGAGTCCGCTTAATAATAAAAAATCTGATGTGGCCAGCACATTACCTTCCGTCAGTTCTATGTATTTTGTATAAATGACATACAGAAAGTTCTTTGCAAAAGATTATATTTCTTGTACATTATCTTAAGGCAGTTGTATGTATTTTATACAAATTCCATACAGAAAGTTTCTAACAAAAGATCCTATATTTCCAGTAAAATTATAACATAAACATACTGTCAACTGCACTTGACACTGGCACCTTTCAATCAGAATTTTCTTAATGTAGCAGCTGTTTCCAGAGTTATAGCAAAGCTGACTAATATATATGATATTTAATTTCTTTATAATTTTTTAACTCTGTGTCCATTTAATATGAAGTACAAAATGCATTCAAATCGTATAGAGAATAAATAATTCTTTAATATTTATAATAACATTAAATGTGAAAAAATGATATTTAACATCGTTTTTTCAAGAAAAACTGTTAAAAACTTCAAATGAGGGTACTTCCGGTTGACCAATTATAACCAAAATCTAATCAGCTCTTCACATGGATGTAACGAAGAGAAATACGAAAGAATTATAATTTTTGGAAATGTAGTATTAGAGTTATCGCATTAGAAAATTTTGTCACACACAGACACACACACACACACACATACATACATACACACACACACACATACAGACATCATCGTAAAAATAGTAAAATCGTATTCTAGGGACCCTAAAACGTGCTTATTCATCAAAAACTCACCACCGAATTTTTTGACCAAAGACAATACCTTCCTTACCTAAAGGTGACGGAAGGTAAAAATCTGATATGGCCAGCACATTACCTTCCGTCAGTTCTATGTATTTGGTATTTTGTATAAATGTCATACAGAAAGTTCCTTGCAAAAGCTTGTATTTCTTGTACATTACCTTAAAACAGTTGTATGTATTTCATACAAATTCGATACAGAAAGTTTCTAACAAAAGATCCTATTTCCAGTAAAATTATAACATAAACATACTGTCAACTGCACTTAACACTGACACCTTTCAATCAGGATTTTCTTAATGTAGCAGCTGTTTCCAGAGTTATGGCAAAGCTGACTAATATATATGATATTTAATTTCTTTATAATTTTTTAACTCTATGTCCATTTAATATGAAGTATAAAATGCATTCAAATCGTATAGAGAATAAATAATTCTTTAATATTTATAATATTAAATGTGAAAAAATTATATTTAACATCGTTTTTTCAAGAAAAACTGTTAAAATCTTCAAATGAGGGTACTTCCGGTTAACCAATTATAACCAAAATCTAATCAGCTCTTCACATGGATGTAACGAAGAGGAATACGAAAGAATTATAATTTTAGGAATTGTAGTATTAGAGTTATCGCATTAGAAAATTTTGTCACACACAGACACACACACACACACACACACACACACACACACACACACACACACACACACACACACACACACACACATACACACACACACGCACACACACACACACACACACACACACACACACACACACACACACACACACATACATACAGACATCATCGTAAAAATAGTAAAATCGTATTCTAGGGATCCTAAAACGTGCTTATTCATCAAAAACTCACCACCGAAATTTTTGACCAAAGACAATACCTTCCTTACCTAAAGGTGACGGAAGGTAAAAAGAAAATCACCATAAAATTGGATTCTAGGGACATTAAAATGTGCTCATCCACTAAAATCTAGATATAGTTATAATTTTTAGCGCAGTTTCTATAACTCTCTTACTACGGCGACAAGAGATAAAAACTGTAAAAATGCAATGAATAAATAAAAATCTAAAAGGTTTGATGCTAGTTGCTTTATCATTAGTTTTTCTAATTGGCTGTAGGCTGTAAAATAATAATTACAAAAATGCATATATCACAATGCAGTGTACCTAATTAAAATTATTATTTACGCTAATTATATTCTAACTATTCGTAGAATTATTCTAATTAGAATTTTTTTAGATCATATTTTAATATTGCAATTGTTATGAATCTCATTATAAAGTATAATTAAAATGAAAACATCTACAAATAATTTTTAAAATAACAAAATATTAAATGAACTGAAAACAACGCAAATTGTAATATTTTTATTAGATATCTTTCCACACAATATGCTATTTTATAGACTAAATAGTTTTCTCCCTGAATATTCTTCTACGAGATGCAATTTATCGCAAAAAATATTAAAACTTCAGTACCAGGATACGAAAACATAATATTCGTAACTCAGTTAATAAAAATATAACATATTTTGAGATTTATTAGTTTCCGAAGCGGGTAACTTGATCCTGTGTTGCATGCAAACTTTATTTTCTGACATACTTGCCTTATCTAATTACGAAAAGTTTACATGTTTACGATATACAGCAAACATCTTGCGACGAAACAAGTTCGGAGTCAATCCAAACATTGCTGTAAACTTTAGAACCAAACAAAATGAAAACAAGTTGAGTGCGCAATTTCGCTCGAGTGCAATCGATCAAAGCTACAATAATTTAGAAGTTCTTTTTAAAATCTACGAAAACTCGTAATTAGTAGTAATCATATTATCAATGCAGAGAGACAAGATATTAAAACGTTATGTTTCTAAATGTTCTTACTGGATCTGAATTACTCGTATCTCAGTTCTAATCAACTATCCTAGTACGTTAGGAGTCTTAAAAATCTGATGTAACCAACACTTTCATAACATGAAAAAAGAATTTTAAAATAACAAAAAAAAAAAATTAGTGCAACGTTGTTCTTCATCTGTTCCGCTTCTATCGAACAAAAATGAACAAAAACTGTATATCATTAATTTTCAAGTTAATTTGAACGGTAAGAGGGCATTATAAACCTCTTATAATGTACGAGTCTTCAGTTATATTATACCAGTTTTTTGTTCATCAAAGTTGGAAATATCATTGTAAAACAAACTAAAAAGTATCTATGGAAATGTTTCTGTTTTAAAATTTTTTTAAATGAGTTAGAAAATAGAAAAAACATTGACTATAGTATATTAAAGAACATGTTTTATAAGACATGTTTTTTTCGCACGCGTCAAAATTTAGAAAACGAGCGTTAGCGAGTTTTCTAATTGACAAGTGCGAAAGAAAGTCTTATAAAATGAGTTCTTTATAGTATTTTTTATATTTTGCGCCTTCTACAATAACATTTACTTATTCAATTTGTGATTATATTTGTAACCATTTGTACATTTTCATGTAAATAATCTTCCCTAAATAAAAAAAAAAATAATAATAATTTCGACATTATATTATTAAAATGAATTGTCAATTAACTAAAAATAAATTAGGTAAAAATGGGTTAAAGAAACGTCATCTAGTACCAACCGTCTAAAACAAAAAATTGCGTATCGTAATGACTTCATTTTGAACGCAAAATATAAAAAATATATTATAACATCGTTTGACTTGAAAATGGCTATAACCAGGGCCGAAACGTCGTCCAGAACTGTATTACCAACAATAAACAATTAAAAATAACGTATTAAGCTTCAATCCAAAAAAAAAAAAAAACTCCTATCAAGTAAACTTCACAGCTTCAGACATTTCTCATCATAACATGTTTCTAACATATGAGTTTATGTATTATAACGTTGAAAACGTCAACTTTATAAGCGATTTTCTAAGGAACTTGACGGTGGATTGTTTTTACCTTCCGTCACTTTTAGGGAAGGGGGGTATTGTCTTTGGTCAAAAAATTTGGTAGTGAATTTTTGAACACGTTTTAGGGTCCCTAGAATATGATTTTACAATTTTTACGATGATGTGCGCGCGCGCGCGTGCGTGTGTGTGTGTGTGTGTTGTGTGTGTGTGTGTGTGTTGTGTGTGTGTGTGTGTGTGTGTTGTGTGTTTTGTGTTTCTTGTGTGTGCGTGCGTGTGCGTGTGCGTGTGCGTGTGCGTGTGCGTGTGCGTGTGCGTGTGCGTGTGCGTGTGCGTGTGCGTGTGCGTGTGCGTGTGCGTGTGCGTGTGCGTGTGCGTGTGCGTGTGCGTGTGCGTGTGCGTGTGCGTGTGCATGTGCGTGTGCGTGTGCGTGTGCGTGTGTGTGTTACAAAAATTTCGTCTGCGATAACTTTAATACTACAATTCCAGAAATTATAATTCTTTCATATTCTTCTTCGTTACATCCATATGAAGATATGATTAGATTTTGGTTATAATTGGTCAACCGGAAGTACCCGCATTTGAAGATTTTAACAGTTTTTCTTGAAAAAATGATGTTAAATATAATTTTTTCACATTTAATACTATTACAAATATTAAAAAATATTTTATTCTCTATACGATTTGACTGCATTTTATACTTCATATTAAATAGATAGAGTTAAAAAATTTAACAAAAAAAATAAATTTCATAAATTAACCAGCTTTGCCATAACTTCGAAAACAGCTGCTCTATTAAATTCTGATTGAAAGGTGTCAGTGTCAAGTGCAATTGACATAGTATGTTTGTGTTATAACATTATTGGAAATATAGGAACTTTTGCTAGAAACTTTCTGTATGGAATTTTTGTAAGCTCGAACCTCGTTAAATGTGAATAAAAATATTAAAGATATCTCTTTGAATTCGATATTTTAGATGACTTTCTTAATTCTATAATTTTCTTTTGGCGTATTTAAATGTGTACAGTACATGAAGCATGGTCTCCAGTTTTATTTCAGAATTATTGTTCGCATTATCTCTTGCATTTTTGGTGTAAATATTACTGATTTCTTCTCATATGGTTGAAGCTGTTGCTGTTGCAGGTGAAATGTCATTGCATTTGTTTGTCATTTTATTTTATTACTATGGCTAAGACCATAAAGAATTTATTTTTATAAAATTTTAAATTTAGTTTGCTCAATTAGGAAACACGCAAAATAAATAAAATATCATTTTTGAATTAGATGCAGAATTTAATTCTCTAAAACATGTATTTAAAGCATTATTTTCTAAAATAAATAGGCCACTTTTGCATTAGTAAACACTCTTTTTCCATTTTAAACGCCTATGACCTGGTTTTCGTGTTACAGCCAGTATATCAGGATCAGGGTAGTGCGAAGTTTCCTAGAAAACGAACTAGAACCGTAACTCGGTCAATAGCACACGTATCATTCATTTTAAATTTAGTCGACGAGCCATTGAATTTCAAGTGTTAAACATCAAATAATTGATTACATTCTACTGTTAATGATAAATAAATTCGGAGTCAACTCAAACAATGCAGTAAACTACCGAGGCAGACAAAATGAAAACAAGTTGAGTGCGCAATTTCGCTCGACTGCAATCGATCATGCCTGCAATAATTTACCGATTCCGCGAACGAACTTTAATTGTTTCGTGAAATTTTTAGTGAATTTCGCACGCTTAAGTTTTTTACTGGGGAATTAATTTTTATGAATTTTGCTAAAAGCTTCCAGGAAATTTAAGATTACCTGATAATCTAAAGAGTACTTGTTGGTATTGAAAATTAGTGAAGCTGAAGTATTTAATTATAATACATAATGCAGCTTGTTGATGTGATGTAATACTAAAATCTTATTTCATGGAAACACAAATTTAAACAAGAGTTTACAATCTTTATAGTTAATGTTTTCATACATTATTCGCAAATACATATTTAAAAATCTCATGAGGCCAACACAACACCTCCCGCTATTTAATTTTCATTAATTTAAATGTACATACTTACATATTTAGTTATACTAGAAACTGTATTAAAATCCATTTCATGTAACTATGGTTCTATTTACTATTTTCTTTTTGAAACCATACTATTATGAATTTGAAATGATTAGTTCATTTATCTGTCAGTTACATTCATTTGAGGTATGAACTTACTAATCAAGTAGTTGTGTTTGTTTAAAGCGTAGACTCTGTGATTTAAATTATAGATAATTTTATAAATGTATCCATAAAATGTATAGAAAAAATATTATTGCAAATCAATAGAAAATTTATAATTTTTAATTTTTATAATAACATAAATCTCAAAAAAATATCATTTAAAGGTATTTTTCGGAGAAAAACTATTTTGAGCTTCAAGTAAAGTGCCACGAAATTTTTGTCACACACACACACCCACACACACATACATACATACATAAATACATATATACATACACACACACAGATATCATCGTGAAAATATTAAAATTGGGTTGGATCGAGGGTAGCGGGAGGTAAAAATAGATTATTTCTTAATCTCTTATTCATAATTAAGAAAACAATGCGCCTCGAAAAGTAAAGCAAACTTTATGATTAAATTGTGGGAAATTTCTCGACTGTGAGGTGAATGAGGTGTTAACAATTACTAGAGAAATCTCAGTCAAACAGCATTTATTCTTACATCACCAACATTTCGGTGCACACTTGCACCTTCTTCAGAACAGTAAGAAATTACAGATTGCTACATAATGTACACAAAATACATTCATACTAAACATTCAGTTTTTTGTACAATGTTTAGTAATCTCTAATATCTTACTACAATCAGTGGCGAGTTTCCGCACAGGCGCAGCAGGCGCGCGCTTGGAGCTTCTTAAATCGACAGGTCTCAAAATAAAAAATTGTTTTATTTTATTATTATTATTATTATTATTATTATTATTATCATCATCATTTTCCTGATAAAAATAATTTAATAGTATTCTCTAAATTAAATTGACAAGTGAATAACACCATCTATGCCATATGTTTTGTGGCGGCCTAGCGGTCATATTTCAAACCATAAGCCCTCTACTGACGAGATAAAGATAGAACATTCTTACTACTTACTTTAAATTTGGCGCTAGTACGGTTCGTTCACAACTCTTTCAAAATACAGTTAAGAAACCGGAAACCTGTTTTCAACTTTTGTAATTCCCGCTTGATTATGACGTCATCCCTTTCGGAGTCTATTATAAACGCTGTATTTGTGAAAATTATAACTTCTTCACTTGTAAATTTTCAAAAAATGCTTTAGTCTAACGGTAACCTAACTCACAGAATTCAATTTAATGAAATTCGCGTAAATGATGAAAGTAAATAGATATGTTATCTCTGTTCAGGTGCATGCATTTCGCGATAAAATGATTACTAGTTTTTTAGGCTGTATTTGTGAAACCTGTGACATTTTCACTTGCAAATTTTCAAAAACATTTTAATGTTAAGTACCTACATTCATTTTATATTAATTTAACCCTACTTTTTTTCAAAAAAATGCCAAAATCAGTATAAATTTGGCTTTCCGTTTTAATTATTGTGCAATTTGATATTTTTCATGGTTTTGCAACTATCTGTATATAACCTTCAAAATAAAATTCTTGAGAGGTGGATTTTCTAGACTAGATTAAAATTCAAATATGTTGTTGTTGTATCTTTTACTACTAATAAACACTGTTTTTAAATAAATCGTATATGTATTTGTATTATTTTTTTTTAAATAATCTAGAGTGCGTGCTACAGTAAAAACGTAAGTGTAGATTGCTCACTATAATGGTACTGAAAATATTTAGGGGGGGGAGAGGGGCCTCAAAATTGAATTGCGCTTGGAGACTCTCATGTAATAAATCCGCCACTGACTACCCTGAAGAAGTTGCAACTGCAAGTGTGCACCGCAACGTCGGTGTTGTAAGAATAAGTGCTGCTTGACTGAGATTTCGAGTAATTGTTAACAGAATGAATAAATTTCCTTTTGTATAAAATACGTATTTATTTGTTCAGGTGTCCTGAATAACTTGCCCTGCGTGGGGATCTACCATTGTTTTTTCTCTATAAATTTAATAATTTTTGCCATTTCATACACAATAAATTTAGATACTCGTAAGTTATACATCGTTGGATATATAAAAAAATCTCTTTTCAACGGTGTTACTTTCCACTAAGGAGTCTACATATATAAAAATAACAATTTTGAGATCATAACACGAAATCCAACAGTAATAAAAAATGAGCATCATCAATCGAAAGAGCATGAAAAAGTGGTATAAAGAGATACAACCAATATCCAGTATTATTCGTGGAAGTTATATTTTACAAAAATAAAAATTTGCTAATTTACATTATAGAGTATATGTAAACGGAGATAATGATTGCATTTAACCCTTTACCGGCGACGTACTGCTGTTCGTCACCACACCAAACTAAAAATTATGTCAAATGAGTTTTTTGTTGACATCAAGTATATTTTATATGAATTTTTCCACTTCATATTTTTTTTAGTTGTTAACTATTCTGTCAGATAGTTAAATGTGCACTAAATTCTACAAATGTACTTAACAAGTAAAAAGTCTGACGTGACCAGCACATTACCTTCCGTCAATTCTATGTATTTTGTACAAATTCCATACAGAAAGTTTCCAGCAAAAGATCCTTTATTTCCAATAAAATTATAAGACAAACACAAATATGTCAATTGCATTTGACACTTACATATTTCAATCAGAATTTTCTTAATATAGTAGCTGTTTCTCCATAGCTGCCTACTTTATGAAATTTAATATCTTTATAATTTTTACCTCCCGCTGCCCTTGGTAAGGGAGGTATAGGGATCGTACTAAAAATCGCATATCGAGATTTTGGTAAATGAGCACGTTTTAAGGTCCCTACAATCCAATTTTAACATTTTCACGATGATGTCTTTTTATATGTATGTGTGTATGTGTGTGTGGATCCTCCACTCTAACTCAAATACTATCATTTTTGAAACCTTGTATTTCGAACTTTTTCTGTAATGGAAAGAGCCCATTAGATTTTGGGGAAAATCGGATAACCGGAAATGGCACTTTGGTAGAAGCTCAAAATAGTTTTTCTTCGAAAAATACATTTAAATTTGATTTTTTCGAAATTAATGGTATTATAAAATTAAATATTATTAAATTTTCTATAGATTTTATGGATAAATTTATAAAATTATCTATAATTTAAATCCGAGAGTCTACGCTTTAAACAAACAAAACGCAGTTACTCAAATGTATGTAACTGACAGACAAATGTCACTATCAAAAAACTAATCATTTCAAAATAATATTAGTAACGTTTTAAAAAGAAAAAAGTAAATAGAACAATAGAAAAGGAATTAGATACAGCATAAGTAAATATGTATGTAGATATGTATTTAGATTAATAAAAATTAACAATTCACAAAAATGTTTGTTTAAGCTAATCCTTATATTTGGATTAGTGAATTCTATTCTATTCCGGTATTTAAAATTTAATATTCATTTTATTATAGCTCCGGTGGTTCAATGGTTAGAGCAAAGCCTCATGTCATGAGTGCTCTCGGGGCTCTGGGTTCGAATCCCACGAAGGCATGGATGTGTGTGAATGTGAACCCACTCTGTAATTGAGATTTAATCCTATTGAGGGGTTTAAAAAAAGGTAGTAACTTGGATTAGATTAGACTATATTTTAAGATATAAACTGTCAAAATCAGTGTAAAATTCGCTAATCCAAAAATAAATATTGACTTAATCTTTTTTGTGACTCGGGCTGTAATGGCGGGTGGTATTGTGTTGGCCACACCCGATTTTTTAATATTCTACACGGATTACGTATCAGAAAGTTTATAAAAAAATTACAAAGGATGCTTGAATGCTTGTGCTTGTTTTTTAGGCTATATCCCAATGTCAATATCAATATCTTCACAACATTACCATAGCAACAACTCATTATACCTCGCATTATACCCGTGCGTATTTTACACTATATACGGTACCTGGTACTGGTATCCATGATATTAATAAATAATAATGTTTTAGTAAGACAAAATATTGTATACCTATAATACATGCGGAAAACGGAAAACGTGATTCTGCGCTCGTTTTGAAAACTTGAATTCGTTTCATAACAACTTACCCGCACAAAAATAACTATTTTCATTAATTTTTATCATTTTCCTAAATTTTTGAAACGATTTATTGAACAGCCTGTATTCTAGGCTAAATATAAGTTGTTGATTGACCATTTTGGTCTAATTATACATTTATTAGATTAGCAAAACATTTAATTCCCCAATCCTTTGCCATTTCTAAGAATTTTGTGAAGCAATAAATAACCCGCAGTTTTTCCCACATTTTTTATTAGTTGTTAAGCAAATAAACACATTAATCGTAACCTATAATAAACATACTTCCTCTCCCAAACATCATAATTCACTATTTAACGCTGAGGTTGGCTGGGTGGGTGGTCCGCTGTCCAGGCCCGTAATTGAATATTTCCCGCCCCTTGGCCCGGTCCTGCTTGCGAATACGGTCCGCGGGTAATTGCAGGGTACTGCACGTCATAGCGTCACACACTGATTTATATGTCCACTTCGGAGAATGAAATATACATGGGCATGGGCATGGGACGGTCAGTAGAGGATCTTGTTTATCATATTGAAATGTAGAGTTTCAATTTAAAGGGTGGTTTCATATGTAATTTGCACAGGACTATAGTTAACAGATGAAATATTAGGATCTTATGAATATTTAATTTAAATATAGCTATTATTATAGAAGATTTTGGAGATTAAAATAAAAGTATATGAAGACAAAATAAATAATATTTTCTTCGTTTTTGATTTACTAATATCTACATTAATAAAATAAGAACATGGAAAGTGTTGGCAGACCAAATAAATAAAAGAGTTTACTATTTTTTTTTCTACAGCTGTTTTTAAATTGTGATGTGCTGGTTTCCCTGCTACTATAGTACATTAAAAATAAGTATCAAGGCAATCTGTTAACGTATGAGTTTAAAATTGGAAAACGACCCGTGAGGCGAGTTTTACAAAGGAAGAGTGCGTTATAAAACATGTTTTTATACTATTTTTTCTATTGAGGTAATTTTACAATGAGATTTTTTAAAAATGTGACTTTGTAAAAAAATTAAATTTCTAATTTTGACTGTTTGTATCAGGGTTGACCTGTTCTAAAATCAACTGATTTAAAAAAAGTTGACCTGTTCTAAAATCAACTGATTTAAAAAAAATCTGATGTGACCAGCACATTACCTTCCGTCAGTTCTATGTATTTTGTACAAATTTCATACGGAAAGTTCCTTGCTAAATATTCTATTTCTTGTACATTACCTTCCGGCAGCTGCATGTATTTTATGTAAATTTCATACAGAAAATTTATGTCTTAAATTATTATTTTCTGACGTTTTCTATATACAGAGTAATGTATCTGCAGAAATAAAAGATTTATTATTATTATTTCTTATACATTACCTTAAAGCAGTTGTATGTATTTTATACAAATTCCGCATACAGAAAGCAAAAGATCCTATATTTCCAGTAAAATTATAAGACACACACTATGTCAATTTCACTTGACACTGACATCTTTCAATCAGAATTTTCTTAAAATAGTAGCTGTTTTCATAGCTATAGCTACTTTATGAAATTTAATTTCTTTATAATTTTTTAACTCTATATCCATTTAATATTAAGTATAAAATGCAGTCAAATCGTATGGAGAATAAAATATTCTTTAATATTTATAATAACATTAAATGTGAAAAAATGATATTTAACATAGTTTTTTCAAGAAAAACTGTTAAAATCTTCAAATGATGGTACTTCCGGTTGACCAATTGTAACCAAAATCTAATCAGCTCTTCATATGGATGTAACGAAGAAGTATACGAAAAAATTATAATTTTTGATACTGTAGTATTAGAGTTATCGCAGACGAAAATTTTGTTACACACGCACACACATCCACACACACACACATCCACACACACACACACACATCCACACACACACACACACACACACACACACACACACACACACACACACACACACACACACACACACACACACACACCACACGCACACGCACACGCACACGCACACGCACACGCACACGCACACGCACACGCACACGCACACGCACACGCACACGCACACGCACACGCACACGCACACGCACACGCACACGCACACGCACACGCACACGCACACGCACACGCACACGCACACGCACACGCACACGCACACGCACACGCACACGCACACGCACACGCACACGCACACGCACACGCACACGCACACGCACACGCACACGCACACGCACACGCACACGCACACGCACACGCACACGCACACGCACACGCACACGCACACGCACACGCACACGCACACGCACACGCACACGCACACACGCACGCACGCACGCACGCACGCACGCACGCACGCACGCACGCACGCACGCACGCACGCACGCACGCACGCACGCACGCACGCACGCACGCACGCACGCACGCACGCACGCACGCACGCACGCACGCACGCACGCACGCACGCACGCACGCACGCACGCACGCACGCACGCACGCACGCACGCACGCACGCACGCACGCACGCACGCACGCACGCACGCACGCACGCACGCACGCACGCACGCACGCACGCACGCACGCACGCACGCACGCACGCACGCACGCACGCACGCACGCACACACACACACACACACACACACACACACACACACACACACACACACACACACACACACACACACACACACACACACACACACACACACACACACACACACACACACACACACACACACACACACACACACACACACACACACACACACACACACACACACACACACACACACACACACACACACACACACACACACACACACACACACACACACACACACACACACACACACACACACACACACACACACACACACACACACACACACACACACACACACACACACACACACACACACACACACACACACACACACACACACACACACACACACACACACACACACACACACACACACACACACACACACACACACACACACACACACACACACACACACACACACACACACACACACACACACACACACACACACACACACACACACACACACACACACACACACACACACACACACACACACACACACACACACACACACACACACACACACACACACACACACACACACACACACACACACACACACACACACACACACACACACACACACACACACACACACACACACACACACACACACACACACACACACACACACACACACACACACACACACACACACACACACACACACACACACACACACACACACACACACACACACACACACACACACACACACACACACACACACACACACACACACACACACACACACACACACACACACACACACACACACACACACACACACACACACACACACACACACACACACACACACACACACACACACACACACACACACACACACACACACACACACACACACACACACACACACACACACACACACACACACACACACACACACACACACACACACACACACACACACACACACACACACACACACACACACACACACACACACACACACACACACACACACACACACACACACACACACACACACACACACACACACACACACACACACACACACACACACACACACACACACACACACACACACACACACACACACACACACACACACACACACACACACACACACACACACACACACACACACACACACACACACACACACACACACACACACACACACACACACACACACACACACACACACACACACACACACACACACACACACACACACACACACACACACACACACACACACACACACACACACACACACACACACACACACACACACACACACACACACACACACACACACACACACACACACACACACACACACACACACACACACACACACACACACACACACACACACACACACACACACACACACACACACACACACACACACACACACACACACACACACACACACACACACACACACACACACACACACACACACACACACACACACACACACACACACACACACACACACACACACACACACACACACACACACACACACACACACACACACACACACACACACACACACACACACACACACACACACACACACACACACACACACACACACACACACACACACACACACACACATACAGATATCATCGTAAAAATAGTAAATTCGTATTGTAGGGACCCTAAAACGTGTTTATTGATTAAAAACTCATCATCGAATTTTTTGACCAAAGACAATACCTTCCTTACCTAAAGGTGACGGAAGGTAAAAACATTGATTTAAATCAAATTTTATAAAATAATACATATTACATATTTATACTATTTCTGTAATAATTTTGTAGCTCCTGATGAAGGTACATTCGGTGCCGAAACTAGTAGAGGCCGAAAATAAATAATTTTTAATCATTGACTGAATTCCAGAAGTTTTGCTTTACCCATAAAATAATACATTTTTTGTCAGAAAATCAATTTTAAATTATTTTAGATACCTACAGAGTTAACAAAAATAAAATTCTATTATAGTAATATAATATTATTCATTAAAAACTCATAATCGAATTTTTTGACCAAAGACAATACCTTCCTTACCTAAAAGAGACGGAAGGTAAAAGATATTAATGTTTTTAAAAATTAGATTAGTACGCATCTGTTAAAAAATTATTACATTTGTTTCATTTTCAGTGTATAATAATATTTCTTAATAAATTTTATTGCTATCATTATTATTTACAACCTAATTATCTACTTGACAGGCAAATTAACCGAATTTTAATGCTGCTTAGCAACTCATTTACTTTTCAAGTAGTAGTGCTGGAAAAGTGACCCTTTACACACTGTAAAGAGTGCGTGAAAAGAATTTTTCACGCATGGTTGTAGGAAATAGTATATTGTATAACTAGTGCTGAAAGTTGGATATTTCACAGGAATGTGAAGTTTGAGCCACGAGCCGAAGGCGAGTGGTTCAATCGCATGAGTGTGAAATACCCTTTCAGCACGTGTTATACATGATACTTTTCCGACGACCACAATTTGTTGAATTGACATAACTGTATAAACATATGAAAACAGATTATGTTAACATCATTGCTATCAGAATTCACCAAAACTTATGTTAAAATCTGATAAATCAGGGTTCAAACTTCTTAATCCGTGTAAATTCAACAAACTATCTGCAACTGTCAAACTTTTAAATACAAATTTTTAGGTTAGTTCGCTCAGTTATCGCAGCGTGTGATAAAATCATATCACACAGTTGCGGACGCATCTGATTGGCTAACGAGCTTTCATATCACACAGCATTGCTAGTGATGTGCAATGACCAACTTTCAGTAATAGTTTAGCGTGTGAATTTATGTATTTTTCGTAGTGGTCGTCGGAAATAGTTATTTATGTAACAAGTGTGTAAAGTAGTACTTTTTTGGTCTAGTACGATGTTTTACGCATGAGGCGCAGCCTAAATTGTAGCACAAGACAAAAAATACTATTTTACACACGTGTTGCATACAACATTTTTCCTACAACCGAAATGGTATTGATGTTTCTCATAATACTGAGTGTACAGGCATCCAGAAGCTTCAAATACTGTTAGTACTCTTTCTCATAACACTGTATAAAATGTAACTTAAATACTTAGCTAAGTAAAAATCTCAGACAGACGATGATTAGTCTTTTATAATGTACAACTTGTACATTTAATATTAATATTAAAAATTAGGTTAGGTTAGAATACATGTCAAAAAAATGTTAATGTTGTTAAAAATTAGATTAATTCTCAATCTGTTAAAAAAATATTAGATTTGTTTCATTTACAGTGTATATTCATATTTCTTAATAAATTTTATTACTTTCATTATTATTTACTACCTAATTATATACTTGACAGGTAAATTAACCGAATTTAATGTTGCCTAGCAACGCTTATTTACTTTTCAAGCACTAGTGCTTGAAAAGTGACACTTTACACCCTGTAATGAGTGCGTGAAAAAAGTACTTTTCACGCACGGTTGTAGGAAAACATTGTTTTAATATGAACTTAATTATTCATACTTAGTTACTTAGTGACAGTTTTACTATCCCCGTATAAAATTTTAACTGTCAGTTAAATATACAAAATTAAAACGAAATGAACTGTTAAATTACAAATTAAGAATTGCTGTTATTAATTCCATTCAGTATTGTTTATTTAACTGACAGGTATAATCAAATTTAAAGAACTATATCCTTCATTTTTTACATTGTGTTAAAATTTCAGCTAACAAAATACGCGCTTAATTGAAAACAGTTGACAATATTATAATTAAACAAAAGAGCATAATAATTTTTTTGTACATTTAATTACCTACCATTTTAAATGAATATTCCCAATAATGAGAATAAAAATTGCTATATGCTATTTTCACAATATCATGATTTTTATATTAAATGGTACCTTTACTTTTTATTAATCTTTATATGGCTTTCAATTTCTCAGTAGATTTATTAAAATGTCATCTTCATCATATAAGGAAGTAAAAGGTGTGATTAAAATGCCTTGTTCCATTTTATTTGTAACTGTATCTGAATAACATTTCTTTCATATCTTTCAATCCTTATTATTATATAAGTGATATAACATGTTTTACATTAACCTTCTCACGACACGATAAACACTTGCACTTTTAATGTCACAGTTTATCTGGCGAGAGATTCAATTTTGTGATTCCGTCTATTGTGAAGTAAGGCCGGAAAGCTTTTGAAAACAACTCGGCGGTCGCAGCTTGCCGCGATAACGCCTAAAGCCGAAAACAATACAACATTAGTAGCTCATATTTTAACACCTCTGATATGACATGTACCGCATATTGTTAACAATAGACTACAAGTAAAATTAATTTGAAAACATGATTAGAAATTTTACCCACACTCTGGGCCGTGACTCAGAAACGCGAAGCAGAGATACTCAAACAAAATATTTGTATGATTTAACAGTTATATTCGTATTGAACAATATATTAATAAAATATACGCCTTTCGCCTTTCCAAGTGCAATATTAACACTATTTTATCAACTTCACTGATTCGAATTATTGAAGGTAGTAGCGTTGTATGAAGGAATGAATCTTCATGATCATCATGTTGCTAAAATACCCTTTTTATATAACATATTTTTGCGATTGTCTAATTTTGTCATCAGCCATCACCGAATAAATGAACAGTACAGCGGCTCACAAACTATTCGTGTGCTTTACTTTTACCAGTAAAAAGTAATATAAACAGGATTCCAAAAAAGAAATTCATTAAAAAATTAATCATTGTCTTCTTTCGATATTTCAAAGAGAATCCAATAATAGTCACCAAATTGAAAAAATGTTTAATTTACTTTATGTAATAGTAAAAAAAATTGTGCTCAAAAATGGGCTACTTGCGTGCTACTGAATATCCGATATCTACAACTATATACCTAAAGTTATGTTGAAAATGTACGTAAAATTATAAATTTTATGTAAAAAAATATATATGTTTTTTAATAAATTAAGAAAGAACATTTTGAACTGGAGAAATAAAAGCGAATTTAAGAATGTAACCAGTAGACGTCGTGCGAGTTTTAATTTGAATTTGACAGTTCATTTTTTTCTCACTATATCTCTTGTTTATAAATAAATAAAATAAATATATCATCACGGCTTATTACTCATTGCTGGGTGTGCCAATCTGCTTTGTACACAGATATCGGTAATGATGAAATATTTGCACCGTGCGGGCGCTTACCAGGCGTCACCTCACGGGCACTGTTGTTTATTATTTAAAATTTGTCTAGTTTCTGTTACTTTTATTACGTATTTCGATTTGTTAAGCAGGATTTTGAAGAATTTTAACTTGGCTTATACTCGTACAAGATTAAAATGACAAACTAAAATATTAACCTCCAAACTATGTTCAAACGTCAAACAGATGTCTGTCGTTTTTAAATTACTCGCACATGTCATTGTTATTGGACGTACCGATGCTATGGCTTTACGGTCCTTCGTTGCCGTACTCGTTCATGTTGGCTTAATTTTGCCCCTAGGCAGAAAATATGAATACGACCCCCCCCCCATCCATGCAGTAGAAAAAATTAAAAATTTAAAAGAAATTAATATTTGTTATAATAAATTCAAATATATATATATATATATATATATATATATATATATATATATATATATATATATATATATATATATATATTACAAAATAGGAACTTAATAAAAAACTTAGGTATGATTGTTCCACGATATCAACCGATTTATTTTATAAACTTTCGAAAAGAATGAGAAACTAAAATTCCCCAAACGTTTGAAATGTTTTCGGAAAATATGAATTGTTTTAAAAATTAAATTTACGTTTAGTATGTACGTTATGAAATAAAACATTATTCGATGTGAGTCTTTTAAATATACCTATTTTACTTTTTTATTTGTGAGACTTACGATTGACATCGGCGTCTTTAACGAAAAAAATCTGATGTGGCCAGCATACAACCTCTCGCCAGATATTTTACGCGGTTGTATGCATAAAACAAAAAATATTTTTAAATACAAAATAATTTTCACATATATTTGCAAAATCTATGGGGTATTTTAATATAAATTATGTACAATACATACATTTTCTTTTATTCAATATCCTGAAATTTTCTTTTTCTACTTTCCTTTTCTTTTTCTTTATATTCGTCATTTTTTCGCAAATTCCTTTAATATTCTTTTTTACGTATATTCTTTTGCGTCTTCATAATGATGTACAAATATTTTTGACAGTGGCAAACAAATATTTTTGACAGTGACATTTATGTGTGAATTACAAACATTTTATCTCTAAATCTAAAGAATATATAATAATAAATTTATATTTATCGAATAAAAAATTTAACGTTCTTTAATATAAGTATTTACATAAATTTTCGATAAATAAAATGTTTAATCGGAATCTAGGATCTTAAAACGTGCTTATTCACTAAAATCTGGATATGCGAGGTAAAAAGAAGATTTGTAATATTTTCGTGATAATTTGAATAATTTGAGAACGGAAACCATGCCAAAGACGTTATCCCTGGCAAAAATCTAGGCAAAAGTCAGGAATTATAATATGGGTAGCAAGTTTTTATCGTCTCTTCAAAAATATTAAATAAAAAAATGATTGCAAGTAGCCCATTGAAACATAAAATTATTTGTACACCTAATAATTATAATAGTACATTAAAAAACATGTATGTATCATAAGGCCTTATGAAACATGTTTTTTATACTATTTTTTCTATTGAGGAAATTTTAAAATGTGATTTTAAAAAATTCTACGTCAAAACTATGCCTTGATGGACAAAAATATGAAATCAAAGAATATATATTTTTTTTCGCTATTGTTGTAAGATATTTTAACTTAAAATAGAATATTTTTTTTTTCGCTATTGTTGTAAGATATTTTAATTTAAAATGTATTTTTCATTTGTAATTTGGTATTTGTTCATAACAATTTGACTTTTTCAATATAGTCTTTTTTTATTGAAACTCCATCAATGGACCTTTTCAATTTAAAGAGATAGAAGATATGCGCAATGGGGATCTGCGCATAGTAAGAACAACTGAGATCTATGGCGTTTGTTTCTAAAAAATTCAGACGTAAAATGTGAGAATATCTCAAATAACTTTAAAAAATCTTATTGAAATAAACTTATTTCAATAAGCAAAAGCTTTTATTGAAGTTAAAATGTCTAACGATCCAAAATTTTCACTGAGAATACAGGAATTTTAATGACTGCAATATTTTTGACGTTTCGTTTGACAGCCAAACTGGCAGTTGTTCGCGCCATTTTCTTACTATTTGCAGCGATAGAAAGAGATAGCCGTTAAGTTGAAAAGGTCCATTGAGTTTTATTTGTCCGGACTTTTCTTGATATGTCAGAAATTATAATTGAATGTGTCAGGAATATCCATTTTTAGGTTTCGTTAGCTCAGTTGCATATGAAGGTATTTATTTTTCTTACATAGTACAATGATTGAAGCTTGTTTAATATTTGTTGTGTTTGAGGATCCCTGTTGTAAGGCGATCGCACAACCTTATGGCTTGGCATTTATCGCGCTACATTGTTCCAAGATCTAAAGCGGGATCAATTAAATGAAAGCAGTTATTACCGCATGATATTTGTTTAAGACAATGGTTGGTGGTAAACCATAAACCTACATCGAGTTCGTGTGATGCGATGTGCGGGTGGGACGAAGGGAATTACGCCCCGGACCTACGCCTCTGTCTCGCCTGCTCTGACTAATGGGTCTCATTGCCGTACTCGCTCATGTTTATTGGGATGTTTTTATAATAAATGAAAATTGAAAATAATTGTTTATTGATATTGAAATTTTATTGATTCCGCGTGGGATGTTATAGGTTGAGAGATATTGCAACAGGAATAAATTATAGTTTTAATTTTATCTTATATAAAAAATATACATTGTTTTCAGCGCTATACATCACACTTAATGTGGGCTTTTCAATGAATAATAATTTAAATCGTGGTATTCTGCACATCTTTCTATAAATGTATAGAATAGTATAGTGAGTACTAATAATGTCAAAGTTACTTTAATTACAGTTCTTTTTAGTTAATTATTTAATATTACTTTTACCTACATATAGAAAGCGTTTGAAGGCCTGGTTAACACCAATAACTTGGTTAACTTACCAAACACTAAATTATGAATACATTGTTGCCCCAGTAAACTAATTTAAAGATGTACTTTTTTGAAAAAATGTATAGGTCACTAGATAAAAGCGAGATTTGAAATTTTGTTAATTTTTACCTTCCGTCACTAAGGAAGTTATTGTTTTTGGTCAAAAAATTCGGTGATAAGTTTTTGATGAATAAACACGTTTTAGGGTCCCTAGAATACGATTTTACTATTTTTACGATGATGTCTGTATGTTTGTATGTATGGGTATGTGTGGGTGTTTGTGTGTGTGTGTGTGTGTGTGTGTGTGTGTGTGTGTGTGTGTGTGTGTGTGTGTGTGTGTGTGTGTGTGACAAAATTTTCTAATGCGAAAACTCTAATACTACAATTCCAAAAATTATAATTCTTTCGTATTCCTCTTCGTTACATCCATGCGAAGAGCTGATTAGATTTTGGTTATAATTGGTCAACCGGATGTACCCTCATTTCAATATTTTAACAGTTTTTCTTGATAAAACGATATTAAATATCATTTTTTCACATTTAATGTTATTATAAATATTAAAGGACGATTGGAGTCACCAATTTTTTTTGTGAATTTCTATTTTTGATGTCTTAGGTATTTCCTTTTTGTTTAGGAAGGAGTTCTTGATATTGTTAAATAATCTTCCTCCTTTCGTTATGCATCCTTTTATTTCCTCCTCCAGTTTTCCGTTTTAAGCTATCATTGATCCTAGATATTTAAATTTTTTGAATCGTCCTATACTTGGACAACGACAATAAATCAGAGGAAAAGACTGGAGGCCACTCAGATGAGATTTCTACGAAAAATTGAAAATAAAACTAGACAGGACAAAATAAACAATGAAAAGTATAGAGAAACACTAAATATAAAACCGATAGAAGATAAAATAGAAGAAAGCCAACTAGTGGTGCACGACGAGGCGAGAGTACTCTCGCATCTCGTCTCGTCTCGTTGTATTATGCGAGACGAGAACGAGAACGAGAGCGAGATTGCAGTTTAAAATTCGAGACGAGATCGATATAACAACTGCGAGAAGCGAGAAATCTCGCGAGATTCTCGCGAGAGTCTCGCAATAAAAAGTATTTGTAACTTTATAGCTTTGATTTATAAATTCAATGAAAAATGCACCGTACGAGGAGTGGAGTCAACGTTAATTCATGCACAGAACACGTAAATGTGAATTATATGAATTCACTATATTTTTTTAGTTTATCTAGAGTCGATTCGATTAGTATCGTTCCAAGAGAGAGGAAATGCAAAAATAAAGACAAAATCGGTATTGCATCCAATATAACTAGTTTTCTCTAATATTTCATCCCCTAATTCCCCCAGTTAAAATCACGGTTAAGAAAACTATTGTCGCCCCTGAAAAGTAAAGGATGTTATATTAAGCGTCGATAGGAGCCAACAGGGAGAGAAGCGGAGTGATTGGTTGCCGGCGGGTTACCAGTGTAGCGGTTTTTTATGACTTAATCTTACTTAAATAGTGGCATATATTTAATGCAAAAGTGTAGGTACTTTTAGTTACAAAAAAATAATATTTTAATTTTTAATTCGTTTTACTGATGACAGACAAAATGTGTTAACAGATGTTCGTATTGAAATAGTTTAGAGATCACAATTTGATGATAAATTTGACATTTTAGAGGCAAATTAAATTATTTACTAACTTATCACATTTTGTGGTGACCGTAAATGAATAAACATTATGTTCGTTTTGAAATAATTTGGTGACCAGAATTTAGTGTTTCGTCTCTTTATTACAGTTATACGATTGCAAATACATGGAAGACGGTGCTATTGGTGCGAAATTATCTCTTGTAGTTAACAGGTTACGTAAATACGTAGTGCGCATGCGCTTATTTTTATAGCGAGACTCTCATGCGAGAACGAGATGTGACCCAAAAAAATTTGCGAGAACGGGAGCGAGAGCGAGATCGAGATTACAGATCCGAAAACGAGACGAGATCGATATTTTATACTTCTCGTCTGGTCTCGCCTCGCGTGCATCACTAAAGCTAACTACGATGGTTCGGACACATTAACAGATATGATGACAATAAACTAACAAAACAAATATATGAAGCAAGAACCGGAAAAAGAAGACCAAGAGGAAGACCTAGAAGAACTTGGCAAGACGAATTTAGGAAAGCAGAGGAGAAAGATGGGAAAATATAACAAACAAAACGAAAGACCAGAACAAATGGAGAAACATATGGAGGAAAAGTGTAATCAACTCAACCCGAACCACACCCACACTCGAAAAAGTAGAAGGGTATCGGGATTAAGTAAGTATAAATATTAAAGAATATTTTATTCTCTATACGATTTGAATGCATTTTATACTTCATATTAAATGGATATAGAGTTAAAAAATTATAAAGAAATTAAATATCATATATTAGCCAGCTATGCTATAACTCTGGAAACAGCTGCTATATTAAGAAAATTCTGATTGAAATGTGTCAGTGTCAAGTGAAATTGACAGTAGGTTTGTGTTGTAATTTTACTGGAAATATAGGATCTTTTGCTAAAAAATTTCTGTATGGAATTTTTATAAAATACATACAACTACCTTAAGGTAATATACAAGAAATACAATCTTTTGCAAAGAAAGTTCTGTATGACATTTATACAAAATACCTAGAACTGACGGAAGTTAATGTGCTGGCCACATCAGATTTTTACATTTAAAAAGCTATAGGGACCCACAGAAGAGCATGCGACATTAGCGGAATTTTAGGGAACTAAATTAATGGCGACCAGTAGGACATGTAGAATTTGTAAACGTCAAAAATCATCGTTTCGTTTAACATAAAAATATGTTCTCATGCTTAGATTTTACAATTTCATTTGAAAATGTGTGAAAAATAAGCATATTAAAGAAAATGAACATGATATACATAAAAACGTGCTATGTTAAAAGGTGTAGGGGTACAACAAAAATTCAAGATATATTCCATATTTTTGGCAAATAAGATAAAGTTGATCGACTGAACGTATGGAAAAGAAATTTAAATATATCGCAAAACTTTAATTTGATAAATAAATACGTTTTCTCTTTGCATTTCACAAAGTGAGACTATAATAAAATTTTGCAGAAATGTAGTTTTAATACAACTATTGACAGTATTGGTAAATAAAAATTCTAGATTCATTGATTTTGACTTGATTAATATTTGTCTGCGTAGAGACTGCAGTTCCAATTCAGAATTGCCATAAGTCAAGTTACGCCACAAGTATTTTTATTTAATTTACGAATTGTTACCTCTTATATACGTTTCTTGATAAAGGATTCGACTGAACAAACTTAAAAATCGTATCGAGTTGAACTATTAAAAATATTTTGGATCAGAAAACTCTAATTCATAATGTAAACAAATTTGGCAGATCCTACTGGCCGCCATGACAGATGCCCTTTCAGCGCCGCCAACGGATTTTGCGGATTCCAATATGAAATTTTGGTTTGCACTTTTTTTTTGAACAACAGTGCCCAAATATTTTATGGATTTCGAGTTATAATGACAAAATTGTACTACTGAAAAAGATTTATTTTTAGCTTTTTAGGGATATTTCTATAACTTATCCATATTCATTTGTTTCAAATAGCTGAAATGTAACGCGATTATTAAATTAGGTAAATATTTTTACAATGAAACATAAGAAATCAGCATAGAGTTATTATCAACCGTTTATTTTTAATCTATTTTTTTCATTCAATCGTAATTCATTTATGTTAAAATTGTTGCTACATTATTTTAATGGTAATATATTATTTTTTTTACAGATTTTTTGGTTTCTAATAGCGCAACATCAATGGTTACAAATCCTTATTTCATATTTCTATATACTTTCATATTACTTTTTTATTACAAAATATTATCAATATAAAACACGAATCCAATACACTGCACCATTTGGCATAACATTCAATTGTCATGCTTTTTCATATTGAAATACATATGAAACATTTTATTTCACTTTTGCTATCTCCTCTACAATACGCACTCCCATTTTCTGGGGGTAAACTTGTGTCATCTGCCGCGGTTTTTACATAAAAAATGACTCATACGTTCGGTGCATCCCATCCGTAACTAATACTGCATTAGAGGATGCACCCTAAAAAATTGCTATCTATAAACTGCACGTGCGTCTGCTGATATTTTTTGGGTGCTAATGTTAGGTAAGGGATGTAAGACCCGGTAAAACTGAGGGAGTTAGGTGCAGGGATGTCCTTGAATGTTAATGATAACGGAATAGTCTATTGTGAGGTAAATTCACTATAATTTTTCGGATAAAAAAAAATTGGGCGTGAAATGAGCCTTTTCAGAAATTTAGATTCAATTTGGCGTAAAAATTCCTATTTTCTAATGATGTGTAAAGGTTACTTGATATTGGGCATCACCTGGACCTGGACAGATGTAGTTTTCGTATATAACAAAATCGTTACAAGTTATATAAAGCATCAGATGCAGATACTAAAATAAAGTTTCATATAAGGTATCTTGTCAAACAGTTTTGGGCAAATCATCTCGTACTGATATAATCTAAAAGATTGAGTTAGTTTAGGTTAGTATAGGTATTTTAAACGATATTATTGTGAAAATAACATATACGAGCCCCGTCTCACATTAGTTAGCTAATATTTTAAGCCCTATTTGATGTGACAATAAAATTTATAATAATTTTTTAAAATAAAATGTAGATATTTCAACATTATAAAGTAAATGAAATATATCATCACGGCATATTACCCATTGCTGGGTGTGCCAATCCGCTTTGTATGCAGATATCGGTAATGATGATGACATATTTGTACCGTGCGGGCGTTTACCAGGCGTCACCTCACGGGCACTCATTGCTGGCGTGGAGAGTGCACCACAGGGGTCAATTTTGTGCCATAATGTAAATTTTGTATTTTTAGCTGATGATAAAAGAATAGAGGAGTATTATAATTTTTGAAAATTTTATATTTTAATCTACATGAAAAAATAAGAAATACGTACTTATTATTTTTTTTTATAAAGTATCATTTACTGCGAAAAAAAAATATTAAATATTAAACACTACTGGAAGTACGTATGCGGCTCTAGAGTAAGTTTCTATGGCGCAGAGACAAAATATAATTGAAGTAAAACATCATATTGGCATCTGTCATATTTCATACAAACTGTCAGTTTACTGTATTTAACATTTTAGTTTATTGTGAATCATTAAACGTGTATTCTAAGATACTCTTTTCGACATTTTTATTTTGTCACTTTGCCGGTGTGTAAACTTTACGTATAAAATTGGAGTTTATTTATGGTAAGTTTTCTTACGTTAAATATACTACTGATCTGCTATAGTATATTGTATAACTAGTGCTGAAAGTTGGATATTTCACATGAGTGTGAAATACCCTTTCAACGACCAGAATTTATTGAATTGACATAACGGGGTGTTTTCATTAAAACAACCAGCGGTTTTTTGGGCTAACTAATAACTAAGAGAAAAATGTTAAATTCAAAAAGTGATCAAGAATAAGGGGCTAATAAAACAGTAATAACAAACAACAATAACAAATTATGGCATGCACTGTTACCAAAATTATCTAATTTTCATTGAAATTATGGTAATATTTTTATTTTTTAAAAATAAGGCGTATTAGAACAAAAATAATAAGCTCATTATTAATAATAATACAATTTATTATAAAGTAAAAAAAAACAATGTTAAATTTACATAAAAATATTAAAACAGATTAACATCATTGCTATCGGAATTCACCAAAAATTATGTTAAAATCTGATAAATCAGTGTCCAACCTTCTTAATCCGTGTAAATTCAGCAAATTATCTACAACTGGCAAACTTTTAAATATAAATTTTTAGGTTAGTTCGCTCATATATCGCAGCGTGTGATAAAATCATATCACACAGTCGCGGACGCATCTGATTGGCTAACAAGCTTTCATATCACAGAATTGCTAGTGATGTGCAATGACCAACTTTCAGTAATAGTTTAGCGTGTGAATTTATGTACTTTTCGTAGTGGTCGTCGGAATATATATATATATATATATATATATATATATATATATATATATATATATATATATATATATATATATATATACTGTGTTCAAAAAATATCCTAACTCGGAGCAGGCTATGAACAAAGAAACGTAAGTCAATTTAAAAATATTTAATTAAATGTCAATTTGACATGAGATAATGTCAAAAATGTTATCTAAAGAAATCAAATCTTTTCTTCTTGAATCTGATTTTAGAAATTGAAGCAAATTAGAAAACAACGAATGTCAATATACTGTATCCTTCTTTATTGTCTTTTCTCCTTAAAATTACGTTTCAAAATTAATTTTGACATCTTGACTTTTAAATAAAATAATAATCAGACATACGTTTTCTGTTCATAGCCTACTCCGAGTTAGGAATTTTATATACAGTGTATATATACTGTATATTATGTGTAAATCTGATGTATTTATAGAACTTAATAATTGGTGCAAAATCTTGACGGAATCTATTGCTTATTCTTTTTCAACTACATAAATATATTATGGAATATGTATCTTTGAACCAACATACCTACCTTTTTATATAGTATTATTTTTATATTCGTAATCGGTTATATTTCATATTGTTAGAATGCCTACTAAATTACTGTCAAATATACTGTAGCATATTTGACAGCTAGACAGGAATGAAGTTAGTCATTCTATAAGAATAAGTCTGTAGCCAGACTTGTTACAGATGGCGTTACAGAATAGGTAATTTTACTACTCTGTAAGCTGTCGTCTTAAGAGCTCTATAGCTTATATAGTCTATAGAGTATACAGTCTTACAGAGCAAAGTTACAGAATAGCACCGTAAGCTACCAAATTATGGGGATATAAATAAAAGTACCAGTTTTAATAAAATAATACATGAACTGTCAGTTTGATTTCTAATCTTAAATATTGATTTTATTCCATTGATTACTTGTATTATTTACAATTTTATTCCGTTTTACCTCCCGCTACCCTTGGTAAGGGAGGTATAGGGATCGTACTAAAAATCGCATATCGAGATTTTGGTAAATGTGTACGTTTTAAGGTCACTAGAATCCAATTTTGACATTTTCACGGTGATGTCTGTGTGTATGTGTGTGGATCCTCCACTCTAACTCAAATACTATTATTCAGAAAAATTTTAAACCTTGTATTTCGAAATTTTTCTATTATGGAAAGAACCGATTAGATTTTGGATAACAGGATATGGTACTTTACTGGAAGCTCAAAATAATTTTTGTTCGAAAAATACCTTTAAATGTTATATTTTCGACATTAACGTTATTATAAAAATTAAAGATTATTAAATTTTCTACAGATTTGCATTAATACTTTTTCTATATATATATATATATATATATATATATATATATATATATATATATATATATATATATATATATATATATTATGGATAAAGTTATAAAATTATCTATAATTTAAATCCCAGAGTCTACGCTTTAAACAAACAAAACTCCTTACCTACGCAGTTATTCAAATGTATGTAACTGACAGATAAATGTCACTGTCAAAGAACTTATCATTTCAAATTAATAATAGTAACGTTTTAAAAAGAAAAAAGTAAATAGAACAATAGGAAAGGAAATCAAAACAGTTTCCAGCATAAATAAATATGTAGGTATGTATTTAGATTAATAAAAATTAACGATTCGCAAAAAAGTTTAAGCTAATTCTCATTATTGGATTAGTGAATTCGAAAATTTAATCTACATTTTATTATCAAAAAAGGTAGCTACTTGGATTAGATTAGACTATATTTTAAGAAATAAACTGCCAAAATTAAAATAAAATTCGCTAGTCCAAAAATAAGGATTAGCTTAATCTTTTTTGTGACTCGGACGGTAAATATCGGGAGGTATTGTATTGGCTACACCAGTTTTTTTATATAAATTATAAAGAAGCTTTTTCTATATGTAAATGCCCATCTCTGATACGCATTGATCTCTCAAAGCGGGAGGCAGCTATATTTCGCCTAAAGCAGGGATGGCGAACCAATGGCACGCGTCGCAATATTTTGGGCACGTTACTGATCACAAAATTCATTATGATGCACTACGAAAAGAAGTGTGAAGTAGGTATTATATGACGAGCGAACGCGAGTGATCCCTACGCTACGGAATGTTCGGGTGCGGTGCGCGGGTCATTTGATAAACTGAATTTGTCCCAATTCGATTGGTTGAAAATTGAAGAATTTGAAATGCAGCTGATTGATTTCCAGTATAATTCAATATGAATTCAAAAATTTATTGAAACAAGGAAAGAGTTAGACTTAATTGAAGCAGAAAGATTGACAAGTAATATAAGTGAAAATGCTAATAACAAAATTTTGGAAACATGGACTGCGTTACCAGACACATTTAATTGTTTGAAGAACCTGGCTCATGCTATTTTAACAATATTTTCATCAACCTATGCCTGCGAGTCATTGTTTACAGAGATGAAAGAATCGGTTAGAAACCGTTTGACAGATAACTCCAGTTCAGCATGCATTCTGCTAAAAGTAACATCTTACAACCCTAACATATGTTATTTGTCATCGAATCTGCAACAACAGAAGTCACACTAATTTTACTTTAATTTAAATTACGCGTATAATTGAAACATTGCAAAATGTTCCTATTTTTTGTAGTAAATCAAGAGTTTTGAGTTGATAGTATTTATTATTATTATTTTCCCAATAATCACAAAGACAAAATTATTTGGTGGCACGTCTTTGACCTCATTAAACATTTCTTTAGAAAAATGGCACGTTGATACGTAAAGGTTCGCCATCCCTGGCCTAGAGTTTGGAAAATGAGCTTAATAATATACAACTTCCTAACTTTTTAAAAATCATAAATCGTCATATTATTAACCGATTGTGAATAAAAGTTATTGTTTACATTTATAGTAAAAAAAGTCAGTCTTAAAACTGAAGTGACTTTAATTGTCTTCTACGGTAACACGTGATATAAAAAGGTACTTATTTGTGGCATAAACATTGTGTTCGCATTCTAATTAATTTCTTTCCGGACAATTCAGCATTTTTATTAGATAATAAAACTTAACGTGCAAGTGCAATGTGCTAATTATAAGATAACATGCAACAGTTTTATGGCAATTACTGTATATCACCATAATTATTTCATTAATGTCACAGGGCTACATTGTTCTAATTTATTGTGTAAAAAATTTATAATGGCGAAAATTAATTCATTAATGTATACTGTAGTGCTAATTAAATTTAGTACTTCCACATTAAATTAACTTAAAAAATAAACAAGATCGAAAGAACAAACATGAATAAAATTTGTCCATAAAACTTGTTGCTATTTACGAGAACTTATATTTTGCGTACGGTTTTTTGATTTGATTCTTTTACATTAAAAAAAAATTATAAAATCGTAAGGTTTTTATAAGCAAATAAATATTGTAATATATATATTAGAAAAAGTAAATAGACCTTTCCAATTTAAAAATATAGAAGATATAGTTTGTGTCAAGATAAATGCACATTGACTTCGACTTCTTGGGGCGGATTACCAAATTTACAGTACAAACCGGGAAATATACAGTTAAAATCTTTTAATGTATTTTGACTATAAATTTCGCTAAACGTATCACATTATTCTTGTTTCATTGAAGTAAAACGCATGGAGTGATTTTCCGGACGAAGAAAATAATCTAATATTGAAGGAAAACATATTTAAGATTTGTATAATGTAAAGAATATATAAATAAATTATTGAATAATAAACTGTAGTAATTTTATTATTAATTTTATTATCTGATATGTGGTACTGTTTTAAATTTGGTAATTTGGAAAAATTGTGGATACCTCTCTGTGTGCTTACCCTTGCAAATCTTTTAAGTAAATACATGCTGTGATGGGCGTAAAAGTCAATGTGCATTTATCTTGACATAAACTATACGCGCAATGGGATCTGCCCATAGTACAACCAAATAGCGGGAGCCATGGTTATGGTTTGTCTCAAGATATTTGCAAATCTACCTGCCTTCGTATAGTCTGTCTAGAAATCTACCGTTATTACCCTCTCAGCAGGTCTATTGTTAGGGATTTAAGCTTGATTTATAGCGGGGAAAGGACAGGTACGTATTAAATGTTTTCCTGTTTTATTTTACTTTATTTTGTAATAATGAAACAAATCTTTTTATTTTTTTAAATAATAATGGAACAAACAATACATAAAAAACAAAATTAAATACATAATATAGTAAAAAAAAACGAAAATTCTTACTTAAAATTATACACTGCGGAGCAGTTTGTCATTTAATAATGAAACAAATCTTTTTAATTTTTTTAAATAATAATGGAACAAACAATACATAAAAAACAAAATTGAATACATAATATAGTAAAAAAAAACGAAAATTCTTACTTAAAATTATACACTGCGGAGCAGTTTGTCATTTAATAATGAAAAAAATCTTTTTAATTTTTTTAAATAATAATGGAACAAACAATACATAAAAAACAAAATTAAATACATAATATAGTTAAAAAAAAAACGAAAATTGTTAGTTAAAATTATACACTGCGGAGCAGTTTGTCATTTAATAAAATATTGCACGTAACAATAAATAATATACACATACATAATTAATCGATAATAATATCTTCTTCACTGTAGCTGTCCATATCACTGTTGTCACTTGAGTCCTGAATATTTATAATAAAATCTTTTGTAACATTATTAACATTAATATATTCATCTTCTATATTAATCACATGACGCACACTATCAGCCCAATTTTCCGGTGTTATATTGTCCATTTCACTTTTTATTAACTCAATAACACTATCATTTACTGTCGGTGATGCATTGTTCCTTCTTACATTACTTTTTAATTGCCCCCAAATCAATTCTATAGGATTAAAAATACAATAATAAGGGGGCAATCGAAGTACATCATGTCCAAATTATGTTGCCAAGTTGTCACACACGTATTGTTTTACAGGAGGCTTAATTTTTACAACATCCAATAATTGTTTTTTGCTGTACGATTCCTCGAAGTAGAGATCGTTTTTAATTAAATATTCTTGAATCTCGGCCTTCGTAGAAGAATTTGTCGGTATTTTTACACTTTGCCGCGAATGGTAACTAGCATTATCCATAACAATAACACTATTTTTTGGCAAATTTGGCAATAAATTCTCACTAAACCACTTTTCAAAAATATCTGCAGACATATTGTCATGGTAGTCTAACAAAATATTTTTTGTGTTATGGCCAGCTAAAAATCGCGCACCATTTATCCACCCTTGATCACTTCCGGCATGAAGTATAATAAATCGTTTTCCTCGTGCTGGTGGAACATTGACACTACAATCCTTTGAACCGTCTGTCCAACTTTTTGATACTGTGTCGTGACTATCATACCAAGTTTCGTCTAAATATATTATCGGACGTTTTTCAGCACGATATTTCTTTATATCACGTAAAAATTTAAAGCGCCATTCACGTATTCTTCTACTCTCCATTATAGTTTGCCGTTTATTAATTTTTTTAAATCGAAAACCCATATTACGAAGGGACGAATGCAAAGTAGCCACAGAGCAATTTATATCGCATTTATCATCTTTTAGTCTCTGGTACAATGTACGTACAGACGGCAACGTTTTTTCAGTATACATCGTGTATATTTTACGTCGAATTAT
Organism: Harpalus rubripes; assembly: GCA_963082715.1. Classification (NCBI taxonomy): domain Eukaryota; kingdom Metazoa; phylum Arthropoda; class Insecta; order Coleoptera; family Carabidae; genus Harpalus; species Harpalus rubripes. The sequence goes on from OY720453.1 coordinate 58,312,523, forward strand.
ATCTTCTTCAAAAGAATTCACTACTCTCGACTTACCCGCGTCACGTCTTTTCTTTCTTGGTCTCAATTCACCACTTATTATATCACGAACAGTATTATACGGCACTTTCGTCATTTCACATGTTTTGGTTAAGGCCGAATTTTCATCTTCATTATCTTTTAAATAGTTATACAAATTTTTAATTATTTCTTTCGCTTCTAGCGGCAAACACGTACGTTTAAGTTTTGCACAGCGATCTTCTTCAACGGGTAAACTATCATTATCATCTTCAAATGGTCGCCACATAGTAAGTGTCTATATAATTGCTCTCAGTACGAAAAGTAAAGTAATACTGATTTTAAAATTTTGAAAACTCATTTATATACGTTTGGTACGTCATTGCTAATCTTATTTTCCCTAATTTTAATCTATGGTCACAGCATGTTTCAACAAATCTTATTTGTTCCTAATTTGTAACAATGGTCAAATACGTAATTTGATTCTGTGAATTCATTAGCTAACAATTTTGAAATTTCGTAATGCATAACAAAGATTAGCAAATTTAAATTTTTCGGAGTCCGACCCTTACGCCAGGTAGTGCTACATCCCGCTGTGCCTGGTCTACCACAGGCTTAGTAAGTCAAAGCAATAACGGTAGAATTCTGTACAGACTATAATGACGCGGTGCACCGCAAAACAGCATGGGATTTATGGTCGTATGCGTCAGGGGAGGATTGGCAAAATTTGGGAAAACGATGAAGCGGTACTTTATCAAAATCCCGCTAATTAATATAACTGCATTTATTTACGATTTGTGAAAATTTTGTGTAATGTCATTCGAATGTAAGTTGTTGACTTGTTCAGTTGTGGTTGTAAGCAAATTCAGACAAAATTACAGAAAAAAATGTGGCGACCATGGGACGAAGAAACTTTAGTTTTGTCGGATAAAGAGAGTTCTCCCGAGACAAGTAGAAAACATAAACGTGCACACTTATCGGACTGCTGTAAACAAATTATTTTAAATGTATATAACTCTTTAAAAAGTAGTGAAAGTGATAATACTCTCATTAAAAAAAACCGCAGAATTAACTAATGTGAATTATGCCACTGTACGACGAATTGTTTTGTATGGTGTTACATCAAAAAGACGAAGATGTGATTCCGGTAAAGTGCGAGTACTGAGTGAGTTTGAAATTGATGTCATCCGCCGGAAAATTTATACCAAGTATGGAGAAAAAATTCTTCCGTCCGTAAGAACAATATTTATATTTTTTTGTTAATATTAACAATTGTTGTACTACATTACATGCAATTGAATTATAATTTTGTACAAATTCTATTACATATATGTGTTGATTACTTTTTATTTTATATTCTTTGTTCTGTATTTCTTAAAATTCAAGTGAAACATTAAATTCCACATAAATACTTCATGTGCTTGATTTCAAATATTTTGTTACAACCCTGTCACATTACCCCTCAAGCCCATTTAAGAAGCCACCCGCTGCGTAAGTCGAAGCAGGTACGTTTGCAAATATCTTGAGACAAACTATACCTGCTTCCTTGCTGAAATCCAGAGTGTTTGTTTTTCCAAGTTTTGACGTAAAACGTAAGAATTTTAACTTAACTCGAAAGAAATAACAAAATTTTTTATTGAAGATAAAAGATCTAACGATGCAAATTTTCACCGAAAATATAGGTTAGTGACTGCAATATTTTTGACTTTTCGTTTGACAGCCCTACTGGCAGTTATTGACGTCATTTTAATTACTATTTGCAGCGAAAGAAAGATATAGTTGTTAAACTGAAAAGGTCTATTGCACACAAATGTACGAAACTGATCACTAAACAAAATGACTTCTATTGAAAGTATTAATTTAACTAACAATAATAATTTAATTGCTTCTCAATTAAATATGTGTATTTGGCTAGCAAAATTACGGCTTAACGATAACAATAAAGAAAATAAAAAAGGGGTGGCCCCATTATACCCAATTATATATCATCCAAATAGTCTCGAATAATAACTATTTTTTTATTCATTACTCTTGTTCTGGTAGCTCATTAAATGGATAATTTAAAAAATAATAAATTTTCAGCAGTTAGTCGTGTTGTCATAACAAGACAGAAATTATTGGACGTTAATGAACCAACTAAGAATGTCAAATAACATATTGCTTTGTTGAAAACCATTTCAAATTGCCCCCTCTAAAGACCCCGTGAAAAATAGCAGTAATATAAATGAAAGTGCAACTTTCACTCGTTCCACGCTTCAGGGGCGTTTTGCCCTTACGTCAAAGTCAGTCGTAGATGACAGAAGCGTTCGGTTTTAAAATAATGGAAGCCGTTATGCGATTAGGGTGCAGCCAAAACTATCACCAAGCAGATGGTAGACATATACTAATTATACCCCTGTCAGATTCTTATTGTTTCTGAGGATTTGAAACAGCCCTAATATATACATGACACGGACAGGTTCAGTTTGTTTTCCAAATTGCAGGTTTCCTCGAAAATTGGTTATTGAAAACTTAAGGAGGTAGGTAATTATAAAGTAAACAAAGTTTTTAATAACCGCAACTAAATGTTTAAAATGTTGAAAACGGCCAATTAATTTTAAATTACCTGACGGAAAACGAAACTATAATCATTGTGACGCAAGCTGATATGATGAACGATAAATGTGGGGCCATTATGTTTCCTAATTTTGACTGGCCTATTTTTGGAAGAGCTTAAAACACAAGGCTAAATGATATAATTATAACTCTGAGTAGGTGCCTCTTTTACTTTTGTTTGTTTTAGATATTAAAGAGAAATATATTAGCATACAATTGAAAAGTTTTATAATTTCATCATTTAGAATCTGAACGTAATATTTTCTGTTAGAAAAATAAAAATAATTATCAGGTTTGTAGTTTCAATGGCCACTAGTAGGAACTGTGATTAAGGGTGATTGATATTTTATATAAATAAATAAATATATCATCATGGCATATTACCCATTGCTGGGTGTGCCAATCGGTAATGATTTTATATAAACTTATTTTTTTTTTTTTGTAAAATTATGTGACAAAATATATATTATCGTAAGTAGTTGTGTACTTTCAGAAAAAAAATGAAAAATGTGGTATGACCCCATTGTTTATAGATTATTTTAGAAAAAAATACTTCAAATACGCATCGCAATTAATTTTCTTATTACCATTATTAGAAGTATTTTTCTCTAAAGTAACACATAAACTATTGACAGCGATAAAACTCCCTTTTGTTCATACTACCGACCAGTAAGTTTAGAAGAAAATAAAACAATATATTTCAAATATAATTTTGTTAGCATTATATATAGTAGCAAGGTTTTATTTTGGTCATGTATTTTTAAATTGTTTCTTATGTACGCATAAGAAGCAAAAGAAAATACATGAATTTAGGCAATTATCAGAGTGCCATGAAAAATTAGACGATAATCTATGTTCATTTCATTTGATTTTATTATTATTATTATTATAAGAATTTGTGATTATTTTTAAACTACCAGATTGTCTTTCTATTATTCTAACCCGGTATATATATATATATATATATATATATATATATATATATATATATATATATATATATATATATATATATATATATATATATATATATATATATATATATAGGCTGTAAATGAAATAAGTACATTAAATTTAACCAGTAATATAACTCGTCGAGAGCAACAATATTTCTTAATAACTTTTTCTCAAAATCGCATATTTTTTAGCATTTTTACAACCCCGTAAATTGACGAGTCGTTTCCATATTTTTCTAATAACTTAATGCAGAAGCAACAGCTATGAAAAATTTTGTTTTAGCAATTGACAGTCCTGTCATTTGTTGCAATTAAATTTTGACTTTAGTAATAATCTTATTTATAAGGTAAAATTCTGTCAAAATGCTTACGTTTATGAATAGCGAGTATACAGACAATGTAATTACTTACATATGGTTTATTTATTATTCGTATCTGTACTACATTTTACTTTATTATTGACATAAAGACACTGCCATGGAGTTGCCAACGCATTTAGATGGAGCGTTCTCCAAATTCTGTTCCTAATATTCGCACATTTGTAAATCTTGTACCTACATCTTATCACAGTACGGAGCGTCATATATGATAATTTTAAAAAAGAAACAGTTATATTCACACCATGTGCAAAAAGTTCCAGGTTTTCAGCACATAGCAGACTTCAAATTTTGCGAATGGCTGGTATTGTTCACTGATGACGCTGGGTTTACTAAAGAAGGTGTTTTTAGTGCACAATACACATCACGACACAAGAAAAGCCTCATACTGTAAAAATTTTCATTAAAAAAGGTTTGGTCGGGAACAATAAAAGGACGACTAATTGGTACTCATATACCTTGTTTAACTGGATAAGAGTTTATACTTACATTTTTTGAATAAAGTATTTAAACTATTGATTTGTCGACGATAAACGATAACTGAAAACTCATCTCATAACCTCATAAATATGCTCTTCCTCTATTCACAGATGTTTCGAAGTTTGTTGGTTTCAATATACAATTTTATAATTTTGTTATGCAACATTTAAATTTCTTTATTTTAAAAATTGTACTATTACGAATGTATTAATAATAAATATGTTTTCTGTTGATTGTTTATTAATTACTGTGTTTGCAAGAAAGCAAACACGAGCCGACAAATTTTGTGCCGTGTGACTCGAACTTAAATTCAGACAGGTAACCAAATTTTAAACTTATCTTTAAAGAAATTTAACTCAAAAACTAGAAGATTTAGATAAAAAATTTATTAAGAAATATTGTTGCTCTCGACGAGTTACATTATGGGTTAAATTTAATGTACTTATTTCATTTATACCATATATATGTCACAGATATTATTTTGCGTAAGATTATTTTTATTAACTTTATTATGTTTTGTCTCTAATTAGCTATTTAGGTACGTAACCGATGCTGTTGGATAAGAGCTACATTTAATGATACTGGTATTCACGTATTTTATTTCAGTTTATTTCTAGATTTCAGTGTGAGAACATCGATATTATAGTGATTCAGGTGAGAGAGTTAATCTAGCATGTGTATGATTGTGAGTATGCGTGTGAGCAGTACTGGGTACTGTAGTGGCCGCAACGTGTGAACCCGAGGGTCGCCAGCGTAGCAGCAGGGAAGGCTGTAGTGACCCACATCTGGTGTCGCCAACGGTAGCAGCAGTTAGGACTGTAGTGATCTGATCCAGTTGGTTAAGAGGAATGTCTCCGGATCACCACCGAAGCGGCAGTGGTTCCGTAGTGGCCGCTCGTGTGAACCCGAGGGTCGCCAGCGTAGCAGCAGGGAAGGCTGTAGTGACCCACATTCTGTGGTCGCCAGCGTAGCAGCAGTTAGGGCTGTAGTGATCTGATCCAGTTGGTTAAGAGGATTGTCTCCGGATCACCACCGAAGCGGCAGTGGTTCCGTAGTGGCCGCTCTTGTGAACCCGAGGGTCGCCAGCGTAGCAGCAGGGAAGGCTGTAGTGACCCACATCTGTGGTCGCCAGCGTAGCAGCAGTTAGGGCTGTAGTGATCTGATCCAGTTGGTTAAGAGGATTGTCTCCGAATCACCACCGAAGCGGCAGAGGGTCCGTAGTAACTAGCGGTACTGCCCGTAGTTGCCAACATGTGTGTACGGTGTGTGAATGCCTGAACCTTTCGTAAATGATTGCCTCCTCACTGAGTATTTCTCATGTGTTGATTCTTTTACAGAAATAATCACGGCGTGAAGGAGGATTCCGCGTACCCGGGTTCGGCCAGGCAACGGTCATCTAGATTTGTTATTATTTTTGTATTAATACTGTATATACTGGTTTAGGTGATAAATGTGTTTTAATATTCTAATTTTCAGCGCTAACATTTAATCGTCATTTATAATATATATATACACTTGGAATTGGACAGTATTAATAAATATTTATTTTGTATATTTTACCTCGTAGGAGTACAATTCAAATGAATAGTATATTACATCCGTGGTGGGATATATTTCATTACAGCCGAGGGCTTATGTATTTAAGCCTCGACGTCAGATACAGCGCGAGACGATAATGAAACTCCCACCGAGGTATCCATTTTATTTTATTTACAATCATCCTCTTTTAAATCAATAATTTTCAAAATAAATAATTGAGTTATAACCTTCAATTTTTGGCAGCTCTATTAAAATTTGTTTAGCCTATTTTATTATAGAGACTAGGGCCGCTACCTGTGGGTGGGCAGGTTGTGCCCCGCACAAAGGCGCCTAACGTTGAGGGGCGCCTTTACAAAACAGTAAAGTAACTATTAGTAAATTTTATAAAATGCTCTTATTTGTAAACACAAAATTTATACAACTTACAAATTAACGTGATAGAAGTGAACAATATATTTTTAAATATATTTCCATTAGAGTTCTAGTTATAAGGAAAATAATTATCGTACCAATCGGTTTGTTATTTTTTATTTTCTACCGATATTGAATTTTCCTTATTTATTATTAAAAATTAAAAAGTAGAAGAAATATCCTTTTAAACGGATAATTTTCTGTCATTGTTATATATTATATAACTATAAAATTATTGATTACAACAAACTATTTTGATTGTAATCCATTGATTACAAGAATGAATCCAAGACAATATCATCAATATATTAAATCTAGCATTTTTGAAGAATAAAAAGTATAGTTTAAACTTTAATTTGCAAATTTTACATCATGAGGGGAGGGCCGCTAAAATATAACTTATACCCACGGAGCGGGCCTGATAGGGACAATGTTGTTAGACAACTCTACATAAACATTTCCAACCCAAGAGATTGTAATTACAGTAAGGAATGACGTATTTCTCAATCTCTAAAATGTTAGGAATCGAAATATTACTATAATGATAGTAAATAAAATTGTATTTTACTTGTAGAAATAAACGGGTTACGTAGTGCGCATGTGACACATTTTTAGGTTATAGTTTGTATGTCGAAAGAAACATGCACATCTTTCTTATATATAATGTTTAATAATTTTCATTCATTTGAAGGAATATTAACTCCGGAAATATACGATATAACAAGAGCCTTCGAATACGAATATAAGAATAACAAAACCGTCTAACTTTTTATGACAAAAAGAAATATTATTAAAGCCATCCTCTTCTTCTCGGTGAATTCCAAGAAAAGAAAATTTCATTACTGAACATTGTTTAAGTCTCAATTTGTAATTATAATTTCATTACGTTATCGCTCAAGTGATTTTAAAAAAATAAACCGGGGTTGTCGAGTGCATCGAGGAACTCTGAAGGCTTTGAAATCAATACGAAATCGTGTCGATCGGCGCTGTAATAAAATTATTTCTGCGGGTCCGGCTTTCAAATAGCGGGTATCGTTAGCTATAATTGTAGTTGTTAGCGGTGGGCGGGGCTTACCTCTTCCTTACCTCGTCTTTGGATCACCATCTCAAAGGAGCGGATAGAAACGACAACAAACAGGTTCATAATTGACTGTGAAGTTGTCTTATTAGAGAAGGTGGACTTCGGACCAAAAGATGTTGTTTTTATAAATAATTTGTATATTAGGTACAAATTTATTTATTTTAGATTAAGATAACTTGAAGAAATGTTGGACCTCATCCTTCAATATATTATAAATCAAGGAATTCAACATTTTTAATACAATATCGTTCAAAAACATTAGTACACTCACCACCCAGTAAACGTTAGTATTATAGGTAAAGCACTGCTCCTCTGGCTTTCATAAGGCTTGATAAATTCTAAGCACTCTATATTCTCAATTTTTTGCGCTCATATATTAGAACTCGCAAGTAGTTTGTTCGGTGTAATGGCTTTAAATCTGATCATTTTATTCCTACATCTGGTGTCCCACAAGGGTCAAATTTAGGGCTACTCCTTTTTATTTTATTCATAAATGATATTACTGAGTGCTTAGAATATCCAGAATCACTGCTATATGCTGATGATTTAATATTATTTAAAGTCTTTGTTTCAGTTTCTGATTGCCATCAGCTTCAGAAGAATATTGATAACCTTCTGGCTTGGTGCTCATCTTCACGTCTTTTCTTTAATGTCTCAAAGTGTAAAGTTATGTCTTACTCAATGAAGCATATTACAACTATTTTGTCTTTCTGGATTGGTGACCTTAGTCTTGAAAGAGTTAATACTCATAAGGACTTGGGTGTTATATTTGATCCCAGATTACATTTCGAACTTCATTATGATTACTTAGTGAGTACATCCTATAAAACATTAGGTTTCATTATTAGAAATTCCCGTAACTTGACTACTATCACAACTCTCAAGTCCTTATACTTTTCTCTAGTTAGATCCAAGCTTGAGTATTGCCTGATTGTCTAGAATCCCATGTATCATACTCGGTATCAAAATTGAATGGGTACAAAAAAAGTTTGTACGATATTGCGCGATAAAATCTTCTCTTTTTAATTCATTTACTTACAGTTACTCCTCGACTATATCAAATTTAAATATGCAAATATTGGATTCTAGACGTAAAATTCTCACATGCTTATATTTACATGGGTTACTGCGAAATGTTATAGATGACGTTAATTCTTATATAACATTTTGCACTAGGTTATGTAGGAAAAATTATGAAACTAGAGATCCAGTTAGACGATGTCTAATATATATATATATATATATATATATATATATATATATATATATATATATATATATATATATATATATATATATATATATATATATATATATATACGTGTTGAGAATTCGTCACTGTTTTAATTATAATTATAACTTTTGTAGGATTTCAGTGAAAGGGCATGAAAGTAGAGCTCGTTTCTTGATTATTTCATCTAGATTTCGGATTTATTTAATCCTTCATCAGGATGCTGTAAAATTATACATCAATGTAACAAATAGTAGTTAACATTTAAGTATGCAAACTTACAATAATGTGAAGTTTAGTTATAACATTATTGTAAGTTTGCATACTTAAATGTTAACTACTATTTGTTACATTTATGTATAATTTTACAGCATCCTGATGAAGGATTAAATAAATCCGAAAGCTAGATGAAATAATCAAGAAACGAGCTCTACTTTCATGCCTTTTCACTGAAATCCTACAAAAGTTATAATTATATATATATATATATATATATATATATATATATATATATATATATATATATATATAATGAAGTTGAAAGTATTATGAATGATAAAATGGATATTTTAAGTCTTAGCTACTGTCAATTCAGAAATATTTTATGTAAAAATTTATTGTAATATTCTAAAATTAATTTCTACTTTTGTTGTTATACTTGGTTGTTTTCTTATTGTATATAATATATATTTTTGCATAATGTGTGTCTATTCATGTTGTTGTGATGTGTTGGTGTATCCAACCCTCCTGTTATTAGGATACTTCGTATCCTGTTGGGAGGTTGTAAATAAATAAATAAAAAATGTATATACATATTACAAGAAACCAGATGTAGAATTTTATGCTCTACAACATTTATTTAATGCTTTATTACCTAAAATAATTAGGGACGCAGGAAATTACAAAAGTATGATTTTACATGTTATAGTCCTATGCCAGTAATGAGTGCCCGTGAGGTGACGCCTCGTAAACGCCCGCACGGTACAAATATATCATCATCATTACCGAATTCTGTGTATAAAGCAGATTGGCACACCCAGCAATGGGTAATATGCCGTGATGATATATTTATTTTATTTTTTAAAAAGTCCTATGTTTCGGGGTCGCAGTCATATATATATATATATATATATATATATATATATATATATATATATATATATATATATATATATATATATATATATATATATATATATATATATATACAGGGTGGTGACTTGGACGACCCAGCATAGGGCTTTAAATGGTAAAATTTTATTTGCTCCCCTAGTTATTTCAAACGGAACATACCTAGTATATTTTTTTACAAATTTGAAAAGTACATCAAATTTGCTTTACAATCAGGTAAAATAATCCATATGTTACATTATTAAAAAGTAAAATGGCGGGCACTTTTTTATACATCTAATTGGAAAGAGAATAGTGAGCCATGACTGTGGCTTGAAATATAACAATTAAGTAAAACAATTGTAACTATTATTATTTAACGAAATAATATTCCTTTTTGTCATAATAATACAGAAAATAAGAATAAGGAACACAAGCCACAGTCATGGCTCACTATTCTCTTTCCAATTAGGTGTATAAAAAAGTGCCGGCCATTTTACTTTTTAATAATGTAACATATGGATTATTTTAAAGGATTGTAAAGCAAATTTGATGTACTTTTCAAATTTATAAAAAAATATAGTATGTTCTATTTGAAATTTCAAAGTAGATATTAATTACTAATAAACTGGAAGTGATATCAGGAATGTACATCCGTCATCAAGGTGCTTACATGTTGCTGTATAAATCATGTTATATGAAAGAAATTACCAACTTAATAAATAAGCGAGATATTTGCTGGGTCCATTAAAATATAACAACCTGTATATATATTACAGTAAAAAGGAAAATATTTTTCCTTAGAGCATTATTTTCTAAGGTAAGTCAAAAATTACGTTATGAGATGAAATAATGTTTTTAGACTTTTGTTTTTTACATTTTATTATTTTCTAAAGAAATATATGTGATTATCTGGCCGAGTATATTTAATGATGTACTTTCCACAATAGCAATAAGCGAAAGTAAATGACATCTGGACAAAGCCATAATGACACCTGTTCTTTAACCAATGGAATCACAAGAATCTGCCTGTCAAAATTCTTTCGCTATTTCAAAAAAGTAAGTATACCAGTTAAACTTTAACATTTTTTTTTATTTTTATGAAAAGAGTAACTCCTACCAATACTGCAGATCTAACAAATCAAATGTACCATCACCTACAAGAATAAGACGAATGATCACTATTTTCATTTCAAAAAGCATTTCCATACAATGGAACAGAGTATATTCCCGCCGACAACTGATTGACGGATGAAGATCTCGTGCGGCTCTCAGAAACTGTGCTCTGGGTTATTTACTTTGTTGGTATTTTCTCGACGAGGTATAATTAACCAAGACCTTGTTAACGTAGTTTTTTTGAGAATTCTTGTGCGCTATTGAATGGGTTTTGACCGACGATAACTATACAAATATTATATGCTACTTTGGGTTAACATTTTAATAGATTTATTAGAATAATTGGATTTCAACTACAACATGGTATTATAGGTATTGTTTGTATAATAGGGATTTCGCTTTCAGGAAAATGAAAACTATAAACTGTATAAACAGAATGATATTGTATTGAATATTATGAGCAGTATTAAATAGCATTACTTTAATAAATTAACGTGAGATATTTTTGGGTGATCACCCTTATAATATTCACCCTCAACTAATAATATTTATGTGTTGACTAATACTAATGATTCAAACTAAATAGCATATTACTAACCTCAATGAATCATAGTGTATCAATGTTATTGGGACTAAATTGATGCAACTGTATAAATACCAGGAATCGATGATGATTTGTTTTTGTCCTAACTAATAAATAGGCGCTGCGCTTCATAATTAATAGGAAGAATTTATTTAGTATTTAAAATTAAAAATTATTCATATTTTTAATTATTACGATGATATTCTAAATAAATATTAAATGATGTCATTTTACCTCTTAAAATATTTATAAATCATCAAATATTATTTTTTCAAATTTATCAAATATTAAGGTGATATTTGAGCCACGTGAAGAACAATTTATAAATAAACAGGATTGTTTTCCTTCACTTTGTTATTTCCGTTTAAATCTAAATACTGATGTACATTTCAAGTGCTATATGCACCCATCATTGGAGTACAAGACAGCAATCAACATACTTTTTACCTCCCGCTACCCTTAGTACGGGAGGTATAGGGATCTTGCTAAAAATCGCATATCGAGATTTTGGTAAATAACCAAGGTTCCTAGAATCTGTGTGTATGTGTGGATCCTCCACTCAAATACTATCATTCAGAAAATTTTGAAACCTTGTATTTCGAAGTTTTTCTGTAATGGAAAGGGCCAATTAGATTATGGTGTAAATCAGATAACCGGAAATGGCACTTTAAACGAAGCTCAAAATAGTTTTTCTTCGAAAAATACCTTTAATGTTATTTTTTCGAGATTAATGTTATTATAATAATTAAAGATTATTAAATTTTCTAAAGGTCTGCATTAATACTTTTTGTACATATTTTATGGATAAATTTATAAAATTATCTATAATTTAAATCCCGGAGTCCACGATTTAAACAAACAAAACCTCTTGGTTACGCAGTTATTCAAATGTATGTAACTGACGGATAAATGTCACTGTCAATGAACTAATTATTTCAAATTAATAATAGTAAAGTTTTAAAAAGAATAAGGGAATAATAGGAAAGGAAATCAATACAGTTTCCAGCATAAGTAAATATGCAGGTATGTATTTAGATTAATAATAATTAAAGATTCGCAAAAAAGTTTAAGCTAATCCTTATTTTTGGATTAGTGAATTTTATTCTATCCCGGTATTTAAAATTTAATATTCATTTTATTATCAAAAAAGGTAGTTAGTTAGGTTAGATTAGACTATATTTTAAGAAATAAATTGCTGATTAGAGTGAAATTCGCTAACCCAAAAATAAGGATCAACTTAATCTTTTTTGTGACTCAGGCTATAAATGGCGGTTGACGTTTAGATTATTTAATAGATGTGGTTTCTTTTAAAATATTTCCTTATATTTGATTTGAAAGGAAACTGACCCTTATGTATTCCGTTACAGAAGATTAGAATTGTACTCAATACCAGGAGGCATTTAAAATGACCTTAGCAACAGGATTCAGGGATGGAATTAAAAAAAATTTAATACAGCAAATTCTAGTTCGTTCGTCTTAGGTGTAAACAACCCTCGAGTCGGAATTACTGTTAGAGAAAATTAAAAATAATTCTATTTCATAGAATTGCCACACTAAATAGTTTAAAGATCAAAATATTTTGTTATAATCAACATAAACGAAAAATGTTTAAAATATTTTAAACGCACCCCTGTTTTGATATTCAGTTACCCGAGTCCGCCATCTATTTTCAGCCAGACATAGTAATGTATTTCCGTGCTTTCCTAGTCTAATATTTACATGGCTTCATGCAAAAATTTCATACTTGAATATTTCGTACAATTCTATTCTTCTCTGGGGTATCAAAAGAAACCGCATCTATAAAATAATTTAAACGTCAACTTTCATTCGCTAGTCAAACCATAACATTGAAGGAATGTAACAGCCATACTAATGCCCTTGTTGAGATGAAATACATAAATTTATTGTCTTTTGATAATGTAATAATAGATTTTAGAGAGTGATGGGCAAATAATTTCCCAAAACTTCCAATGTACCAATTTTTATAATTAATTTATGAACTCTTAAATTAAATACAAACTTGGAACTTAGAACATTAAGGCCTCATTTTTTTACTGCCTATTAATAAAGTTTCCAAATTCAAACATTTTTTTAAACTATCTAAAATTTGAAGATTATTAAACTAATTGTGACGGTTTAGAACTTAGTCGAGTATGGCTTCCTATATTAAAAATATTGTTTTCTTATTTACATGTTTTTCCCCTGAAGAAGGCAGCGGTATGTGTTGCTGAAACGTTGGTTTCGATTAAAATAATAAGAATTTAAACTAAAAGATTGTTTTAATTTATATATGAATACAACAAAAACGGTTAAATTCGACAGAAGTACACTGTACAAGATTTTAGGAAAAGTCATTTGGACTGATGTCAAAGTTTTCTACTTTAGGCTCTCACAAGTGGTCGAATACCATAACATCTATATAGGGTGTTATAATACTTCGGGAAAAAAATAAAGGGCATTTAGTACTGACCAAAATGAGTAAAAAAGGCTTAATCAACATGGGTCCGATCTTCAACTGTTTCTGAGAAAGAGGCCATTACTATTAGAATCGAAGAAAATTGACGAAGATAGTGATATTGACCAAATTTTGTCTATGACAGTAAATAGAAAATAGACTAATAAAAAAGTTATTTGAAAATCAAATATTGGCCAAGGTTGCCACAACATTTAACTTAGTACAATTACTTGATTTTTTTTTTTTTTAAACAAAAGCTCATCTATGTTTGCCTCTGAAAGGTAAACAATAAATCTTATTTAATCGAAGTCGTAACTCTTATAGTTTTCGAGATAGCAGAGGTAAACTCATTTTTCATTGCCTTATATCTCGGAAACTATTGAAGATCGGACACATGTTGATTCAGCCCTTTTTACTCATTTTGGTCAGTACTATATGCGCTTTCATTTTATTTTTCGAAGTATGATTACACCCTGTATAAATAGTTCGTTATGTCAACAATAATTAATACTTTATAAGGTCAGAAGACTTAGATTTCTATTATAAGATGTTCACAACATGAAAGTAAATCCAAACATATCTTACAAGAACAAGATTATAAAAGGCAAAACAATAACAACCGACATTTTAAATAGTTTAGATTTAAAATAAAAGTATATGATTATAAGGTATAAATATCGACTTTTAATTAGCGATTTGCCAAAGCATTATAATATTTTCTATTCCTATATTCAATCTGAATAACAAACAAATATCTTCTAACTATACCACTTTCTGCTTTAAGTAGATCAAATCAAAAATAAAATTTGATGAAACCACTGAGACTCCCATTTCCTTCATCAGGGTAATAATCAACCTTCATTTCTCCAGCTTTCGCTGCAATTGAAACAAAAATTTCAATTAGATTTTACGGTTATTGCAAATCACAACTAGTAACTCTTGCTCGCTTGTGATTACGCTGATCTGGAGGCTAGTTAGTGGGTTTTCAAGACTCCGATCGATGGGAAATTCGGGCGAGCGTGCGTCGCTAATCACTGTAATTAATAGATAGTATCATTTACCAGTTGTTTTGTTCCTGGACAGCGGAGGCAACCTTGTTCTGGATGAATAGGTGTATCAGGCCATCTATAACGGTGCGTGGAAAAAACTCATTGTTTGTTTTTGAATTGGATGTTAGCGAATTATATTTTGGTTAACATTAATTTTAAAAAAATATCTGATGGAATCAAAAATACAATCATTCTCTCAATCTTTAGCAGTGAAGTAGTATATAAAAGCAATGAGCGAGTGTCTATTTATAGTGATGACGCAATCGCGCTAGCAGCTGGGCTATGCAAACAAACAAGCCGCGACATGTTCAATTACTTTAGGTCGCCTGAACCTTTTGTGTTCATTGCTATTATGCGGTCGAACATTCTAGAGCTCTCTGGAAGCTAATGGCAGTTGTATAAAAGGGACGCAGCTATGGTCGATAGTTAGTTACATACACAGTTACATAGTTAGTTACATGGAGAGACATATAGAGACATTCGCATAGAGTATTAGTGAAGCACAGCAGTATCGTGGTGAGCGTATTTAGTATTGTGTCGAGTATTGGGAAGCTATAGTGTACAAGGACAGTAACGGCGAGTCGGGAAGTTACTGGTATACCGGGTTAACTGTGGAAGTGAATACTCTCTAGGTATATGGGGGACAGTAACGGCAAGTGTTCTTTCACTAAGATTGAAATGATCTGCTTTCTTTTATGAGACAGCGTTTTCCATTTAGGTATATATTTAGTTTTGCATTTAGTGCAGCTACTGACGTCATACGCGGCACGAGTTGTTATAACACATGCATACGTTACAAAGGTTCACTGTTTGTTAGCTGTCACTTTCAAATACAGAGGGCATATAGTACGTACTGAGCAGTATGAGTAAAAAAGCTTAATCAACATAGATTTGATCTTCGACTGTTTCCAAGTAAGAGGCCATTTTATATTAGAACCGAAGAAAAACTGATAAGGATAATAAGTGATCGGACAAAATTATATCTATGACAGTAGATAAACTATTAAAAAAACAATAAAATTTTATATGAATTATTTGCTCAATTTCTACGTAGTTACGAAGTTATTTGAAAATTAAATATTGGCCAAGGTTGCCACAACATTTAACTTAGTACAATTATTTGATTTTTTTTTTTAAAAACAAAAGCACCTCTAACTTGACCTCTGAAAGGTAAACAATAAGTCTTATTTAATCGAAGTCGTAACTCTTATACTTTTCGAGATAGCAGAGATAAACCCCGTAAAAACTCATTTTTCACTGCCTTATATCTCGGAAACTATGAAGATCAGATTCATGTTGTTGATTAAACTTTTTTTAATCATTTGGGTCAGTACTATATGCCCTTAACCTGTGTGCTTCCTATTGAGGGACACCTGTTTATTCACGAACGTACGATTCTAATAATTCTTCTATTAACAAACTTATTTTTTTTCCACTCCCGATATCGTAAGTAGGCTATTAGGACATTGTTTGTGGGGGTATATGTATATTTTACTATCAAGGTATCGGTTTCTATTAGCGACGGGATGTAAGGATTGTCTTTACTTCCCTACAGCTGGACTTACCCCCTCTTTGTCAAATATCAACAGTTAGATAGTTTAATCTTGTATCAAATATTTACTTATTCTTATAATTTTTTATTTTCAATTTGATTTCTATCAAATTGTCCACATCATAAATATTTCCATTTAAAAGTTACCATTGTCGTGTCAAATGTGACAAATGACAGCGTTTTTCTTCTTTAACTTTCCATGGAATACTAAAATTATTTTTTTTAATGTATCAATATTCGACGGTATTCTGTAACAGATCAGTAAAAATGAACACGTAAAAAATAAATCATCATGCAACAGGAGATGTAGTTACATTTGAACTTATTTGCCAGCCCTCGCTATCGCTCGGGCGCCAAATCGTCCTCGATTGATAAGTGGTACCTATATCCCTTGTAGCACAAATAATTATTACATCCATTCAGACACATGTTACAGCTCAAAAATATGAATTTAGCAGGCTGGATTGGAAAGAACCATAGGCGCCGAAAGCATGGGTGCTCTGGATGCGTAAGCACCTACAAATTACTCAGTTATTGATGTTTTTTAATTAAAATTCCTATTTAGGGCCACTTTTACAATCATTAGATAAACCTCGTATAACGCTATACCAGGTATAAAATTGAAAATTGTATTTTACAAACCTCGGATAAACCACAGATAGAATAAACACCAGTATTTCTTATCCCATGGAAATCGGTCGTATAAACCTCGGATAACATTATACCTTGTTGTTATGGATACCACGTAAACGCAAACGATATGTTGTTATTCATACGTTTGACAGATGTCAATCAGGTATTTCATCATCACTGTCAGAATCAAAAATATCATTTATATCATCTAACATCGTGAAAAATGCAAATTAGAAGGTAGAAATAATAACAATATTATTATAATTATTTGTTACGAATTTGCAATAAACCCCTATTTAGTCGCAGCTTGTGTCTATGCCTATCTATTACCGCGCGTAGCGCCACGTCAGCGGAACGCAGTTTGCTATTAAAATAAATGACGTTTGGACATAGCGATTTAGTTGCAGTAAGTAATAACAGTGGCGTATCCAGGACTCATGGAAAGGGGGGGCTGCTATGCCATGTACCTATTACTTATACATATAGGCAGTGTTATTAGATAATTATATTTTTTATCTAGATAAAGATAAAGATAACTAACATTTTTTTATGCAGATAAGATAATAGATAATTATTTGTAAAGTTATCTAGATAATAGATAATTAACTATTATCTAGATAGTTTTTAGATAATTCGTTTAAAATATACATAACATGTTATAATGTAAATATAAAACGGAATAATAAATTATTTTTTGTGCAACCGGACGCGAAATAAGCATTTCGCAGCCGCAAGACAGGCCGCAAAATTAAATTTCGCAACCGTTGTTATGGTAACGGCCGAGAAATTCTTTTCGCGGACGTTGTCATGGTAGCGGCCGCGAAATTAGGTAAATAATCACTTTGACACTTGAAAATTGCATGGTTTTGTCTATCAAAGGTTAATCCCATAGCCACCGTGAAAGCTAACTTTCTATTTATAATGAAACTGTTTAAAATTAATAAAATTTGTAATTACATATGTTTTTTGCACAAAAAATATTGTGTACACCTTGTCCGCGAAATCCTTTAGCGCCCTCGAGATTGTCTTGCCTCGGCCGCAAGCGGCCTCGGCGACAATTTTTCTCTCGGTACGCTAAAGAGTGATTTCGCGGCCTTAATATACAAATAACTATTACATATTTACAAATATTCTTTTATAGTAATTTAATGTGTATTAATGTAATGTATATAACAAAATTTCACACCAAGTAAATAATGGAATTCTATGCATATATATCCATTACCTAATTATGAATCGTACCTTCTTGACATCTTGATAAAAAATGTAATCATATTTATATCTTTATAGATTAAAGTTCAGCAAAATTTCAAAATTTTCGCAAAATTCTACCAAAATTACAGTTGTACGCTTGCGCAGCTTTATTTAATTTAAATTCGATTTGCATTAAAAAAGAATATTTTATTGTTTTATTAAAATTTTCATCTAGATGATTTTCAAAAAATAGATAATGATAATTTTTATTTAGATAAGATAATAGATAACTTCGAAAAAATTTATCTAGATAAGATAATAGATAAAACTATATTATCTAGATGACTTATCTAGATGAAATTATCTAGATAAATTACAACACTGCATATAGGTATACTGTTTACGTCTAGTTGCATAGTATCTAAATTATATTTTCAAAGAATTCTAACATTTCGTTGTTATTATTATAAAACGATATTTAATTTTTTTCTTTTTTTTTTAAATATCTAAAACTTTTTCTGCATCAAAAGGTAAATTTTTATATTATACATGTGAGCTAAACCATTAAGCCTATCTACCGACTTTGTACTTACAGAATATTTCAAATATTTTAATGTAAAAAATTTAGAAAATGATTAATTTAAATACATTATATATTCAATTCACTGGACTTTAAGGGGGGGGGGGCTCAAGCCCCCTAAGCCCCCCGCTGAATACGCCACTGAGTAATAACATAGAGTCTCTCAATTTCCTTTAACTACCATGTAAGAAGTGAGCAAGAAAACAAACCAAAATTGCCGATATGTGCAAAAAGAATTTCCAATCGTCACTCTCGCAATTATTTAAAATATGAAGGCAAAGCAAAATTTTTAAGCGTGGATCAAGTTAACGTTGTTGCGGGAAAGTGTAAAAAGTACGAAAGGAGTTGGTATACCGTAGCCGAGTTGTTAGGCGTTTTGGAGTTCGGGAATTCCCAGAGTTTGTTTATTTATTGCTAGGATTGCGATTGGCGAAACTGAAATTGTACTAATATTATAAATCAAATTGTACTAAAATCACTTGAATATTTTTTACATGTTCTAAAAAAATTGTATTATACATATAAAATATACAAAAAATAAACGGCATCTATAGCACAGGCCACATTTATTAGGTATGATGAAACGCTCCAGTTCAATCCTAGAAAGAAGACCGCAAGAGACCTTGGTCTTACTCTAACATATGCTATCTCTCTCGGAGTGTTTCTTTTCTATTCTGTACTCAGCACCCACCAGTGTTTGTGTGTTCTGTGGCGCCCACGGTACACAGCCACAGCACTGCCAACGCCAGCTATTATGTATTCGTGAAATTAACTAAGTGTGTAATATTTTAATATTTCAATAATTATCTATAATTAGAAAAAATACGAAATTATTAAATTGTACTAGATTTCCGAGAGACGTACTGATGTATTAAAAACCTGAGAATTGTATTAAATCTAGTTCTCTTGGCCTTGGTGGTTTTCTTCTAACCCCCACCCCACAGCATTATTACATAATTATTTTTATATAATTATCTACGCCCTTGGCTAGAGCACCCATACATACTTTCAAAAACTAGCGTCTATATGGAAAGAACTGATGACGATCGTGCTAAGTTCAAGAAAGTGCGTACTCAGTAAAGTTCAGTTCACTCGAAAAGTAGGTGTTAATGAAACATATAAAACTCAGCTAGCGCGCACTAATTATATAATTAGAAAACAAGTTATGCACTCAGTGCACAAAAAGTTCGCACTAAATATATAATTGGAAAACGCTAACAAATTAATCTTTCGTACCTTTAAACCTTTCTCGAGAGATGCTCTATAGACCAGTGAAAACCGTATCAAAATCTCTGCAGTGGTTCTCGAGATGAGCATAGCACCAATAAAGACTTTTACTTTTTTTGATGTGTCGTTTTGTTATATCCAAATTTTAATTTAGCATAAAATACCTATACATCAATATCACAGCATGTCAACACATTCATAAATTTGTGTGCACTAATCACATCTTCCTTGACGCGGTGAAAAATATTCCCGTTCGTTTCTGTATCAATGATCAGCAGTGCACTGCAGTTCCGTAAATAACGTTTTTGTATAATTGGTGTTATGAAAGCGGCAGATCTGCAGTCAGACAACAGAGCAGAAAGTGTGAACCCGCGCCATGAAGCGTCAAACTCGGAGCCCGAGAAGAATTACGATTATTTTAAATTGAAACGACCGCATTCCTGAATCAATTGGATGTTTATCAGCTAGATGGCGCGTCAGTCACATATATCGGCGGGGTCGTAACTCTGTCAAAACGGCGACGTTATCTGTTCTATCTATCGCCAACGCGGTGGGGGTAAATGTTTACATTATGTGAAGACTGTCGATCTGTTGCTGTTGTTCGTTGTTTGTGGACTCATCAGAGTGATGAGGGTGTCTGACTGACTGTTCCATTCGCGCATTAATGTCACGGAAAATAAATGGACTAATGACCAACGCTTTGTTTTTTAATTGTGTTAAAAGGTTGGAATTCAAGACTTTAGATATGTATTTAATGCTCACTGTATGTATCTGTCCCAAGTTTAAATATACGCAGTAATTGATCTATTCGTCCTGCTAAAATGTCTTTCTATATTAGCTAAAAAAATACCTAATATCTGTTATCCTAGTGTTGTCGCCGAGACGAGATTTTCTTGATCTCGTCTCGTCTTGAGTAAAATTACGAGATCAAGATCCAAATAAATTTCAAGGCCAGTTTCTCGTTCGAGACGAGATTACATACTTCAAGTCTCGAAAAGAAAAGACGAGATCTTGATCTTGAAAACTTTATTAATTATTCATACAATAAAGTTTCCATCATTTGATCAACAGTAGATAAACCGAAGATACTACTTTGCAGGAAGCTATAAACAGATTTTCTTTAAAAAAATATATTAAAACATGATTCAAAACCTCTCAAATTTGGTATTTAAAACTCGTGTATAATTTAAAACAATATTAGATTTTGACTACACCTATATGATAAACCGGAAGTGGTACTTAATTTGGAGCTCTTAACAAATTTTCGAGGAGAAACATAATAAAATATAATCCATAATTTGGTATCACAGATTTTTCCATTTATTGGAACAAATTAGATTTTGTTTACAAACGATCAACCGGAAATGATACTTTACTTAAAGCTCATTGCTATTTCAAACATGGAATTGACGGGACATCAGATTTTTTTTCTGAAATTGGTATAAGTATGTTCTAAAAATACGAGTAAAATATTTTTTTATCATTCTTTCGATTAAACAAAGAAAAAAATCGTGCAACACCTCATTATAGCAAACTGATAAATGAATAGGATAAAATTTATTATTTTTATCTTTGTAATATTTCAAGAAAATAATAATAATTGCAGTATTGTAAAGATAGTATTGAGTTTTAAGAGTTAACAATTACAGAAAATCTCACAGAATTTTTTTCTTTCAAGAACATTATTTCGATATACACTTTTATGCTCAATAGTGTTAAAGTAAGACATTACAGATTCATAAACAGAAATTCATATAAACATATATATGTCGTTTAACGGGGTACATAAATTTATGTATATGAATCTGTAACCTCTTTAGTACCCTGATGATGTATAAGTATATACCAAAACATCGGTTCTGTAAAAGAATAAATTCTGTTTGACTGAGATTTCAAGTAATTATTAACACCTAATCTGTACCACAGTCGAGAAATTTATCCATATTGTGTTTTATATTTACTGTACGTTTTGTGATGTTTTTATTCATTCAATAGTCAAAAAATTCAAATAAGAAAAAATATAAACTAACTCGATACTAATGTAAACGAGAAATGCACATGAGGTTCATTATAGAAATAAATATTTGAGAAAAATTAAGCTCTAATTATTATTTAACAAAATGTAATTACCATTTCTGATAAAATTTATTTTTCTAAAGGGCTTGTAAGGCAATAGTTTATACATAATCATATGTATTAGAACGAATTTGCACGACAACCGCCGAAAAGTCGAGATAGTCGAGATCTCGACCTCAAGATCGAGATTGTTTTCAATTTCGTGGTTCAAGATTAAGATTGTTTCCAATTTCGAAAAAAAAAATTTTTCGAGATCGAGATAATGCAAAATCTAAACAAATCTTAACACGCGGCAACACTATGTTATCCTATAAATTGTACAAGATCTCGTACTATTTTTGGTACAATTTAAAAAGGCTAGTATCAAATTGGTTGAAATATTATAATCTTTTCGCTCGGTCAATAATGATACTCTTCATAACCTTGCTGTATAATATACCTACTATTATAATTTCCGACATTTGTTTGTGATTTTATTTCATTACCTTGGCTAACACTATAAAGAAGTCATTTTTATAAAGTTTTAAATTCAATTTGCTGGGTTAATAACGAGCAAAATAAAATGTAATTAATGAATTAGATGCAGAATTTACTTACAACATACAGGGTGTCTCACAACTCGCGCCCCAGACGAAACTGACACTTGCCGACGACAATAGGTTGCCAACAAATGGAAGAAAATAATTTGCGGCTGCTTGCATAACGGAGTTACAAGACTTTTTAATCCACCAATCCCGGAAGGATATCTTGAGGTGTGATGATATTATTACAAAATAAAACTGGTTGCTAGGTTTTAAAAATACTACTAGTGAGTTACAAAATTTGTTTGACTTACTGTAATTTTGACACTTTACAGATGACTTTTCACTGTCAACAAATTTAGGTTAGCAAGATTTCTATCCGGAAAACGTTCCTCATTTCTAAGTACCTAAACAACGACTAAACACATGGTAAGAATTTGCCTTTTTTTATTCACCTTGTCAAATTTAATTTGACACTGACATTTTTCGAAAACTACAGTCGCCCACACATTTTAAAGAAGATTTGATTTGTATAAAACCCTAGTAACGTAAAATTACGGCAAACACACGTTAAAGGTGTAGGTCGCTGATTGGTAAATTTTAAGACGTCTTTTCTCGAATATCTTTTAAGCTAGATTTTTTTTTCTTCGAAATTACACATCCCAGTGCAGTCTCGTGTTTTCTCATTCGCTCGGGGGCGCGAGTTGTGAGACAGCCTGTATATTCGAAGCATTATTGTCTAAAATAAATAGGCCATGTTAAACGCTTATGGCTTATGTAAAACAGGTATAAGTAACTAAATACAAAGGAAGATTTTTATGTAATCTACGTAGCCATGAAAATAACGTACGACAATCACAATGTTGGTTGTTGGTTATGAAGTTACTATGAAAAAATTAGTCTGTATTGAATTCTAATAGCTCCATACTCTCTCCAGAACCCCCCAAGGTCATCCCTTTGCATGGATTAAGTAGCAAGCGAATCTAAATACACACATCACTTATTAAAATTGAAAATACGAAAATAGTTTACGCTAAAGCATGAATTAGGAACAGCAGAATTAAGGGAACATAAAAATGCTATGTACATATTTAAGAAATTCTACATGTGAAATAACAAATGACGGTAATAAAGATTAATATTATCATTTATCTAATTGTTACCCATAGCTCGGGATTTAGTTCACTATTATAGATCAAGGATTAATAATCATTTTTGCTTTTGAAGTTAAATTCTAAGCACATGAAGTAATTTTTTTTTTAAATGAATATTATTTATTTTAATTAATTATTTACAATAATACATAATTCATAATTTATAAATAATCGAAAATCTATTTTCTTAATTAATAATCTTTGCTATGTATATTCGCCGCTACTAAATTCAGTCAAATAATTAAGTATTTATTAATTTTATATCGTGAATAAATAAAAGTTATATTAAAACATCAGACCAACAGAACTGAAAATTTCCAATTAAACAAAGATTGTATTAATATTTAAACAAAACAAAATACTTGAAATTACAGAATTGCAAATAATAAATATATCGAAAAGGTGAAAATGTTAATTTATTTATAAAAAGTATCTTGTAAGAAACAATAAAGATATCTACATCTAACTTTATTAATATTTATTCGAAAATATTTAAAATATTAAATACTTCCGTTAAAATTAAATGATTCAATTAGGATATTACCACAATTTTAATATTACGAAATATTTTCTATTTATCTTCTCATATGCATGAAATTCTGTGTTTATTTTTATTATGAAATAGTTATTTATGTAACAAGTGTGTAAAGTAGTACTTTTTTGGTCGAGTGCGATGTTTTACGGAAATTGTAGCACGAGACAAAAAATACTATTTTACACACGTGTTGCATACACCATTTTTCCTACAACCGAAATGGTATTGATGTTTCTCATAATACTGAGTGTACAGGCATTCAGCAACTTCAAATATTGTTAGTGCTCTTTCTCATAACACTGTACAAAATGTAACTTAAACATTTGGAAGAATCTCAGACAGACGATGATTAGTCTGTTATAATGTACAAATTGTACATTTAATATTAATATTAAAAATTAGGTTATGTTAGAATACATGTCAAAAAAATGTTAATGTTCTTGAAAATTAGATTAGTACTCAATCTGTTAAAAAAATAATAGATTTATATGTATATTCATATTTCTCAATAAATTTTATTATTTTCATTATTATTTACTACCTAATTATATACTTGACAGGTAAATTAACCAAATTTTAATATTGCCTAGCAACGCCTATTTACTTTTCAAGCACTAGTGCGTGAAAAGTACTTTTCACGCACTAGTGCTTGAAAAATGACACTTTACACACTGTAATGCGTGTGTGAAAAGTACTTTTCACGCACGGTTCTAGGAAAAAGAATAATTACTTGATTTTCCTACCTTATCTGCTGATATAGTTTTGTTTGCCCGAAGATTTTGTCGATTTCCAAGTTCAATTCACCACAAAACACTGTAAAAATAAAATAAAAATATGTTAGACAATAAAAAAATTACATATTTAGTTTTGTGTTCTACTGTTCATGAATGTTTTGTATACCTCAGTCATATGCTTTTCTATCTTAGACGCTACTTCTTTGAACATAACCGAAACCACTAACACTTTTCCTATAAGGAATTTACTTTACAAATCACAGGAAAGAGAATGAAATTCTAACCACGATTATATTGAGCAATACAATTTACATATTTAGAATGAATTTATGGTAAAAATCACGGTATAAACAACAACATGCGTTTGCCGTAACAACAAAATAATGACTGGCCAGACAAAGACACGTGAATCAATGAATCTTCGTTACGAAATACGGGAATTAACAAGCATACTGCGATAAAAGAAATTAATATTCTATATAAAATATGTACATATATCCAATTTTAATATTGGCTATGTTTTTAAATGCATATTATAAAAAAATGGAATGAAAAAATGTTATTAAAAATGGATCTATTCGTTTTTTATAATGTTTACCCTAAATTATTTCATACTATTGATCCAGTTATAAAATTATAATTACTTTATGCAGTTTTAAAACCCTTTTCAAAACGTTTTTAGTTTTGAAAACGTCATCTACACAGTATCAAAAAGTTTTTTATGGTGTTTTCAAAATTAATAACATGTTAAAAACGGTTTTAAAAACTGCATGTAAACTCAGTAAATGTTTTAAAATATTTTGTTTATATTATATTTATATAAAATATAAATAATTAACTTAGTTGTTCTAGTTCTAGTAAATTTATAGTGGGTGAGTACCACTACGCCATATTATATATGTACAAGGTGGTGACTTGGACGACGCAGGGTTTCAATGGTAAAATCTTAAAGTACAGTTATTTGCTCCCCTAATTCTTTTAGAGCAAAATTGTATTTAGTTTTTTTGCTACAGAAAAAATACTGCATCCGGACATGCTATTGTTTAAAATTTCCAGAACCGTAAAAATAATCGAAAACTATCATAACATTTTTGTAAAAATCATTGATTCTATGGAACAAGAATTTAAACAAAAACGCATCTGTCACAGATTGTAGACGTTTAAACTTATTTTCAAAACGAGGAAAATGAAAACATCTTTATTGTAGTTAATGAAAACATTGTAATAGTTGATTACAACAATGAAATTTGACGAGAACGAAATTTAAGATTTCTTTAAGTAGTGACTATGAATACGACCCTTAACTTATTATTAAGGAATTTTATTTTTTATCATAAACACATGAATTTTTAATATAAAATAACATAGCACAGCAAATGTTCAAACAAACCACCATTTACTATTAAAAACAACGCCCTAATCTGTTGTAAAATTCTTATCTGACATTTGCTAATTTTTTATGTGATATTTGTTTCAATTTTTATTCCATGACTTCAATGATTTTTGCAAAAATGTTATTATTGTTTTTGACTATTTTTACAGTTCTGAAAATTATAAACAATATCATATTCGGATACAGTATTTTGTTCTGTAGCAAAAACCAAATACAATTTTGCTCTAAAATAATTAGGGGAGCAAATAACTATGGACATTAATATTTTACCATTGAAATCTCTATGCTCCGTCGTCCAAGTCACCACCCTGTATATATATTTTAATTTTTTTTTAATATCTGTCGTTCATGTAAGGCTGACTTTTATTTAATATTTCATTTATTTGATTAATTTTTAATTATAAATGAAATTTACATAAAGAAAATTACATACTTATATTAAATGAAAATAATTAATGCGCATAGAAAATATTGAAAAGGAACACATGGAAATTGTCAAAATTTGACACATCTAAAATTGTGACGCTTTAGGCTCTAGTCTAGGCCCTAGGAATCTTTTAGGAAACTTATCCCGGAGACCATTTTAAAGATAAAATTGTTTTTCCCGAAAATTGCATTGGTCACTAGATCAATACAAATATTAAAATTTAGTTTATTTATATTATACGATAATAACTGAATAAAATTTACTCCTACTAAATTTACACGTCTCTGATTGGTAATGCATAAGCATATGCATCACCGAGCACATCCCTTATTTGAATATTACCATAAACATAGTATTAAATTAAACTCAAAGAAAACATAACTACTCAATTTATGTAAAATTAGGATATTTATGCAAATAAGCAACTAATATGCATAACTTACCAACAGACTAAATAAAATATGATTATTTTCTCAACACTGTTTACGATAATGATATCGGAATATAGGAAATTTTGTTTGTTTTACTTATTTGATATGTATCTATTTTACATATCTACATCTACCATACTCGGTTGCAATGTTATCATTATCTACCAATATCTATCGAGATAAATATTAACTGTTGTCCAATCAATTAAAGGTAAATGTTTTCTATTGCTCTGTAAGTATGGTATTAGTTAATTTTTATAGTAACTATTTCTTTATAATTATATTCCAAACTAGACTATTTAGAATTATTTACATTTGCTAGCACAGTAAAATAAATTCTAGTCGGATATACGAGCAGAAGGTAATAAATACAAAGAAAAAAAAAGGCCAGTGGCGTAACTACCGGCGTTCCGTGGAACACGGGCCCGGTGCCTCAAGGGACCCGGCACGCATGTCAAAAAATATTTTTATTTTAATAGAGCCACATGTTCCAAATATATTAAATGACCTTACATCTTTCAGCAAAAAGATCCTTTTCAAAATAAAAATTAGTAAAAAGAATTTAAGGGATATACAGGGCAACAACGATTATCATTATCAGACATCTATTATTTTAATAGGATACGAAATTGCCAGAACAATAGATGTATCAAACATATAGCATTTTCAGCTTCTGATTTTAGTGCGCACTAATGTGCACTAAGTTCTCATTTTGTTTTCATCATACTTATATGTAATCTTCGTGGTAGCGTTTTCGACTTCGTGAAATTGCACTCTGTTCGCAGTAAGTGCGCACTTTTGTGCACCGACTACAGGAGCAAATGCACGAATAACAGTACAAATGATATGGCTTCTAAAAATAAAATCATATTGACAATTTCAAGATATTATTAGAAAGTTCTTCAATGTCAGATAGTGATGAAGAGTTATTAAATCAAATAATACTATGTTGTACATAAATATGCAAATAAAAAAGTAAGAATGTAAACTCATGTGAGTATTTGAAATAAAATTATTATCGTTTTCATTTCAAAGATACTTTTTAGGTACGAAGGAGTACGTCCTTGAAATTCATAGATAATTTTGAAAACGCGCCAAAACTAACAGGCTCTCAGACTTGCACTCATTTATGGTCTCGTTTTAGAATACTTAGTGTTGAAACTGATTCCATGCATTTACGTCACACAGTGCACTGAATACGAACTGATACCGAGTAAGCCGAAAACGCTAATATCAACTTTTGGTAAAAATAATAAAGAAATCAGTAAAAGCTGCTGACATAAACATACAATTTTGTTATGGTTTCATGTTTGTTTTTTGTAATATTTTTAGTTTTTTAATTAAATTTTATTTAAAAATTATTTTTAAAGAGTTCTATTATGGGATCAGTATAGATATTTGTGTATTAAGAGCGCATAATGGGACATTGTCGATTGAGAGGTTGTTGACGCGCGATGGAGGAGCGCGGCATCCTCTCGAGATTGACAATGTCCATTTGCGCTCGAAACACACACAAGATTTTTTCTACAGTCCTCCACCATAACAAAAAAATAATAAAATGTATACTTTGTACTTACAGTATTACTCAATAGTTTTGCAGTGAAGTTAGGAACGTATTCAAATATGACTTCAAGATAATGTTCTGGCTTTCGTTTTTACAAAAAAATAATGCCAATTTTGTATAATTTATTTGTTTCAAGTACATTAAACTAGTGCACTGGAAAAGTGGATGTCCATTGGGAGCGTTCTCGCCAAATTTTTGCAGGTGGCAGCACAACTGTTCACACAATTTATTTTATATTTAATTTTAATTTATCGTTATTTTCCATTCCCCTTAAGCTATATTGCTTCAATGTAATCCAAGCATTTTGTATTTTCGTTTTTGTAAATAAATTTTATTCTCACAGCAGTGCGGCATTTTGTTTGGTTATGTAATATACCGACAGAGCAGTTATATGTCAGATTGACTTGTGAAGATGATAAATGTCTAATTACAGTGCCATTAGTTCCTGACTAAACGTTTCTATAAAGAATGTAGACAAGTGACATTTCTCAATACTGTATGGTTAGAAATTTGGACAGCGAGCGTTTTTTTACTTTGTCGCGCATGAGCGGCAAACTGATATTTTGCGTTCATAAAAGAGAGCGCAAATGTCTACTTTGTATATGGACTATAGAAAAAAACTGATTTCTTATCTACATAGGGGCCAGGCTTAACTCGGGAACACAGGCCCATGGGTGCATTGTTACGCCACTGTAAAAGGCACTAGGGGCTGTCCTTAAATTACGTAACGCTTCAAGGGGGGGGGTCAAGAGTAGCGTTACGCAGCATTACGAGGGGGTGGGTGAGGGTTAATGTGTGCGTTACGTAACGATAAAATATAAAAAATATTGCTAAACTTGCTTTAATAGTTTTGAAACATTCAAATTTCGCGGTGCTAAATCGTATATGCAGGCAGTCGTTTGTTTTCAATAACAATCAACATACTATGTCGGGCACAGTTCAAATTCGGGCCAGTGGTCTTTCATTCGTGCAATGCAATTCATATTAAAACATGAATTCAAGTAGTGTTGATATGGAAAAACTTTTCAATAGTTTGTTAAAAGCATATGGAAATGCATATGCTTTTAATTTCAGTGCTGTTATTTTTTCATCTTTATGTACATTAATTTAATTAGTTTCTGTTTCAAATTTTAACTGAATATTAAGGAGGCCATATACTTTTATATACAGTAAAAAATTGGGGTGACAAGCCGTAGGGCAAGAGTAGTACATTATCTTTCATCTTTATGTACATTAATTTAAATAGTTTCTGTTCTGTTCTGTTATTTTTCATCTTTATGTACATTAATTTAAATAGTTTCTGTTTCAAATTTTAACTGAATATTAAGGAGGCCATATACTTTTATATCCAGTAAAAAAATTGGGGGGGGGGTCAAGTACTGCGTTACGTAATATATGGGGGGGTTCATGTTTGCGTTACGGGTGCGTTACAAAGGGGGGAGGGGGTATTAAAAATTTCCTAATTTTGCGTTACGTAATTTAAGGACAGCCCCCTATTAAAAATATAAAATTATGCCTAAGTGATTTAGAATACCAAACAATACATACAATTACTATTATAGGCGGTAAATCAAACTCTGGCAATCAAACAGGTCATAACAATATACCCAGATAGCACAAATCTTCTCAGAATATTCTGAGAAAGTCCTATATATGTCTTCTATATTCCAAATATCTCAGGAATGTCTTAAGAATATTACGAATATATTGGTATATTTCTGTAATATTCAAGCTAGAATATTCTATGATTATTTATTTTAATATGATCAGGATATTCTTATATTATTCCTGAATATATGGGAATATTTCAAGTATATATCATTGAGAATATTCTCCGCATAATATATTGAAATCACCATTGGACGGAGTATTTATTTTGAAGCTATTTTTGCGTTCTTAATGCGAAATAGGCTTAATATTTATATATAATTATTGTGTTACATTTCACATTATTTACGTTAATAGTGTTTTATCTATCACCATGCTGACTTGTTCTTCAGTTTTGGTTTGAAATAGTGGTGCTAAACTAAGTAAAGCTGTTAGATTTACAATAATTTGTGTGCGTTTTTAAATAATACCCAACTATAAAAATTTTATTTTTCTTTTTCACAGTAATTTTATAAATATTAGTGTAATTACAACAAATAATTATTCTACTATTTCTTTCATGTTTATTTCCTCATATTTGCATTTTTTCTACAATACGGTTTATTTGTATCATTCGTCGTTGCTAAGGCAACAATACATGCATACTCACTCCTAAACGTTAGTAACTTTTGTTTATTAATCAGCTCATATTAGAAGGGTTTCAATAATTTGGGATAAGAAACAAGTACATAAGTACATTATATTTACATATTATATGCTGTATAAACTGCATCACTATTTGGCATTTATATTGTTTGCTGATTAGATTTTTGTAAACAATACCCAAACATATAAATTTTAGTATTTATTATCACGGTAATTTTAAAAATATTTGTGTAACTACTATAAATAATTATTCTATTATCATATTTGAATTGGTTCGATTTGTTTGTATCGTTCGTTGTTGCTATGGTAACATCCATTGTTTGTAGTCTGTAGCTTCTGCATCTCATATCATATCTCATCTGCAGCTGCCCGAGCCATAGCGTTTGTTGATTACTCAGCACAAATCACAAATTTAGACACTAACACTCTGAGTACTCAGTAATAATTTGGGATAAAAAAAAACAAGTAAGTACATTGCGTTTATATATATACTGTATAAAATGCATAACTGTTTGTATAATTTGTTGATTAGGTATTCTATACCATGTCCAAATATAGAAAAAAAACTGTTTATGTCTGCAAGATGGCATAGGATTGAATGAACAAGAGAAACTGGAGTAAGTAATTTTACTATATTTATAGCCTTTGGCAACTTTATTATGACAATAATTGAATGCACTAATTTTTATATCCTTATTTTAGACTAGCGACCATCTTGGCTTCACCCGAGTGCAAAAACTTATGCCCATCAAAATTAGCGACATAATCTTGAGAAATTAATTTTTCAAGAAGGTGAAGTATACTTTCTGTAATAATTCAAATTCGTATTAACATATTTTTCAATTTTAGATATAAATATATTAGCCACAAAAACATTGAACTTAGATGTCTACCTCTGGGAGTTCCATGGAAAACTAAAAAAATACACTTTTTATATAAGTGCACGAAACACGAATGTAATTTTTATTTTTAATGAATATATGTATATCTATAAATGTGTAGACTATTCATTATCTTCCATATAATATCCTAGAATATTCCAGTGAATATATTATGTAGGAATGAGGAATATGTTTGTTTATTTCCCAGAATATACACGAAATATTCCATAGGATATTGTGCGGATCATCAGGGAATATTTTTTTTCGAGACATCAACATATTCCTGGAATATTCTCTATATATTCCAGAACATAAATAGGTAATTCCTGGAATATTCAAATATTCTTAGAAAATATTCATAGCACATTCATGTCATATTTTTGTGCTATCTGGGTAATGCAAATAAAATAATACAGGTAGTTATATTTTTGATATTTGAACCATTCTGCTTTCGAAGTGTACTTAAAAAATTTGATGTGATCAGCACATTATCTCCCGTCATTGTCATATACATATTTTATATGAAAAGAATTTAGTTTCTTACAACAGATTATTAGTCCAGTCAAATTAGACACAAAAAAGGGCTCGACCTTGCAAAAGGTCATGTAGTTCTATTTTTTTAATAAGTTGTTAGAACCTAAGTCAATAGCAAGAAACCAAGTTTGCAGCTTTGAGTGACCTGTGCGAGTTGCGTGACACCCAAAAGAACTGGTAAATTTTCGTTTTTTCTATCAAATTTTGCTCAATATCTCAGCAAGTAAGCGTTTAACAGAAAAAGTTACTCAGTACACTAAATTTCCTAAGATTTGAGACCTTGCCGAGCTTCATACGTCAAGTGCTTTCTGAGATACAGCTCATCAAAGTTAATCATCAATCATCAAAAAGTGAAAAAACAAATGCGTTTTTGTCAAATATCGGCAAAAAGTATTAATCCAACGCTGATGCCATATGGCAATATATAACAACCCGTGTTCCTGCTTGGAACCTGCCATGTTGATGGGATGGCATTGTTAACAGTAGCTTTGTTTTGAATATTTTAACAGCGCTATCTATGTAGTTAAACAAGGAAACGCTCTTGATGATGGTCGATCTATGCGGTATGTGACAAATCAGCTACATACAAGTCCATCTGCAGAGCATGGCATAGGTACCAAAAAATATGATGTGGCCAGAACATAACCTGATGCCAGATATTTTACCTGGTTGTACGCATAAAACGAAAAATATTTTTAAATACAAATACATATATTCAGGTCTCACTACAAAATAATTATTTTAATATAAATGAGGTGTTGCACGGTTTCTTTTTCTTTGCTTTAATCAAAAGAATAAGAAAAAGTATTTAGCCTATTTTTTTCTTTTTTTCGTATTAATCTTTATTCATGAGAAAATTGTCTTTGAAATTATAATGTTTGAATTTCCGCTTCCCCTTTCGCCTGATGACGTTCGACTGATTTTTGTATTTGGAAATAATCAAACATGGTTGTAAAAAAGTGTTTTGTGCAGTGTGCCCAAATAGAACTGATAATAGGGAAACATAACACTTAAGTCTCATTTCCACCGATTGTCTTAATGATAAAGAGCTATAATTAATATCTAAGCGCAATGCGCAAAAATGTTTATTATATGGCAACGTTTATTACCATTTCCAGCTATGCATAAGGCTTAATGCTTAAGAACTAAGAGCAATGCTTAAGAACAAAAGCTTGCAAACTCCAAGGTTTAAGGCGTAATGCCTAAGCGTAATTGTGAGATGGAAATATATATCTGTCATCTCTTTCTTTATTTTCTAATCTGAACTGTCAGCTGTCAGTCTATTTTATAATTATTAAGTTTTTTTAATTTTTAGATATTGATATAGATGCCAAAAATTATGTATATGACATGTTAAGAAAAGAAGAATTACTGCTGCAATGACAGTCTGCTAGAGTTAATAATAAAAAGGATAAAAAATGTGACATTTCTGTCGAATTAGTCACTAAACAAATAGCTGGAAATGGTATCCTAGTAAATTGTTATAATGCATTAAGCATTACGCACAAATCATTATGCATTAAGCATTAAAACATTCGGTGTAAATGAAGCTTTAGTGCCTCAAAACGAAGAATGAAATGGTTGTCGCAAGTAAAGATAAAAACATAAAATCAAAACTTCTTTGTTGATTATTTTGATGTAAATATAATTATTTTTATAATTAAATAAGAACTATTGAATACATTCATTTTTTAGCTAGAAAATAATACACTCAGGCTACGGTTTCTTATACCGGCTAATCTTTGCACTATTGATGAATCCAGGATAAAATATTGCTAGACGGTATTGCTTAAGACCACTACTGACGATAATGTCAATCTCCAACTGAAGAGGATCTATTCCAAACAATGTGTCACTGGAATATGTTTTATATGTTTTAATAATATTGTATTCTGTATGTTCCTGACACGAAATAAATCCAAAAGTCAAAATAGAAAATAAAGTGTGTGTGTCATAAAGTGTCAGGTGTCAACTAAAATGGAAAAAAGAGAGAACGGGGGAAAATTACTCAAAAATAGACAAAGCAAACATGTTGGAGATAAATAAATGTAAAATAATATATAGGATTAAATTTAGAATGAATTTAATTTAATTAATGTTGCCATGTGTCAAATTTATTTTACACAATAAAATTTACTGCCACGAACATCGGTGGAGTAATTTATTCTGTAGATTTACTTAGCTACACTATTGTTCACGAAAGATGACTATTCAAGGTCATTTGTTCGAAGAATGAATACACATCACTTTATAGCAGTAGCTTAGCAACATTTTGTATTAGAAAGAGAAAGATTATTTGACCTACGTCTATTTAATTTATGTGGTGTGACAGATATAAGTAAATAGTGGCATTACTTTCTAACACACTATAAATAATAATGTCGTAGAATTACAGATACCTAATTATCTACTACACTGCCCTCTGTGCTGATATTTACCCAGTGGCGTTGACGTTTAAATCAAATTATTATTCCTTGGTTTATAAGTTAAGTCTATGTTTTTGTATTTTGCAAAAACGTGAGTGAAGAACATAAATCTTTCAGAAAAGCATTATTTAGAAAGAAACATAATTTTCAAATGAATTATTCTTATTTTTTCAGTTAAAATGTGTACATAAATATTTCATGTTGCACGCCTATGCAAACGAAATGCAATGAAGTTATCTGCAAGTAATATTATATCAGACGGCTCACAAATGACCTTGAATAGCCATCTTTCGTGAATAATAGTTTAGTATTTTTATTCTTGTTTTGACGAAAATCTGTGGAATAAACTCTTTTACTACAGGAGTAAATTTTACTTTGCTAGTGCTTTAATTATCCATCTTTTATAATACTACTATAAAACTATGAAATATAACGCTATAACATAATAATAAATAACTAAGAACTACGGTAAAGAACCAAAAATCACGCTGCGCTATAAGTCAGACCTTATGTCACACAGTTGTCATTAAAGCAATCATGGACGTCAAGATTGACGTTGATGTATTTTTCACACGTGTTATACACACTGACGGGAGGTAAAAAATAATACAACTTGAAAATTAGATATGTTTAGCTAATAAGAAGTGTAGAATGTATTTAATAATAATTGTTTCCTTTATATCAGTTACAATTAAAAATGACTGGTCGCAAAGATTAATAATTCTTCAGGAAATAAATATCGCTTACAATTTGCTCAAATTGATCAGATAGCAAATATTAAAGTCTCATTATGTTGCAGTCGTGATTAATTAGGTTTTCTAATTCAAAGTATTATGGGCGCATTAAAAATCTCATCATTGTATTAAGGAAGAATGTCAGGGCTGCTTTGTCTAATGGAGAGATCGTGAATCAAGCTCACTCTCATTGGTTTCTGCTTTCTTGTGGTCACGAGTTTGATTTATAATTGGCATTTCACATACGGAACGGATTACACTGCTATTCACTAGTTGGGCAACAATTTTCTAGATCTTAACATAGTTTATGATATAATTGTTATAGCAAACAACATGATGAGTTTAACGTAATACTTATTCATCTAGTATAGAGTTTGGGATAATAAGTCATTTTTAATTTTCGGGTATTTAAGTGTATAGCATCATAAATAATAATTTAATATTTTTATAGCATTAAATTGGGAGTAAATATGGAGATACATATATCTATACATATACAGGGTGTTAAGAAAAAGGGTCAAATTTTTAAGGGCATATACATAGCACTGACCAAAATGAGTAAAAAAAGCTTAATTAACATGGGTCAGATTTTGAATAATTTCCGAGATATAAGGCAGTGAAAAATGAGTTTTTACTGGGTTTACCTCTGCTATCTCGAAAATTACGAGTTACTTCGATTAAATGAGACTTTTACCTTAGATGTAGCTTTGTATTTTAAAAAAATCAAATAATTGTACTATACTTCGTTTCACGTAAGAAAATAGTAATAGGAAGATAGATGCAGTGTGAAATTGTTGTTTGATTGGATAATGTCGAGATATTCTCCAATCAAAAATCAAAATCAAACTGCATCTATCTTCCCATCACTCTTTTCTTACGTGAAACGAAGTATATGTAAAATGTTGTGGCGACCTTGAGCAATATTTAATTTTCAAATAATTTCATAACTATTAGAAATTGAAAAAATCTGATGTGGCCAACACATAACCTCTCGCCAGATATTTTACCTGGTTGTTCGCATAAAACAAAAATATTTTTAAATACAAATATAAAATTCATGTCTTGCTACAAAATAATTCTCACATATATTTGCAAAATCTATGGGATATTGTAATATAAATTATATACAATACATACATTTTCTTTATATTCAATATCCTGAAATTTTCTTTTTTTACTTTCTTATTCTTTTTCTTTATATTCGTCATTTTCTCGCAAATTCCTTTTATATTCTTTTTTATGTATATTCTTTTGTGTTGTTGACTTTTTTTTTATTTTTATAATCTTCATAATGATGTACAAATATTTTTGACAGTGGCATACAAATATTTTGACAGTGACATTTATGTGTCAATTACAAACACTTGAATTTCTTGCTTTGTTTATCTGAGATTTATTACATCAAATTATTTTATAAGCATTTCTTTATTTCTAAATCTATAGAAGATATAATAATGAATTTATATTTAACAAATAAAGAATTTAACGTTCTTTAATATAAGTATTTACATAAATTCTCGATAAATGATTTTTTCTTGTAACTACTACTTCCGGTTGACCAACTGTTACCAACACTTAATCAACTCTTCCCATTATTGTTAGATTGAGGAATCCGTAGTTAAAAATGTCTTTATTCTTATAGTATTTGAGAAATCGTGGATCCAACATCCACACACACACACACACATCCACATCCACACACACATCCGCACACACACACGCACACGCAGACGCACACGCACACGCACACGCACACGCACACACACGCACGCACCCACGCACGCACGCACACACGCACGCGAGAGGTAAATATCTGATGTGGCCAGCACAATACCTTGCGTCAGTTCTATGTATTTTATACAAATTCCATACAGACAGTTTCTTGCGAAAGGTTCTATATTTCCAGTACATTACCTTCCCTCAGTTCTGTATATTTTGTACAAATTCCATACAGAAAGTTTCTTAGAATTGATTCTATATTTGCAGTAAAATTATAACTCAAACATACTATGTCAATCGCACTTGACATTGACATTTGTCTATCAGAAGTTTTTTTAATATTAGCTGTTTCCAATGTTGCATAGCTGGTTGCTTTATGAAATTTAATTTCTTTATAATTTTTAACTCAATATCCATTGAATATGAAGTATAAAATATAATCAAATCGTATAGAGAATAAAATATTCTTTAATATTAATAACATTAAATATGAAAAAAATGATATTTAACAGCGTTTTTTCAAGAAAAACTGTTAAAATCTTCTAATGAGGGTACTTCCGGTCTAATCAGCTCTTTATATAGATGTAACAAAGAGTATTAAGAAAGAATTATAATTTTTAGAATTGTAGTGTTAGAGTTATCGACGAAGAAAAAATCGTCACACACACACGCACATACACACAGCCATACAGACATCATCGCATAAATAGTAAAATCGTATTCTAGGAAATCTAAACCTGCTTATTCATTAAAAACTCATCACCAAATTTTTTGACCAAAAACAATACCTCCCTTACCTAAAGGTATGACGGAAGGTAAAAACTGTATATTATTTTAGTTGTGAAACTTAATGTAAGAATAACCAATGTCACTTCTAAAAGAACCTGTAGAAACTGGCTCCTGTTGAGCCAGTGTCACTTTATAAATCAAGAAAATACTAATTGCAATAATAACCAGAGATATGACAGTAAAATCTTGAAGAGACAGTATTTGTAATCAAAATTTATAGTACCAAAATCATTAACACTGAGTTTCTTGTTGGTTTTAAATCTTTCATTTGCAAAATTACGTTGTGTTGACATTAGTTGTACTTGTATTAAGCCATAAGCCATTCTATAAAATAAATGTGAAATTGGCCGAAGGTCATGTACTGACCACAGATTATTGTACTAGTACTCTAAAATCTTGAATATACAGTATTAATTAGTAAGATAATTAGGCTGGCGCGCATGTGTTTTCTCGGCCCTGCGCCGCAATTTTCGGTGTGTTAGTCCAGGTTGCAGTTTCCCACATGTAGTGCAAACGGTAACTTAACCTAATCTCTCTGTTGCTGGTTTTATTTCCACGTACACGTCCGATCTGCGCAGCACGGTTTCCCTCAGGTTCTGCTTCGCTTTTCGTGTTTAGTGTTTAGTATTCACATGCCCTGCTCGGCCACCAGATTCTGTTGGGCTGTAGCTGCCAGCGCTCTGCATACGGATATGGCAGCAGACCACTGAATTGTTAAAGTGTTCATTATGTTTTATCCACTTTGTACAAAACATTGCTTTACTCATTATTGTTCCTTTACAGAGAAATATGCTCAAGCGTATTAAATACTACTGATTAATCAAATTTTGCTTGCAATCAGTGGAATAATCAAATTCCGCACTCAGCAATTACTATCGAAAAAATAATAGTGTTTATGTATATTTTGGAATACATTACGAACTCTAATTTCGATACAGAAGTTGAAGATGTGAAGCGAAATTGTTATTGCAACAAGGGAAATAAATATCTGATGTTCAGTAAAAAAGAAATGGGAAAGTAACGAAACTTAAGCTTCATTCACAACTACTTTTTTGATGCATAACGTTAATACATAATGCTAATAGATAATGCGTAACGAAGTTTGTTATATGGACACCCACAGGACCATTCACAGCTAGTTTCAATTTTAACGCATAATGCATAAACACAATGCATAGTAACAAATGTTTGCAAACACCAGACTTTTATGCATTAAGTAAATTTGTGACAGTTGTCAAAATAAATTTGCGAGATATCATAAAATCTTCAAGTTCGAAGAAATCAAATAGCTGCATCTAATACTACATTTGTAATACCATATGCTCAAATAAAATTAAACAAGGAAATACGCTTCAGCAATCCTTTCCTGCCATGATAAACTTCAATTTTGACAGGTAATTTGGAATAAATACAGATGTCAACTATCAATTAAATTTTCTTTCAGAAAATGCTATGTTTTTCTTAACTTTACGCATTAGCACTATGTATTAAAGTTATGTCTTATGCATTATCATTACACATTAAAAAAATAGCTGTGAATGTAGCTTAACTCTTACTAATTGTATACCCATATACTCAGAATTTAAACTTACAAAAACTGATTTCTATCTATTTCAAGTATTGCGCCATTAATATTGGGTTACATCACCCCTCGTGGCCGCCTGCCTGAGTGTCAGGTCACGAATCTGGGGAACCGGGTTTGATCCGGACCGACGCCAAATATTTCCAATTTTAAATGGCACAAAATTGACCCCTGTGGTGCACTCTCCACGCTAGCAATTAGTGCCCATGAGGTAACGCTTGGTAAGCGCCGGCACGGTACAAATATATCATCTTTACCGATATCTGTTTACAAAGCAGATTGGCACACCCAGCAATGGGTAATAAGCCGTGATGATATATTTATTTATTTATTTATTTATCACCTTTTTAGTAATACCAGCTAAAAATGCAAATTACAATAAAAAAGTCAAGCAAAATCGACTTGTAACTAGTTTTCTCCAATAATGGCAGTATTTTCAATACCATTGTATTTTTGAAATTTGCAAGCGAAAATGTTACATGTTTCACAAAAACAGAGATAACATATCTATTTACATTACATTATATACCTGAATTTCGTCAAATTGGGTTCTGTGCGTTAGGTTACCGTTAGACTAAAGTATTTTTTTGAAAATTTACAAGCGAAGAAGTAATTTTCACAAATACAGCGTTAGAAACGACTCCGAAAGTGATTACCTCAAAGTCGAGCGGGAATTACGAAAGTTGAACGTAGGCTTCCGGTTTATTACCTGTATTTTGAAAGAGTAGTGAACGAACCGTATTAGCGCCAAATTTAAAGTAAGTAGTAAGGGTATTCTATCTTTATCTCCTCAGTATAGAGCAAACTTGCATATGGTTTGAAAAATGGCCACTAGGCCGCCACAAAACATTTGGCAGAGATGGCGTTATTCATTTGTCAATTTAATCTAGAGAATACTATTACATTATTAATTATTTTAATTAGAAAACTAATAATAATAATAATAATAATAATAATAATAATAATAAAAGAAAACAATTTTATTTTATGACCTGGAATTTGGGGCCCCCTCGATTTAAAAGGCCCCAAGCGCGCGCTTCCTGCGCCTGTGCAGAAATTCGCCACTGCTATCCTCTTGTAGTTATATTGATATGATGAATAGGCGATTTTCCGCAGTTAAATTGGTAACTCACGGTTAGTGTTAGTAATCCACTTTTAACCGGCTACTATTTTTTTTAGTCTTTGTCATTACTAGTTTGAACTAGAATCCACATAAATTGAAAGTGTAGGAGTTGAACAATAATTAAATTTAGATACATGAGTATGCGTTAGTTAAAATATTATATTGGACACAATTGATGAAAACAGAAGAACATCATCAGTTTTGAGATGTGAGTAAATCAAATTGATCTTATCGGACTATTCTCATTGTCTCCCAGGTTACAATAGGTAATTTTCTAAAATTGTCCATAATAATAATAATAATAATATTATTATTATTACTTATTTATTTCAACGACCAAGTAATTACATGGTATAAAAAATGTCAAAAAAAATTAAAATAAATATATCATCACGGCATATTACTCATTACTGAGTGTGCCAATCTGCCTTGTAACCAGATTTCGGTAATGATGATGACATATTTGTACCGTGCGGACGTTTACCAGGCGTCACCTTACGGGCACTCATTGCTGGCGTGGAGAGTGCACCACAGGGATCAATTTTGTGCCATTTAAAATTCGAAATATTTGGCGGATTCTCAGACACGCGGCCACAAGAACCCATTAAATAGATGAAGTACTTAATTGCACTGCTAAAAATGGTTACGAAATAAGTACCTGCGTTACTTGCAGACCTTTATTAAAATTGTTGTACCAGATGAGGAAGAGACCAAGTATGTCCTTAAGTTCGATTAAAATTTCTTATTATTAAACTAATTTTTCGAAATTCCTTGAAATCATTTATGTAAACATATGGGAATAAAACGTCAATTTATAGTTCCAGGAAATGATTATTTGCTGAGCACATCTTCGTCTCGATATTTTTCAATAACATTAATGCTTTTAGTTCAATTGAAAAGGACATAATGATTTATTTACATACAGTATTATACATCGGGAGTAATTTGAGAAATTATAATATTTAAGTAAATTGTAGCGGTCTGTTTAGCATCTGCTCGCTGGACCGCAGGGTTGAGTGCTAAGTGAGTTCGCATTCACAGTAACCCGCTTCGCTTGCTTGCGATGATTGCCAAGTTTCGAAAGCTTCGAAACATTATAATCAGCGCAGCGGCTGACATGCAGATAGGCAGAGGATGAGGACGAAGAATCACCATCTGCTGAAGGCTGCCGCACATTATCCAGGACCACAATCAGGATGTCGTTAAAAATATTTCAATTATGACAATAAGAATGA
The DNA here is from genome assembly GCA_963082715.1 of Harpalus rubripes. Classification (NCBI taxonomy): domain Eukaryota; kingdom Metazoa; phylum Arthropoda; class Insecta; order Coleoptera; family Carabidae; genus Harpalus; species Harpalus rubripes. The sequence continues at coordinate 58,354,799 of OY720453.1, forward strand.
GATCGAAATTAGTTACTAGAATGGGCAATTTGTTGTATCACTAGAAAAATATTATTGTAACAGGAGTAAATTCGGAAGAAAACACCAGTATACTTTGATCAATCTTCGTAAGAATAGTATCCTAGCAGGAAAATTGTTCAATAAAATGTTAATAAATTTAGATTGTACTCATCCATTATTTCCAGAGACATAAATAATATTATAGATAAGTTAGGCATTAAAAGTAATAAATCTAATGTGGCCAGCACATTACCTTCCGTCAATTCTGTGTATTTTGTCCAAATTCATGCAGATAGTTCATTGGAAATGATTCTATATTTCAATTAAAATTATATCTCGAACTTCTTTAACTTTTCCCATACGTTAGGTGTCGCTATTCTTGATTTTCTTTTTCTTGCGTGTCGTCCTTATTAAATTCCTTGTTTTTCAGATCTTCTTCCATCTTCCTTTTGGTCTTCTACTGTTTCTTCTACCCTCTGTTACTAAGCTGTTCATTCTTCTTCCAATATATTCTTCATCTCTCCTCAAGTCCATAGTAATGTAAACGTCTCTCTTGTATCTTTCTAGACATTTTTATCACTCGAACCAATTTCGTTATTCTCGCATTCCTAATATTATCTTTCTGTGTTCTACGAACATACTATGTAACAATTTAAATTGCACTTGCACACTGACATCTGTTAATTAGAATTATTTGAGTATATCAGCAGTTTCCATGGTTATAGCATAGCTGGCCGACTCATGGAATTTAATCTATAATTTTTTTAGCTCTTTATCTATTTAATATGAAGGATAAAGGGTATCAAACCATATAAAGAATAAAAAAACCTTTAATATTTGTAATGACAAAATGTCAAAAAAATGATATTTAACTAGGTTTTTTTCAAGAAAAACTCTTAAGAACTGCAAATGAGGGTACTTCCGGTTGACCAATAACAAAAATCTAATCAGCTCTTCATATGGAAACACGAAGAGGAATACGAAAGAATTATAATTTTAGAATAGTAGTGTTGGAGTTATCAACGCACGCACACACACACACACACACACACACACACACACACACACACACACACACACACACACACACACACACACACACACACACACACACACACACACACACACACACACACACACACACACACACACACACACACACACACACACACACACACACACACACACACACACACACACACACACACACACACACACACACACACACACACACACACACACACACACACACACACACACACACACACACACACACACACACACACACACACACACACACACACACACACACACACACACACACACACACACACACACACACACACACACACACACACACACACACACACACACACACACACACACACACACACACACACACACACACACACACACACACACACACACACACACACACACACACACACACACACACACACACACACACACACACACACACACACACACACACACACACACACACACACACACACACACACACACACACACACACACACACACACACACACACACACACACACACACACACACACACACACACACACACACACACACACACACACACACACACACACACACACACACACACACACACACACACACACACACACACACACACACACACACACACACACACACACACACACACACACACACACACACACACACACACACACACACACACACACACACACACACACACACACACACACACACACACACACACACACACACACACACACACACACACACACACACACACACACACACACACACACACACACACACACACACACACACACACACACACACACACACACACACACACACACACACACACACACACACACACACACACACACACACACACACACACACACACACACACACACACACACACACACACACACACACACACACACACACACACACACACACACACACACACACACACACACACACACACACACACACACACACACACACACACACACACACACACACACACACACACACACACACACACACACACACACACACACACACACACACACACACACACACACACACACACACACACACACACACACACACACACACACACACACACACACACACACACACACACACACACACACACACACACACACACACACACACACACACACACACACACACACACACACACACACACACACACACACACACACACACACACACACACACACACACACACACACACACACACACACACACACACACACACACACACACACACACACACACACACACACACACACACACACACACACACACACACACACACACACACACACACACACACACACACACACACACACACACACACACACACACACACACACACACACACACACACACACACACACACACACACACACACACACACACACACACACACACACACACACACACACACACACACACACACACACACACACACACACACACACACACACACACACACACACACACACACACACACACACACACACACACACACACACACACACACACACACACACACACACACACACACACACACACACACACACACACACACACACACACACACACACACACACACACACACACACACACACACACACACACACACACACACACACACACACACACACACACACACACACACACACACACACACACACACACACACACACACACACACACACACACACACACACACACACACACACACACACACACACACACACACACACACACACACACACACACACACACACACACACACACACACACACACACACACACACACACACACACACACACACACACACACACACACACACACACACACACACACACACACACACACACACACACACACACACACACACACACACACACACACACACACACACACACACACACACACACACACACACACACACACACACACACACACACACACACACACACACACACACACACACACACACACACACACACACACACACACACACACACACACACACTTACATACCAGAGCTGGGCAGTAACTAGTTACTTTAGTAACTTAGTTACTAACATACATACATACCTACATGAAAGTAGCATCTATGCACGATTAAATTTTTTTTTGGGTGCATAGATGCTACCTGATAGTATTATCTATGCACAATTAAAAATTTTTTGGGGCGTATAGATGATACCTGGAAGTAGCATCTATGCACGATTAAAATTTTTGTGGGCTGCGTAGATGCTACCTGAAAGTAGCATCTATGTACGATTAAATTTTTTTTTGGGGTGCATAGATGCTACCTGAAAGTAGCATCTATGCACGATTAAATTTTTTTTGGGGTGCATAGCTGCTACCTGAAAGTAGCATCTATGCACGCAGTAACCGCGCACACAAAATGTTCGTGTACGTAGGAAAACAAATTTCCCGTCATATGACATACGTGGTGCAGACGTTTTGCTTTGTTTATATTTATAATTTTTAGAAATAAATAATTATTTACAATGGCTGTGAACATCTCATATATGTTGGTGCTAGAATTCGTTTCATTTTTGCAAACTCCCTTCTCACAAAATAAAATGTCACTTTTAATTTTTATATTATATTATAGTGTAGGACCGTTAACATTAACAATAATAATCTGATTGGGTGTTGCCAAACAATAACGTTAAAATTTAGGTCAACGTAGTGCAAAAACTCCCTATTATGTATACTACAGAATATCTAAGTCAACAGTCTAAGTCTACACTTCACTCCATTAAAAGTAGTTAGAAAGTAACTCAAAGTAGCTAAGTTACTTTTAATGTGTAACTAGTAAATAAGTTAGTTCTTTCACCAAAGTAACTGGAAAATTTTAATCAAACTGTATAGAGAATAAAATATTCTTTAATATTTATAATAACATTAAATATGAAAAAATGATATTTAACAGCGTTTTTTGAAGAAAAACTGCCAAAATCTTCAAACTAGGGCGCTTTCGGTTGACCAATTATAACCTAAATTTAACTAGCTTTTCATATGGATGTAACGAAGAGGAATACGAAAGAATTATAATTTTTAGAATTGTAGTGGGCATTCCAGGGAACCTAAATTGTGCTTGTTCACTAAAGACTCACCACAGAATTTTTTTACCAAAGACAATACCTTCCTTACCTAAGGGTGACAGAAGGTTAATCAAAAAATCTACAAGAAACTCTGAAATGAAGCTATAACATTTATAGACTTGATCAAAATAATCTTTTATATATAACCAATTAGAGGTGGGCGCGGGCCCTGATTTTGTCGGGTCACGATGGGTCACGACGTGACCCGCGTGATCGTGAAAATAATTTAAATTTTACGTCGTGATTGGACGTGAGTGTGAGGTACTAAAAAATTATCGTGCGTGATCAAGCGTGATTGAAATTTAATCGAGCGTGAGTACAAGTTTTCTTCTATTTTTTATTTAAAAAATTGTCAATTTCCATCTTTTACTTTACATTCGTTATTATTATATCCAAATATGTCATCAGCAGTATTTTTTGCATAAAAATAGTGTTATTGTTGTACCCAAAGTATACATAGTTGCTCCGATTTCACTAAAGATATACAAATCTTTAAGCCCGTTTGACACGATCATAATTTGTTATCAAATTTATAATAATATTTGTGATGGAATAGAACAACCTATTTGTCCATAAACATTCGTTTCCAATGAAACCAATCTGTTACCTAACTTATTACCAATTTGTTAACAAATTTGATAACAACTTATGACTGTGTTAAACAGGCTTAAATGTACATAGAAACAATTACGTGACACGAACGTGACCCACGGGGCGTGATCGGGCGTGAGTGCCACAATAAAATCGTGAGCGTGAGTGATCGTGAATCAAACATAAAAAGTCGTGCGTGATTGGTCGTGATTACATTTTTAGTTCCGTGAGCGTGCGTGATCGTGAACAAAAAGTTACTCACGCGCCCACCTCTATAACCAATATTAAAAAAATATCAATTATGTAAAGAGTATACCTATGTGCTACATCAACTTCATGACCTAGATGTAACGAGGATAATAGTTAATAAAACAAAACATTAAAAAACAATTAAAATCGATTGAAATTCACATTAAGATACGTATTTACGAGCACATCGTAACTCATCGAAGAATAGTACGAACAGACGCCTCTATTATAATTAAAAACCAAACATCGCCACAAAATTAGTTTTTTGATTTGTATGTCTTTAAAAATAAATAAGAAATAACAAATAACCTAGAAGAATAGGGCTATTTTAAGAAATTTTATATGCCTTTTAATAATTAAATTTGTATAATATTTCGAAAAAGTTACCGGACCTGAAACAGAATGTAACGTCAAAGTACATATATCACCTACTTTTAATTATTTAAAAACGTAGGTGATGGACAAACTGTTTTCCTGTTGGCTGTGAATGACGTAATATAAGTGCCACGACGTCAAAGAGTAGGGGTTTGTTTTTACTTCCTTGTACATAGTGAAGGAAGTATTGTAATCGCGAAAAATTTCGGTTTTCAGATTTCAACGAAAATATACATTTTGAATATCTCTGAATCCATTTTGACTTATTTCGTCGTGACGTCTATACGTACGTACGTATCTCGCATAACTCAAAAACGGTAAGCCGTAGAAAGTTGAAATTTTGTATTTAGGACTGCTATAACATCTAGTTGTGCATCTCTCTTCATGGTCAATACATAATTTCCAGAAGTGGTACTTTACTCGAAGCCTATACTAGATTTTAATGAAAATCTATTTTAAAATATAATCCAAAAATATTTAATTTTGATATATAAGACTATTAGGTCAATGGGAATAACATAGTAGATTTTGGTTAAAATAGGCTAACCGGCAGTGATATATTACCTGAAGTTATTAACAGTTTTTCTTAAATAAAATGGATTTATTTTGATTTTAGAAATAAATGCTTCAAATAATAGTTTTAGAGAATTAAATTCTGCGCCTAGCACATCCAATATCATTAAATTAGCCCTTTGTATATGCGAGATATGTAAATTTAAATATTATATACTTTTTGGTTTTTGAAATAAAGCTTACTATGGATTAGGACAAAAAGCATAAAAATAATTAATGTTATGTTAAATTACGTCAAATACGTGCAATTTTATAATTGGATCTATACGAGTATTTCATGTTGGTCTTGCGTAGAAGGAAGTCGTGTGGTGTCCACATCAGATTTTTTATGACTATTTTTGCGCCAATCTTTTTATTTAATTATCTATGAAAATAGAAACAAATTATAATAATAGTTATTTGTATCAGTGGGCCCGAAACTGAACATTTGCGACACCGAGTTTATTTTGACAAATACGAGATCTCGCAAAACAGTTTCTGGGCGTGTGATACACAAGATTTTTTGCACCGACTTCTCCATAAATTCTTCATATATTTCTCTACACTTTATTCTATGTTACATAACCTAAAAAAATTAACATATATTTTTATCGGTTTTGCATTGCAAGTTTAATTATAATTACTTACATTTGAGCTTAAAATGCGTATTTTTTTTATATTTATTGAAAATATATCATACAAATAGTTATATATATATATATATATATATATATATATATATATATATATATATATATATATATATATATTATATACTTTTGCATATTGTTAATGACAGATGGTGGAAACTCAATTGTATCACGTGAAGTTAGTTGTAGTTACAAAACAAACTAGTCCTAAAGTTGGAACTTATAAATTAATCTATACGAGATATCAGTAATGGCAGCATATTATTATTTTTATGACAAAATTTAGTTATTTAAGTTAGAATAATTAAAGATTTAGCGCTAAAATTTGTAAACATTTTGCTAATTCTAGTGTTCAAAATAATCTTAAATTGACATATCACCATAACAGTAATGCCAACTCCTTTTGCCGGCCTAGCTCAGCAATAGCGCATTTCTGGACGATTTTGAGTTCTGTAATACTAGTCAAATTGGACGGAGGTACGAAAAATTTATTACTAAGAAAAATATTCCGTTAACTTTAATGGACCTTCTCAATTTAAAGAGATAGAAGATATGCGCAAAGAGGATCTGCGCATAGTAAGAACAAGTCAGGTCTATGGCGTTTGTTTCTAAAAAAATCAGACGTAAAATGTGAGAATATCACATCTAACTTTAAAAAATCTTATCGAAATAAGTTACAAAAGCTTTTAGTGATGTTAAAATGTCTAACGATGCAAATTTTCACTGAGAATACAGGTATTTTATTGACTGCAATATTTTTGACATTTCGTTTGACAGCCCAACTGGCAGTTGTTTGCGCCATTTTCTTACTATTTGCAGCGATAGAAAGAGATAACCGTTAAATTGAAATACTTTTTGAAAAATGTGAAACAAGATCATTCCGAGTACTATTGCAAGGCAATATGTTGTAAGTTACTGCTCGATACAAAAACAAATTATTTGATTTCACTGTTTATGAATTTATAAACAGTTACTTACAATGTATCATAATTATGCATTTTTACGTTTTTGTTCTTATTAGCATTCACGAACTAATGTGCATCCACCTTAGGTTCCAGCCAAACAGGCCTGTTATTAGTTTTAATGCAGCACCGAGCATTCCTCTCGATTATTTTATTTTCTTTAAGTATCGCTAATTGAAGCCCTTGTCAGTCAATCAAAATCAAATTATGTTTATTACTTACTCGCAGGTAAATACTCCTGTGTGTTTTATTCTTGTTTTATGATTAATTTGCAAAGTGTAGTTGGGTTTTTGTCGGCTGACGAGCTGGGACTCAGCAAGCACAAGCAGCGTGTTTTGCACCGTAAGAAGCCGCGACTCCAGGCAGATGTTGTGAGATTTTGGTGTTTAGTTTCGTGTAGTTCTTGTCAGGACTTAATGTGATCTTCCGGTAATTTCGTTTTCATTATGCAAGATGAGAATATTATAAGACTTTGGTACTTTGGATGTTATGCATAAAACTAGTTAATGAATTTTAGGTCCATCTCCCGCCATCCATGTTGCAAAGATCGTACAGATGCATTTTACAAAATTTTGCATTTGTAACTAATTATTACAATTATTTTTATTGTATTTTTGCCAGAAGAATCATTAATATGTTCTGCAAAGCGTTGATAGCGGGTAAGTCAATCTGCACTAAAATTTCTGATTTATCAGATAATAATCGCATCACATAACAAAAAAATCTGATGTAGCCAGCACATTACCTTCCGCCAGTTCTATGTATTTTGTACAAATTTCCTACAGAAAGCTCCTTGCAAAAGATTCGATTTCTTGTACATTACCGTCCGGCTGTATTTTATATAAATTCTATACAGAAAATTTCTAGCAAAAGATCCCACATTTCCAGTAAAATTATAAGACAAACACACTTACGTCAATTACACTTGACACTGACATCCTTCAATCAGAATTTTCTTAATATATAGTATGTTCCGTAACGCAACCGGTTCGACAAGATTTATGGTTTTGTGTTCCGTAAGTCCTGAAATTATTTACCGGTTTCTATTTGGAACGCGGTTCCTAAGAAAAGTTGGCAAAAAGTCGGACTACGGCAACCACGAAATAATCCTGGTTCATAGCAAAATCAAACGATATCCGTCAGTGTCAAATTTCTAAACCGCATTTTTAGTGGTATTACTAATAATTATTATAGATGTAAGTATGAAAACATTGTTTATATTTGAGATATTGGTGATTGTGTTATTTTTATTGGCACTATTCAACGGTATCATTCATTTAGTTAATTTGTATTTTTGTTAGGTTGTGTCAATTTTAAATGCCATATCAATTAATGTCAATAAATGTTTCCATCGCTGCCTACTTTATGAAATTTAATTTCTTTATAATTTAACCCTATATTCATTTAATATTAAGTATAAAATGCAGTCAAATCGTATAGAGAATAAAATATTCTTTAATATTTGTAATGACATTAAATGTGAAAAAATGATATTTAACATAGTTTTTTCAAGAAAAACTGTTAAAATCTACAAATGAGGGTACTTCCGGTTGGCCAATTATAACCAAAACATAATCAGCTCTTCATACGGATGTAAGGAAGAAGAATACAAAGAAAGTATAATATTTGAAAATGTAGTATTAGTTATCGCAGACGAAATTTTTGTTAAAACACACACGCACACACACACACATACACACACACATACATACATACATACATACACACATATACACACACACGCGCGCACACACACACACGCGCACACACACACACACACACACACACACCCGCACACACGCACACACACACACACACACACACACACACACACACACACACACACACACACATACATACAGACATCATTGTAAAAATAGTAAAATCGTATTCTAGGGACTCTATAGCGTGGTAATTGATTTAAAAATCATAGAATTATTTGACCAAAGACAATGGCCCGTATTCTGAGCGCACTTTTATAATAAAAGCGCTTTTATGGAGCGCGCTTTTACATTATATTCTTATGAGGAGTTTGCTTCATAAAAGCGCTTTTATTATAAAAGTGCGCTCGGAATACGGGCCAATACCTCTCTTACCTAAGGTGACGGAAGGTAAAAATCTGATGTGGCCAACACAATACCTGTCGCCATTTAATTTTCATTAATTCAAATATACATACTTACATATTTACTTATGCTGAGAACTGTATTAAGTCCCATATTAATTATTAATTTGTAATGATTAGTTCTTTGACATTTATCCGTCAGTTACATACATTTGACTGCACATGATATATAAACAAGGAGTTGTGTTTGTTTAAAGCGGACGCTCTGTGATTTAAGTTATAGATGATTCTATAAATTTATCCATAAAATATATAGAAATAGTATTAATGCAAACCTATAGAAAATTTAATAATCATTAATCTTTGTAATAACATAAATCTCGAAAAAATAACAATTAAAGGTATTTTGAGCTTCAAGTAAAGTGGCATTTCCGGTTATCTGATTTACACCAAAATTTAATGGTTTCTTTCCGTATTAGAATAAGGTAGAAATAAAAGGTTTCAAAATTTTCTGAAAATAAATAAATAAATATATCATCATAGCTTATTACCCATTGCTGGGTGTTCCAATCTCCTGTGTACACAGATATCGGTAATGATGAAATATTTGTATCGTTTGGATAAATTTTCTGAATGATAGTATTTTGAGATCGAACGTAAACTGGAACCACACACACGCACGCACGCACACACACACGCACGCACGCACGCACACACAGACACCCATTTTCGCCGAAGGATTAATTTAGAATTAAAAAAAACAACTTATACGCATTAAGCTACATTCACAGCTACGTTTTTAATGCGTAAAAATAATGCATAAGACATAATTTTAATACGTAGTGCTAATGCGTAAGGTTAAGAAAAACATAGCATTTTATGCAACAAAATGTAATTGACAGTGTACATTGTTATTTATTAAAGTTATCTATCAGCGTTGAAGTTTGTAATTGCAGGAAAAGATTGCTGGAGCGGGGTTTCTTTTTTAATTTTATATCCGCACATTGAAGATTTTGAGATTTTTACAATTTATTTTGACATTTAGAGTTTGCAAACTTTTGTTGCCATGCATTGTGCTTTGTTGCCATATAACAAATTTCGTTACGCATTATATATTAGTACTATATATTAACCTTATACATTAAAAAAGTAGCTGTAATTGAGGCATTAAATGCATTACCTATATATGTGTTGATTTTAATTTAATTTATAATTAATTCCCAATTAAAATATTGGTGCAACCGGCCTTAAGAGTAATAATTGCACTGTAGCGTGTAGCCTATATATAATATTTTGATTCCTTGTCTGCAGAATCTAAAACGATTGAACCATACTAATGTGAAACAAGCTTCATGCTCGTATGTGGATGTTAGTGTTATTGACAGCTATAATAGATTTATTTTTGAGTTTTACGATAATGAATTAATGTATAATTTTGTTTTGGTATTAAGTTATCATCATTAATCAATCGTAAACGTGAAATATAAATTGCTTGTTTAACATTTCAATATACTTGTAAATATTAAAAGAATCGAACCGAACTAAACTTGGTCTTGCAATAATACATATACCGCAAAGTTCAATAATTTCAATTAAGATAAGTGATATTAAATATTACGAGTATAGTTAATTAATTTTATGACAATGCGTATTGGCATTTATGTCAAATATAGGCTAATCATTGGTCTTTCACTAAGTACATTCTAATTGTTTGTACTCGTTAATTTCGATTGCGAATAGGGTAGGTATCAATTGATTCCTGGCTTAAGCCAGGCAATGGGTTTACGTAATTGTTTATACATTTTTGAAATTATTTATATATTTTTAAATATATTTTATTAACGGTATTTTATTGGTTTTTCTATTATTTTTATGTATATGAAACCATTAATAGAAATAATTTCATTTGGAAATACAATTATTAAGTATATTTTGTTAATTTTTATAAAATGACGTTTGATTATTTTTTGTATTACTGGCAATTATGAACATTCATATTACTAAATATTATATGTCTACAGTATACTTCTCAACATGTATTGAGATTAAGTTTTTGTTATTTTTGGGTGAATTATTCCATTCTTAAACTAATATACTACTCCATTTTACGATTATTTTTAAGATTATACTTACCGAAGAACGAAAATCATTGTAAGAAAAGGTAATTATCACCAATAAATTATAAACATAACAATGACACATCTAAAATGTCAAACCTAAATTTCAGATATTTCACATTTTAAGTCCAAAATGAAACTTCGCGACAGTTGACGTAAACCGGATAAGCCATAGGGGCAATAAATGTGGAAAATAACAAATGAAGATATTAGCTATATCTATCGAAGAAAGAATGAAGGAAACCATAAGTAAGACAGAGATAAATATAAAATTACTTGTTATTTTGCGGTTCAGAAATTAATGACGTGAAGCTCAAGTAATCGTAATCGATGTATAATAATTTATTTTTTTCCCGTAACAATGATTTGTATATATGGAGGCAACCCGCAGATCATATTTTAATCCGTTTTACATGCTCATGTAAACTTATTCACACATGACGTCATTGTTTCTAGTATGTATAATATTTTTGACGTAAACCCATTCACTTGCTGGATGCCCTATAGCTATGATTTTTTGTGTTAATTTTAATGTTTTATAACAGATTAGAAATTGTTAAACAATAATTAGATTAATTAAATTCGTACAATTTATAGGTTATAACGAATTTTGACAGATAATGTCAAACATTTGGTTATCTTTTTGTTCAAATGCCATTGTTGTTGCTGTTAATACAAAACTGCATAAATTTAATAATTATTAATTTATCGGATTGAAATATTGCATAATTTGTATAATAGAGAATTTATTAGGTCTGCTTGTTTCGCTACTTTATGTCACGGTCCATAAAAAGTATATGGGAGCGGCAGTAAACAGTAGACGCATATCAGCGAAACGAACAGACCCATTGTTTTCCCTGTTTCGTTTGATTTAAAGGTCCAAAAATATTTTTTTTAAATTTGCAGGTTTGCTCGTTAGACTACTTTCGTTTTTACTGCAAGAAGTTTTCATGCTGCTTTCATAGCCTCTTACGAAACGCCAGCATTTAAAATTAATATTATGTTCCGTAAGTCAACCAAAAGAACCAGTATCTTGATTCCGAGTACACCACGGTTCCTGACTACAGGCCCGGATTAGCATTGCTTTACGCCCTAGGCCAAAATTCATGACTGCACACCCCCTTCAATATATATATATAGAGTTTTAATAATGCTTGATTTCATTAAATTCTTGTTCTATATCGGTGCCTTTATGAGTCTATAAACGGACTGAAAACATGTTAAGAAGATCTATAAACGTACTGTTTTTGGAGCTTTTCGTTTTCTAGAGGTGGTATGACTTACTGCTTTTAAAACTGATACATAAATGGCATATCAACATCAAATTGCTGTCAGTCAACAAAGAATTTTCATTTCTGAAGTTCAATTTGTTAGCAGGAAGTGCTACCAACGTAACTGATTTTGCAAGTCGCATTTATTAAAAATCTAATAGAATTATAAAATTACCCCAAAAGAAAAAAAATATAAAAACATGTTTCATAAGAACTGTGATCGTGTGATCGCACTCGTCCTTTGTAAAACTCACCGCGAAGCGGCTCGTTTTCTAAAGTTGGACTCGTGGTTTAACAGATTGTCTTATGAAACATTTACCATCTTTTTATAAGTAGCTAAAGTTTACAACTTTTATTTTGCTTCTCTATCTCTCGAATGAAACGCATGTAAACAATAATTTTGGATTTATTAGAAGCAGTTCTTTTTCTAAAATTCATAGGACAGAAATTACAGTCATGAAAATTTTACCATTGTATTTGCTAAGATTCAAAAGTAGACACCCGGTATATAAATATTAGAATTATTTAAAATCTTCGACAACTGTCATAGCTCAATAGGATTTACCAATCACTCTACTATACTGATTTTGTATAATTAAAGCAAATGTGCCTGTTTACGTCGTCTAATAACTTCAGGCACTTCTCTCTTTCAGTTTTCCCATTTATCCAACTACTCGATGTGCGCCCCCTCCGTGCCTGCGCCCTAGGCCATGGCCTAGGTTGGCCTTATGGGTAATCCGGGCCTGCCTGACTATTTTCTTTTACTTCGCGACAGATTGACATTGAATTATATGAAAATTAAAATTGACACAACCTAACAAAAATAAAAATTAACCAAATGAATGATAACGCTGAATGACAACGAGATTGGATATTTTATTACATTTAATGTCAATAATAATAACACAACCAACAAGATAACAAATATAAATAATGTTTTCATACTTACATCTATAGTAATTATTAGTAATACCACTAATGCGGTTTAGAAATTTGACATTGACGTATATCGTTTGATTTTGTAGTGGGAATAAAAATACCAGAGAAACCAGGATTATTTCGTGGTTGCTGTGATCCGATTTTTTACCAATTTTTTTCAGAAACCGTGTTCCGAATAGAAACTGGTAAATAAATTAAGGACTTACGGCACTGAACCGTAAACCTAATCGAACCGGTTGCCTTACGGAACATACTATAAATGACTAAAATTTTTGACATCGCGTATTTACAACAAACACGTCGTTTGTTGTAAATACGCGATGTCAAAAATTTTAGTCACTTATAGTATATAAGTACACATATCTGATGATTTTTCAGTGAACGCAAAATAGTGAAACGAACAATCTTTTGGAAACGAAATTGAAATAAGTAATACGAATATACCAACTTTGGCTTCATATGTTTTGATTTGCTTTTAGAATCTTACTACTATCTGACGTCACAATATAATGCCGCAAAATTTTAAAGGAAACTATAAATTAAATATTCATATTTATGAAAAATATTGACTTTATTTTTGTGGACGATTCATCAAATAATAAATTGTTTGAATTATATACGATTTGTATACAATTAACTTGCTCCTGTATCCTTTTAATGGTATGACAGTGATCTACTTCTATGAACATATAAGTACTCGGGCTGGAGTGAAGTGACATGGCGTGTGGCTTGCATGGCGTGCCACACAGCGGGGCTCGCGTATTCACGTGCCAAGTTTATTGACATACCGCGACAAGTATTTCCGCTGGACGTCGTAAATCTTACGGCGAACTCACGAGCACCTGGCCCCAGCAAGGAAAATGACACCAAAATAAAAACACACACCACCAACAACAAAAGAAAAGAATGTACTACACATTACATATTATTAGCCATTCCTAAATATTTTCTCAAAGAATGAATTTCTTATGATAATGTTGATAGAATCATGAATTATTAAATAGCAAGAAATGTGGTGATTGTTTTTAATGATTATCACTATATATGGTTTTAAAATTGATTTTTAGCTTTCAAAAAAGACCAAAAGAAAAAGGAAACAATAAACAACATTTTAAGGTTCAATTATATTCAATGTTGGATCTGTAATGATCTAGATGTCTAGAATAAATGTACAGATAGACACTGGATTTTAAAAAATCTGGTGTGGCCAACACTATACCTCCCGCCATTTACAGCCCAAGTCACGGAAAAGATTAAGTTAATCCGTATTTTTGGATTAGCGAATTTTACTCTAACTTTAACAGTTTATTTCTTAAAATATTGTCTAATCTAATCCAAGTAACTACCTTTTTTTAAACCCTTCAACAGGAGTTAATCCCAATTACAGAGTGGGTTCACATTTACACACATTCATGCCTTAGAGGGATTCGAACCCAGAGCCCCGAGCGAACTCATGACTTTTGAGCGATAATAAAATAAAGATTAAATTTAAAATACCGGGATAGAATAGAATTCATTAATCCAAAAATGAGGATTAGCTTAAACTTTTATGTGAATTGTTAATTTTTATTAATCTAAATATATACCTACATATTTACTTAGGCTGGAAACTGTATTGAATTCCTTTTCTATTGTTCTATTTACTTTTTTTAAAAAACCTTATTAATATTATTTTGAAATGATTAGTTCTTCGATAATGACATTTATCTATCAGTTACATACATTTGAATAACTGCGTTTTGTTTGTTTAAAGCGTAGGGTCTGGGATTTAAATTATAGATAATTTTATAAATGTTTTCATAAAACATATATAAAAAGTATTAATGCAAATCTATAGAAAATTTAATAATCTTTAATTTTTATAATAATATTAATCTCGAAAAAATAACATTTAAAGGTATTTTTCGAAGAAAAACTATTTTGAGCTTCTGGTAAAGTGCCATTTCCGGTTATCCGATTTTCACCAAAATCTAATGGACTGTTTCCAATACAGAAAAAGTTAGAAATACAAGATTTCATAATTTTCTGAATGATAATATTTGAGTTAGAGTGGAGGATCCACACACACATACACACAGACATCATCGTGAAAATGTTAAAATTGGATTCTAGGGACCTTAAAACGTGGTCATTTACCAAAATCTCGATATGCGATTTTTAGCACGATCCCTATACCTCCCTTACCAAGGGTAGCGGGAGGAAAAAACAAAGTTAACAATAGTGCATACAGGGAAAAAAATTAAAGGGCATATAGTACTGACGAAAATGAGTAAAAAGGGCTTAATCAACATGGGTGCGATATTCAATAGTTTCCGAGATATAACGCAGTGAAAATAGTTACGACTTCGATTAAATATGACTTTTTGTTTACCTTCCAGAGGTGAACTTAGATGTGCTTTTGTTTTTAAATGTTGTGGCAACCTAGGCCAATATTTGATTTTCAATTATCTTCGTTACTATTAGAAATTGAGAAAAATGTTTCATATAAAATTTTATTGTTTTTTATAGTCTATTTACTGACAGACAAAATTTTGTTCAATCACTATCTTTGTCAATTTTCTTCGATTCTAATAGTAAATGGCCTCTTTCTCGGAAACAGTTGAAGATCGGACCAATGTTGATTAAGCCGTTTTTATTCATTTTGGTCAGTACTATACGCCGTTTATTTTTTTTTCCCGGAGTATGACTACACCCTGTATATTTTGATTTTCCTAAAATATGACTGTTTCCTTTTCGTTATTTTTATCATTCTTTCTAAATTCTTTAATTTATCCATATTTCAAAGGCCCCAAGTACTTGGTTTCGTTACTTAAATATTCAATTGGCTTAATATTTAATACATATTCGCATTCGGTACATTCCAGCGAGTGCACATCCGGTTACACACGGTAATAGAGCAAGTAGCAAAGCTATTTCTGATCATTCGTGCTCGGTTCGAGTTCGAACGATGACTTGGTCTCTGGCTGCAATTAATCTGCTGCGGTGCTCGTCATGTAGGAAACGGAAGCGAGCAAATAGCTCAACTAGAAATGATGACTTTCCTCGCATTGGCAGCTCACTTCATACATTAATGAGGTTACGTGGGTTGAGATCAATTTTATCTTAAGACAAAATTAACGAAAAAGATGATGGATATGTTATGATGCCAATGCTTGCTTGATGGTTTATGGAGTAAATTGGCTGAGACAGATTCGTGTAACGTTACAAAAATCTGATGTGATTCGCACATTGCCTTCCGTCATCTGTATGTACTTTATTCCGAATCTTGCAAAACATTCTATATTTACTTTTATAGAAGCTTTTTTTGGATTAAAGCTTCAGTTTGTAACAGTTTATTGTTGTGGATACATTTTTGACGATGTTTAGGTCTTGGTTGAGGTCATTATCAAGTCAGACTATATTAATTATTTATAGTCAAAATTCTTTGAATGAGTTAGAGTATAAAAAAATCTGATGTGGCCAACACATGACCTCCCGTCAATTCCATGTTTGAAATAGCAATTAACTTTAGGTAAAGTATCACTTCCGGTTGATCGTTCGTAAAGAAAATCTAATTTGTTGTTCCAATAAATTTTGGATGGATTATATTTTATTGTTTTTTCTCGAAAATCTGTTAAGAGCTCCAAATTAAGTACCACTTCCGGTTTATCATATAGGTATAGTCAAAATATAATATTGTTTCAAATTATACACAAGTTTTAAATACCAAATTTGAGAAGTTTTGAATCATATTTTAATATATTTTTTCAAGAAAATCTGTTTATAGCTTCATGTAAAGTAGTACTTCCGGTTTATCAATTTTAGAAAACATCTAGTATGTTGTTCTCATTAATATAAAAGTCTTGAATACCAAATTTGAAAAGTTTTGGATTTTATCAATTTATTTTTCACAAAAACCTGTTCAGAGCTTCAAATAAAGTATCACTTCCGGTTATCCAATTTTAACCAAAATCTAATCAACTCTTTATATAAGTGCAGAAAGCTTAAATACGGAAAACAGAAATATTTGGAAGTTTTTTATAAGAGTTATCGCGGACGAAAAAATCGTCATACACACACACACACACACACACACACACACACACACACACACACACACACATACACACACACATACACACACACATACACACACATACACACACAAACACACACACACACACACATCATCGTAAAAATAGTAAAAACGTGTTGTGGGGATCTTAATACGTGCTTATTCACTGAAAACTCACCATCGAATTTTTGGACTGGTAACATTACCTCCCTTACCTACGGTATGACGGCACGTTAACAGGATTTATTTCATATCTTTTAAAACCATGTTAATAAGATATGAAATAAATCCTTTTTAACTCCCGCTACCTTTGGTAAGGGAGGTATAGGGATCGTGCTAAAAATCGCATATCGAGATTTTGGTAAATGACCACGTTTTAAGGTCCCTAGGCTCCAAATTTAACATTTTCACGATGTGTGTGTGTGTGTGTGTGTGTGTTCGCGCGTGCGCGCGCGTGTGTGTGTGTGTGTGTGTGTGTGTGAATCCTCCAGTCTAACTCAAATACTATCATTCAGAAAAATTGTACACCTTGTATTTCTACCTTATTCTAATATAGAAAGAGGCCGTTAGAGTTTGGTGTATATCAGATAGCCGGAAATGGCCCAAAATAGAAATACTTTCAAATGTTATTTTTCAAGATTTAAAGATTATTAAATTTTCTATAGATTTGCATAAATACTTTTATATATATATATATATATATATATATATATATATATATATATATATATATATATATATATATATATATATATATATATAAATTTAATAGATAAATTTATAAAATTATCTAGAATTTAATCCCGGAGCCCACGCTTTAAACAAGCAAAACTCCTTGGTTACACAGTCCATAACTTAAATGTATGTAACTGACAGATAAATGTCACTGTTAAAAAACTAATCATTTCATATTAATAATAGTAACGTTTTAAAAAGAAAATAGTAAATAAAACCATAGTTATATAGAATGGATACAGTTTCCGCAATAACTAAATAAGTATTTATATATTAAAATTAATAAAAAATTAATAGCGGGGGGTTTGGTGTTGGCCACATCAGATTTTTTTATATTGTAAAATTGGCAACATTGATATTTTCTATTAACGCAAAAATTGTAGATAAATGAAAACTAGCTGTTTGTTCATGGAACATATTATAATGTATCTCTTCTAGAGAATCATAATAAATAAAACTTTCTTCAAAGAGAATCATTATTTCTAGAGATTACAAACCGCTGAGAAAGCATACTCACTGAAGCAAATGCTACGTCATCCATAAAAAGTCTTTAAAAATATTCGGGAGTAGAAAACATGTAGCTCATTAACAAAGCTGAAAATAGAAGCAAGGAGTAATAAATAATGTAAAAGACAGTTTAGCAGGCGACTACAGATTTACAAGCAAGCTAGTTTCATGTTTAATCGTATTAAAGAATCTAAATTAGAACATCACAACCAATAATGTATAACAAATATATTCAGAATGACTTGACTAAAATAAGATTATATTAACCAAGGCTTATTATTTTATAATTCGGTTTTAGACACTAGAGAAGAAGTGTTTATCATTGACATCTACACATAAACAATTAATAATATAATCAAAAAATTACCTCCTGATTATTAAATAAAATTACCACAAAACACGTTTATCATCATAATGATAAAAAGTCAAAAAGTAAAGGGACATTATAAAAAAATCAAACCTTTCATTTTATTGTAGTTGAGGGCTTTAAGCGCTAACCACCTTTGGCACTGGGGCCTTCTTAGTTTTCTGGAAGTAGCTCGAGTTCTAAAGAAGCCATTTAATGCCCTAGGATTCAGTTTCTTGATCTCATTTTCCGCAAGGTACTTTTTACATAGATAGTTAAGTAATGGGTAATATGCCGTGATGATATATTTTTTGTTAAGTCTTCTTACGACCAACACTAAACATTCGCATAAAATGTGTGCCGAAGTTTCTTCGTCCTCTTCGCAGACTCGACAGATAATTTTTTCAGCTATACCATACCAATCTTACATAGATGATATTTTAGATGACTAGTGATCCACGCGAGGCGAGACGAGACAAGAATTATAAAATATCGATCTCGTCTCGTTTTCGGATCTGTAATCTCGATTTCGCTCTCGTTCTCGCAAATTATTTTGCGTCTCGTCTCGTTCTCGCATGAGAGTCTCGTGAGTAAGCTTGCGCACTACGTATTTACGTAACAATTTAACTACAAGAGACAAATTCGCACCGTATATTTGCAGTCGTATAAGTATAACTATAATAAAGAGACGAAACACTAAATTCTGGTCATAGGCCAGGCGCTAGAGGTTTTTTTTAGGGAAATAATTAGAGGAAAGCTGCAAACGGCTTTAATCGCTTTATTTAAGCTCTGGAATAAACATATTAAGTTTTCCCCCTCGAAAGACCTGAGCGTTGGCCGCCATATTGGAAAAAAGGAGCAAACTTGGAGTTTTTCGCCAATATCTTCGTTTATGTTAGCCTGAAAGTAAAAATATCTATTACCAATATCAAAGATAATTGAATTCTCTACAAAAATGGTCTTTTGTATTTTTTTGTTAAGACTTATAGTTTGGAAGCAATAGCCCCGAGAAGTGTGGTACACTGTTAGAAATAAAATGTTCCAGGATTTCCACCAAAATTTTGTGTTGATATTAACATTTTAATTCAATATAACATATATTATAACCTCAAATACTGCAAATATAGTTGAAAATCAAAAACGTTCTGACGCGCAGACGCACCTTACGAATCACGTGATATACTGTGGCGCCACATACTTTGGTCAACATAGTGCTCCTTGGTCAAATTGCTCTTGTTTTTGTCGCATTATGCGGTTTTATATCGTTAGATAACCTGAGATTCCAACTATTTGCCTGGTCAATGTCTAAATCTTCTTTCAATCTGGCTTCTTTGCCACCTACTCAGGCAGCTGCACGTCAGCATTCCTTACGGACGTACCACCAAATCCAGCTGTAGTACGGCAACTATAAAACCCCGCTAGATTGGGGCTGGAAGAAGACCAAAGACGGCCTTCTTCCGATTACCTCAATCGCTCTTAAAGTCTATATCTTGCAAGTGCACAAAAGGATGTAAAACGGCCTGCAGTTGGGCTTCGATGTTCTGCCATTTGTTACAATTGTCGGAGACAATAGTGCACAAATATCGAAAACATTTTAGATGAACTCAGTGATGATACCGAACTTGACATTCAATTGGACCACTTCATATCCGCCGACAATGAGGTACTTTACGAGGCAACAAATGACGGCGAAATGGGCAAGCAATATGACAAAAGTAAGAAGACCGACCAAGAGAAAGAACTCTGCCGACCATCAACTTCGAAACGAAGAAAATTAACTTACAAGAACTGATTGTGGTGTGGAAAAGAGACAAAAAACTGTTAACTGGTAAGAAATATTGATATATTCAATGAAAAATTTGTTGGTTTTTGTTAAAATATTGAAACAGCGTCGTATTTAACATAGAAAACGAAATACGGCGTGCGAAATCCGACGTTTCGTGCGGTTGCGCGAAAATAACACACTTCTCACGGATATTGCTTCCAAACTATAAGTCTTAGCAAAAAAGTACAAAATACCATTTTTGTAGAGAATTCAATTGTCTTTAATATTGGTAATAGGTATTTTTACTTTTAGTCGAATATAAACGAAGATATTGGCGAAAAACTCCAAGTTTGCTCCTTTTTTCCAATATGGCGGCCAACGCTCAGGTCTTTCGAGGGGGAAAACTTAATATGTTCATTCCAGACCTTAAATAAAGCGATTTAATCCATTTGCAGCTTTCCTCTAATTATTTCCCGAACACGCCCTCTTTTGGCTTCTAGCGCCTGGCCTATCACCAAATTATTTCAATACGGACATAATGTTTATTCATTTCCGGTCATCAGAAAATGTGATAAGGTAGTAAATAACTTAATTTAACTCTAAAATATCCAATTTATCACCAAACTGGGTTCTCTAAACTATTTGAATACGAACATCTGCCAATACATTCTGTCATCAATAAAATGAATTAAATATTAAAAATCTTTTTTGTAACTAAAAGTAGGTACCTATAATTTATCATTAAATATATGCCACTATTTACGTAAGATTTAATTATAAAAAACCGTTTCACTGGTAACTCGCCGGCAATCAATAACTCCGATTCTCTCCGTGTTGACTCCCGTCGACGCTTAATATAACATCCTTTACTTTTCAGAGGCGGCAAAAATTTTATTAACCGTAGTTTTTACTGGGGTGAATTAGGGGCTGAAATATTTGAGAAAACTAGTTCTTTTGGATGCAAAACCGATTTTGTCTTTATTTTGCATTTCCTCGCCCTAGGACCGATACCAAGCGAAGTCGACTATAGATAAACTCAAAAAAATATAGTGAATTCATGCAATTTTTCACATTCACGCGTTCTATGTACGAATTAGTGTTGACTCCACTCCTTGTACGGTAAATTTTTCATTGAATTTATGAATCAATGCTATAAAGTTACAAGTACTTTTTATTGCGAGACTCTCGCGGGAATCTCGCGAGATTTCTCGCTTCTCGCAGTTGTTATATCGATCTCACCTCGAATTTTAAACTGCAATCTCGGTCTCGTTCTCGTCTCGTATAATGCAGCGAGACGAGACGAGATGCAAGAGTACTCTCGCCTCGTCGTGCATCACTAACAATGACTTGTAAAGATATCTGTCATAATTCTAAGGATCTTTTTGCTGAGAGCTAATAGATCTTAGGCGTTTGTCGACGAAGGTGAAATGAATTTCTTCGACTGACTTTCAAAAGTCCACAAGAAGTTTCAGGCCCGTAAAACGGTAATTTGGCTTTCTATGTAGCGAGCTCATCTGATTTTTCATTGCCTAGAACTCCCTCATCCATCGGTTCTTACCACGAAGTGGTTGTATTTGGCCTTGATCAGCTGTTGTTGGGTGTTCACGCAATTCCAGAATACCGTTGAATCACAACTGAAGACACCTATAGGCAAAAGATTTGACCCTGTCGAGTACAGCAATAAAACTATATATGACAAAGTGGCATACAAAAAAAAACATGTTCAAGGAAAAGTAAGGGCATTCATAGTAGGTGGCGAATCCTTAGATGTTAATCAATGCATGTCTTCATTTCAACAGAGCGGCGCAAGTAATACCCCATTGGTACACAAGCAGTAAGCGGCGATATAAGAGTTGTGGCAATAAAGTTTCTTTATTTTCGATCGCTAAAGAAGGGGAAATGCTAAATAAGTGGCATGGTATATATCACGAAAAGACATACTTTTAAACGTGAAAGATTATATTTGTGAGAGACATTTTAATAAAAAGGACATTATAAAAGAATGGAAATCTGGAGATGTTAAGGTAAATAAAACATATGTAATTTCATTTATGTATATGAATTATGTAATAATACTACTACGTCAGTACCGCCCCATCTGGGGTAGGCAGATTGTGCCCCGCGCAAATGCGCCTGACCATGAAGGGCGCCACATCAAGACGGTGTATTAAAAATAATACTAATGTTTTTGCAAACTGGGTTTTTTTGTAAAGGATTATTATCCTACCAAACCGATATTTTTCTATCATCGTTATATTAAAAGAATAATTGGTGTTGATTACAACAAAGAATATTTTGATTATAACTCAAGAGTATTGATTACAAGAAAGAATCCAACAATGAATTTAATAGAAAAAAGTAAAATAAATAACGGATAATTTTCTGGCATTGTTATGTTGCAAGCTATAACTGTAAAATTGTTGATTACAACAAACGATATGACGCTCAAAAATATTAAAGTATATGTGAATCAATAATACTCATGTAACTAGATTAAAAATATAATTATCTAAATATTACTTATAACACAATAACTCCTAGTGATGCACGACGAGGCGAGAGTACTCTCGCATCTCGTCTCGTCTCGTTGGATTATGCGAGACGAGAACGAGAGCGAGATTGCAGTTTAAAATTCGAGGCGAGATCGATATAACAACTGCGAGAAGCGAGAAATCTCGCGAGATTCTCGCAATAAAAAGTATTTGTAACTTTATAGCTTTGCTTCATAAATTCAATGAAAAATGCACCGTACAAGGAGTGGAATCAACGCTAATTCATGCATAGAACACGTAAATGTGAAAATTATATGAATTTACTATATTTTTTGAGTCTATTTAGAGTCGATTCGATTAGTATCGTTCCCAGAGCGAGGAAATGCAAAAACAAAGACAAAATCTGTATTGCATCTAATAGAACTAGTTTTCTCCAATATTTCATCCCCTAATTCACCCCAGTTAAAACCACGGTTAATAAAGCTATTGTCGCCCCTGAAAAGTAAAGGATGTTATATTAAGCGTCGATGGGAGCCAACAAGGAGAGAAGCGGAGTGATTGGTTGCCGGCGGATTACCGGTGTAGCGATTTTTTATGATTTGATCTTACTTAAATAGTGGCATATATTTAATGAAAAAGTGTAGGTACTTTTAGTTACAAAAAATATTTTTTTAATGTTTAATTCGTTTTAGTGATGACAGAGTGTGTTAACAGATGTTCGTATTGAAATAGTTTAGAGATCACAATTTGATGATAAATTGGATACTTTAGAGGTAAATTAAATTATTTACTAACTTATCACACTTTCTGGTGACCGTAAATGAATAAACATTATGTTCGTATTGAAATAATTTCGTGACCAGAATTTAGTGTTTCGTCTCTTTTATAGTTATACGATTGCAAATACATGGAAGACGGTGCTATTGCTGCGAAATTGTCTCTTGTAGTTAAACAGTTACATAAATACGTAGTGCGCATACGCTTATTTTTATAGCGAGACTCTCGCGAGACTCTCGCGAGACTCTCGTGCGAGAACGAGATGAGATCCAAAAAAATGTGCGAGAACGAGAGCGAGATCGAGATTACAGATCCGAAAACGAGGGGAGATCGATATTTTATATTTCTCGTCTCGTCTCGCCTCGCTTGCATCACTAATATATGTCACAGTAATTATTTTGCGTAAGATTATTTTTATTAAATTTATTATGTTTTGTCTCTAATTAGCTATTTAGGTACGTAACCGATGCTGTTGGATAAGAGCTACATTTAATGATACTGGTATTCACGTATTTTATTTCAGTTTATGTCTAGATTTCAGTGTGAGAACATCGATATCGTAGTGATTGGTTTGTGTAGTGATTCAGGTGAGAGAGTTAATCTAGCATGTGTATGATTGTGAGTTGAGTCTTACACACACTTTTAGTTTACGATAGCCAGAGTAGTGCAGATACGGATTTGTATGATTATTCTCTTATTTTACGGTGTTGTCCTTTATCATAATCCTTGTTGAACGGTCGCGCCCGGTAGAGCCTCCAGGTGTGGTGAGAGAGCTGATAAGGGTAACCAGGAATGCGATCTATGTGTCCACGATTGCTAGCCTCGTGGGTTTTCGCTGATTGACCGCGTGGTAACGGCAGGGATGGTTTTATCCTAGTTTTGTAACTATGCCCCTAAGGCCGAAGTAAAGCCACTAGGGTTGATCAGCACCTGAGCGGAATTCGGGTTAGGGTAGCTCTCTATTCCCATGGGTGGTAATGGCAAGGTTGGTTGTGTAACCATATTTGAGTGCCGGGATAAACCACACCGCTCAGGCTGGCAATGGCAGGTACAGTTGAGTATACGTACGCGTAAGACCGGGGCCAGGGGCTCGATTCTTGACATCGTTCGCTTTCGAGCGAATGCGAAGGCGAAACGAGAAGTACAACGCGATGCGTAAGCACGAAGCTTATTCTCAACTACCCTTCGCTTCGCCACATGCGCATTCGCATTTTAGACGAACGGTAATATTTAGCAACGTCGCATTGGACAATGAACGTGTTGCTAGTTGCATAACTGTTTTCAATGAATGGATGGTTAAGTGTTGTTTGAATCGTTCTTATTTTTTGGGTGATTAGCTTTTACTATTATCAATATGGAAACAAACATTGCCAAAATATCTGAGAAACAAAGACCAATGCATATTAAATTAATTAAAAAAAACTTTAAATTAGTAAGTTGTAAATATACAGCATTTTTTACATATAAAAATGCGCAAGCTAAATGGAAGGAAATATCCAACGTTTTAAATTGTATTCTAGGAATTGGAAAAAATGTAAATTTTTTTTTTCTAAATGTTAAAAATCTCAAATACTTTTAATTTCTAATAGCGGAAAACAACTTATAACTTATTATGCAATATATTATTACAGTTTACCAATATGTATTTCAGACATGGCAACATATAAGAAACCGAACTAAATCGAAATATATACCAATTAATTTTTGTAAAACTAGCATTATTGCACTATTTGTCAATATTTACTTTATGTATATTTTGTACCTACGCTTAATGGTATATTGATGTTTTAAAAAGTTTGCTAAGTTTTTTTTTAAATCGTACCGCTATAGAGTTTCTTCAATGGTACTGGTTTTTGATCTACTAAAAAATATATACACAGAAATTATATACTATGTATTCTAAAAAAATGTTTATTATTCTTAATAATATATCATTTCATTATACTTATTTTGTGGTGTAATGAGCAATATAGCTGACTCACGACCTAAGGGTTCCGGGTTCGAATCCCGGGTAAGGTATGGTTGTGGTGTGTGTTTTTCCCAATTTTATTTTCATTCCCATCGAATACAAAATGCAAAGATATGAAAAATATGTAAGAAAATTGTCTCATCGTCATTAAATCACCGCTTATATACATAAAATGTACAAAAAGCGTGTAATAATAAATAATAAAAAAAATATTTTGTAAATTTGTCAAGTTATTAACGAAACAAATTCAAGTTCCAAAAACAAATATTATTTAACTAGGCAGTACGATTTAAGAGATAGGTTTACTAAAAGATATCTTTTACATTGTCTTATGAAGTCTGATAAATGTGTTATTTAAAAAAAGGCTGAACTTGTAAGGAGAAAGCATCACAAAATATAACTATAGGCAGAAATATAAATTTCCGTGCCAATCTACGCTGAATAATAAATAAAACAAAAACAATCTCTTAGGTAGTACTCTAATATATTAATTTTTTGAATGGTGTATCTGTTAGAACATCTACAGGATTTTCCATATCCCTGTTATTCATCTCTTCAACATATTCTTTCAAATCTAATATATATCTAATTCTTCATTAACAATTTTTTTTAGCTCATTCATTAATAATATTACAAAATTTGCATTATTACAACAACTGATTACACGTTACTTTTAAAAGACAAGGCGCAAATAAACTCGACAACCGGTGAGACGAATGCTTTTACCCACTCGCTTTGAACACGAAAGCGATTGCACGAATTCGTAACGATGCGAAGAGTCGAGAATACCGTTTTACTGATTTCGTTCGCTATGCGTACGAACGCGCACGACTCTGACGATTACGAAGGGTCGAGAATATGGCCCCAGGGTGGCAATGGCAGGTACAGTTGAGTATACGTACGCGTAAGACCGGTGCCAGGGTGGTAATGGCAGGTACAGTTGGGTATGTACGCGTAAGTCCGGGGCCATACTGCTATGGAGTAGCAGGTATGCGTTTCGCATAAGATGACATCCCTTTTCCCTGTTCTGTTGGACTTTGTTGCATACGTGTGTTATTTGTGGTGTGATTTTGCAATACATTCCTTTGTGGTGGATGCGCGTGTATTTTGTGAATGATTGACTCCTCACTGAGTATTTCTCATGTGTTAATTCTTTTACAGAAATAATCACGGCGTGGAGGATTCCGCGTGACCGGGTTCGGCCAGGCGACGGCCATCTAGATTTGCTATTTTTTGTATTAATTCTGAATATACTGGTTTGGGTGATAAATGTGTTTTAATATTCTTATTTTCAGGGCTAACATTTAATCGTCATTTTTCATTTCGTTTTATATAATATATATATATATATATATATATATATATATATATATATATATATATATATATATATATATATATATATATTCGCTATTGATGGTTCTTCCTTTCTCAAGGTAAACGATGAATAAAATACCGTGCACGTCCCAAAATACGGAGACCAAAACCTTACCAGCTGACATTTGCGTTTTTGGTCGCTTTGGACGGTTTTCATCCTTTGCTGCCCACTCAGCTGACTGCCGATTTGACTCTGAAGTGAAGTGATGGATCCATGTTTCATCCATTGTCACATAATGTATGAAAAAATATTTTTATTGCGCTGAAACAGCTCTAAACAACGCTCTGAATCGTCAACGCATTGTCGTCTTTGATCGTCTGTAAGAAAACGCGGTATCCATTTCGAACAGAGCTTTCTCATGCTCAAATATTCTTGCATAATGGTGAATACACTGCGTTCTGATGTCTTTAAGGTGTCAGCTATCTCACGCAACTTCAATTTATGATCGGCCAAGACCATTTTGTGGACTTTAAGCGACCAGAGCGTTCAGCATCATCGGTGTTTGTACATCCGCGTTTAAAATCAGCAAACCACTTCTCTACCATTTGTCTCGATGGAGCAGAGTCCGAATAATACTTGTCAAACCATTGTTTTGCTTGAACGGTATTTTTCTCCATAAAAAGCAATGGTTTTTCAACACACAAAATTCCATTGTATTGAAAATTACAAAAGTAGTGTCACTAAAATCACTGTAGGTACGTTCTATCGGTGTCAGAAATATTCCTACTAGAATAAGAATATTCTTAAAGGAATAGAACACTCAGTAGCAAATAACTGTCAAGTGCTGTCAAGTAAAAAAATAAACACAATAGAACAGTGACAGTGGCTGTGTTATTCAGGTTATTGTTAGTTAACAACTAAAGATAAATTTGTATGTTTATTTTGGTTCTTCGAAATTTTGTTACGCAAATATTACAGAAATTATATTTATATAAAAATATATTAAATAATAAAAACGTAAAGGTGATATTTTCGATGAGCACAGTCTAATCTAAACGTTCACAAATGTGACAGAAATGTACGCGCGACAGTCGGCTAGTAAAATTTTGAATTTATCTCCACTCTATATATCTTCCTACCAGCGCTTCCAACTCTGAAGTTGGAATAATTCGTAGGAATATTTCGATTTTTTTGACGCAAAAGAACGACCATTGGTGTTCTACTAGAAGAAGTAGGAAGATTTCTGACACCAATAGAACGTACCTTGGGTAGGATTCTGTAACTCGTGCGTTATTAAACGGTACCGTTATCACTATGGTTACAATCAAAAATGACATTTTATTTGACAACTATGACGTAAATATGTCAATCATCTTATAAAAAATACGTTGCTATAGTGATAACGGTTCCTTTTGATAACGGACGAGTTACAGAATCCTACCCCTTGTAACTTGTGAACTAAACGTCAAATTGTCATAAAATTTTGACACGTATCGTTTGAAGGTTGGTACTTCCTGAAAATTATATGGATATGTCAATAATGACAGTATCTATACGTCCTCCTATGAACTTATTGAGTGAAATATATTCATCAATTTAAATAATATTTCGATAAAACTAGTTATTATTGTTAAAAAAATTATTAGACTATTTTCTACTTACCCCACTAATCACAATAGCCAACTATCCGGTTATTCGCAGTAATAGAAATAACTTATTAAACGAAACCTGTTTACTCGATTAACCGTCAACCCATTTCTATTTCATGTAAACTGCAAACACCGGTTAACCGGTCAATAGAATAACCGTGTAAATGATATTTTTTCACAGTAGTCTATTATCCATAACCTTGGAAGCTTCATTGTAAAGTAGATAACGTAATATGAAACACCTAAAAATTTAATAAAGTGACGATGCACTGTGTGATAGATAATATGCCCCACAATATAACATAATTCGCATTATATCAGATGAACTAATAAGAAATATACCAGGTCGGGAGACAATATTTTAGAAACCATTAAATACATAGTTTTATTACGTATTATTACAGCAAGGAACAATCTTCTTTGAAAATTAACCTGCACCAAGTGTGAAACACATCCACATATCCTCAGAACATCAGCCCTTGCCCTGTCCTATTCATGCGCCGAATATGCTGCTAAACATCCGGATTCTCTGTTAAGCGAAACTTGCCGTATAATTACCGGTATTTTAAAACCAACACCATTTAACCAATTATACCTGCTTAGCGGCATAGCTCCACCTAAAGTTAGACGGTCAACGGCCAGTATGGTGGAGCGCTCCAAACATTAACATGATCCTCGACACCCAATATTTGGCCAAGAACCACCTTGGTCACGTCTAAAATATAGACACAGTTTCCTCTCTTCAGTGCATCCAATGACAGAGACCAAGACTGTAGATAAAGCCATGGGTATCCTTCCAGATGAGAAGCTACCACCAGGTAATGATCCAAAATGGCCCATTAGGAAATCGTTAAATCGCCTACGACGTCAATTAGGAAAATGTGCAGTAAACATGTTCAGCTGGGGGTACCAAGCAGAACCCACTTTATGTCATTGTGGTCAAGAACAAACAATGACCCACCTGCTCATATGCGCCAACTTAAAAGAGGAATCCACGAGAGAAGATCCGGTTAAGGCAACACCAGCTGCTATAAACTGTGCAATTTTTTGGATGAATACTACTTAGATAGGCCACTTCTATGCCAGTTTTTGTGGCTGGTTTTTCCTTTGGCATGAAAAAGAGAATCTTTGGAGAAGATGCATCCTCTCCGTTCAAGTTAATGTCGGGCGATGCATAAGGCCTATTTCCATAATTTCCAAATTTGACTATTTATATGGTTATCACAACAAGCTCGGCGAACTCAGTCCATGTGGTCCGGATTAGGGTTGGTAGACTTTGAAATATGGAAGTCGACTTTCGATTTTTCAATATATCGATTTTTGTCGACTAGTCGAATATACAAAAAAAGTCGAAATAATCGAAGTCAAAATAATTGAAAAGTCGAAATAGTCGAAAATCGAAATAATCGGTTTTTATTGACTAGTCGAATATACAAAAAAGTCGAAATAATCGAAAGTCAAAATAATTGAAAAGTCGAAATTATCGTAGTCGATAAGTCGAAATAATCTGTCAAAGTATATCTCTAAATTGTCAAAAAATATAAACTCTAAACTACGAATAAACCTAAATTTTAAAAAGTTTTCAGAGCCAGAGACATAAAACAAAATTTGGAATTTGGATTAAGTATATTTTTTCGAAACGTGTTTAAACAATCAAAAATATTTTATTTAAATACGTATATAAAAAGTAATAATAATAATAAGAAACTACTAAATTGCAATTAAGTATATGAAACATTTAAAAGCCAAATGCAAAACTTTCTATTGTGCATAAGAACAGCAAGAAAGACTACGGCACGCGTACAGCAATAAACGAACCACAAAAGAACACAGGCCACACCATCACCACAAACACACATCTGACCTGACATCTGACGGTTCAACTTGAAATGAAATATGTAAAATAATTAAGTGTAATCGAAAATGAAATTATCTAACAAGTTGAAAAAATTTTAAAGTTCAAATAGTCTAAATGTGGAAATAGTCTGAAAGTCGAATTGAACTAAAAGTCGAAATAGTGTAAAAGTCAAAATAATCTAAAAGTCGAAATAGTCGAAAAGTCGAAATCATAAATATGTCAAAAAGTCGAAATATCTATAAAGTCGAAATAGTGTAAAAGTCAAAATAATCTAAAAGTCGAAATAGTCGAAAAGTCGAAATCATAAATATGTCAAAAAGTCGAAATATCTATAAAGTCGAAATAGTATAAAAGTCGAAGTCGAAATAGTCTATATTCGACTTCAAAAATCAGTCACTTCAGTATTTAAGGAGTGAGAAATATTTGTTGTAATGTTTTATATATTTATAGTGTATTAATTATTTATATTATGTAAATGGTTTGGACCCAAATAATAATAATTACGTATGGATATAATATAGCATTTCTCTTATAACAATAATGAACATATAACATACTCGTATATATTTGAATAGTAGAAATAAACCTCGCTTAATATTTTCAAAATGTCAAACATAAACGATTATTGATCACAATTAAATTTGTATGGCCATGTTTACAATTGTTAAATTTATATTACGGTGTGTTGAATTAAATTTAATACATAAACATAAATAATACCACGGAGTTACAAACTGTAATGAATTATAAACATAAATCTATTAATTATTGTAGTCCTCCAGAATCAAAAATTGCACTTTCATTAATTTAATCAATTATATTTTATACCGCAAATCACGTTTTGCACCATTTGTCAAACAAATGTAATTAATTATAAACATCACAACTACAAGTAGTTTATTTTTTAATATATTGTCGTTTGTCAATTTACATTATTGCGCAGGTATAATTAATAGTCAGGTAAATTATGTAATTATAAAAATTCAAATGAAATCAAATATGATATTTTCTGTTGTACTATCCTTCATCAACAATTTATTTCAGACTCAAAGTTGTCTAAGACTATTTTCCATTTATATATTTAGAGCGAACTTTTTTGCATTGAGTACATAACTCTTTCTTTATCTATGTATTTATTCAGTGCGCACTAGCTGAGTTTTATGTGTATCATTTATATACTATTCGAGAGTGATCTGAACCTTTCTGAATGCGCAATTTCTTGCACTAACTACAATGGTCAGTTCTTGCCAGTGCAGTCTTCAAAATTGTATATATTTTGAGTTGTAAAATGGATGTAAAAAAAATAAGTTTGTTAATAATAGAATAGGAAAAGTATGTTTGTCAGTATTACGGAATATAATATGTAAGGAGTGGACAAGAGATTAAAAAAAACGTCACCCATATTGTAACAGGTGAGTGAAGAAAGAGATAAATATTGGTAGGCCGCGTTTAACACACAATGTATATAATGGGGTCCTGCATTCTGATTTTTTATTATTTTGAATGAAAGTTCTTTTAATTTTGAATTTCGTAGAATTAAAAAGTCATAATTGTTTTTAGTTTAATTGCATTTGATTTTTAATATCAATATGACGTCACGGCGACACTTATTGCTATATCTTTCTCTCGCACAAGCGCTAATAGGCAGCGAAAGAGAGGTAGCAATAATGTGACACTGACATCAAACTTCAAATATCTCGCAAAATAATTATTAGAAAAATGTTTTCTTCATCTTAATCGCTATTTATTGAGTAATACTTTAATTGTAAAGTGTATATTTTATTATTTTTTGTTATGATGCAGGATCCCTAAATTATTTTACATTATATAGAGGAGTTTAGTACCTATGAATGAAGAAAATATTACTCTTTTACTTTCCGTCACCTTTAGGTAAGGAAGGTACTGTCTTTGGTCAAAAAATTCGGTGGTGAGTTTTTGATGAATAAGCACGTTTTAGGGTCCCTAGAATACGATTTTACTATTTTTACGATGATGCTGTATATATATATATATATATATATATATATATATATATATATATATATATATATATATATATATGTGTGTGTGTGTGTGTGTGTGTGTGTGTGTGTGTGTGTGTGTGTGTATGACAAAAATTTCGTCTGCGATAACTCTAATATTACAATTCCAAAACTTATAATTCTTTCGTATTCTTCTTCGTTACATCCATGTGAAGAGCTGATTATATTTTGGTTATAATTGGTCAACCGGAACAACGTTTGAAGATTTTAACCGTTTTTCTTCAAAAAATGACGTTACATATAGTTTTTTCACATTTAATTTTATTATAAATATTAAAGTATATTTTATTCTCTATGCGATTTGACAGCATTTTATACTTCATATTAAATGAATGAGTAAAAAAAATTAGAATAAAATTAAAATCATAAATTAGCCAGTTATGCTATAACTCTGGAAACAGCTAGTATATTAAGAAAATTCTGATTGAAAGGTGTCACTGACAAGTGCAACTGACATATATGTTTGTGTTATAATTTTACTGGAAATATAGGATCTTTTGCTAGAAACTTTCTGTATGGAATTTGTATAAAATACATGCAACTGTATTAAGATAATGTACAAGAAATAGAATCTTTTGCAATGAACTTTCTGTATGACATTTGTACAAAATACATAGAACTGACGGAAGGTAATGTACTGCCTACATCAGATTTTTAATTTTACGAGTGTGTGACCAAAAACATTTATTACTTTATATTAAAATTCAATAAGAAAATAATAATTCCATATTTTTTAAAATCTTTCAAGTATGTATTCATAGATTTTTAGTTTTCCAATAAAACAATACCGTGCGCCTATCATTTTCGGTGCCATCGAATAACTTTCACAAAGTCTAGCAGTTGTTCATTTAACATACGTACTAGAATCAGATTTGTATTTATATGTACATAAATGTATAACAGTTTACTTTAACAAGTAAACGGTTTCGCAAAAACAGAGGATTACAATTCAACAAAAAGCGTAAACAAAACAACAAAATTTTAACTAAAGTAAACAGTTGACAAACAGCAAGCAACGCCGCAGATGATGTAAAAAATTTATCATCGGCTCTAAACATTACTAGAGAAAATGTAAAATTAAATGTTATTTTAAGTTTTCATTATTTTTATTAACATATTTAGCATTTTCACTTTATTTTCTTCAGGAATATATAATATTTTTCATAAATTCATTCGTAGTGATACATATTACTGATGGTTTAAATCGCATTTTTTGAAAAGTATTTAAATTTATGCAGTTTTTTTCATAGTAATAAAAATAATAATAATAAATAAATAAATGTATCATCACGGCATATTACCCGTAGCTGGATGTGCCATAATCTGCTTTGTTAATAATAATAATAATAATAATAATAATAATAATAATAATAATAATAATATTAATAATAATTTGTTGTTATGTTCGTAAATACTTTAAAAATAAATAGTTTTGAATAACAACCCCCTCCCCTCCTATGACATCAGAGTACATACAACACGACATTCATCGCTAGTAGAAAAACAGTGTCTCTCACCTATGCTATTTATATAAATAAAAGTAGGCGTTAGTTTGTCACATGTTAAACTGTATGTGCTCTGACATCACAATCTGATTCAGATCACGTGACTTTTACAAAATATTACACAAATTTCAATAATTAAATGTAAAACATCTAATTGATATATCGTGATATTTTCAATTTTTAGGCTCTTTAAAGACCAATATTTCTTAAAATTTATTAATATGGTGTGTTTCAAGATATTCGCAAATCTACCTGCCTTCGTACACCGCAAAACAGCATGGGATTTATGATCCTATGCGTCAGGGGAGGATTAGCAAAATTTGGGGAAACTATGTAACGGTCTTTCTCAAAATCAAAGTCTTTCATATATGATCTATATTACTTTCTCAGTAAAAACAATGTCCGTCTGCATGACGCCATTAAATGTAAAGAAATTAGTAAAAGTTCTGGATAATTGAGGTTTGGCTAAACGGGATTCTACGGAATTGTTTATTTTCCTATGTATGAATATAGCATAATTTATGTAGATATTTGATATTTCAAATTATCATTTATTTTAGCCTACATTGTTTTAGCTTTTACCTGCTTTAATTTCTCTAAAAAAAGTAATAGAAAACAACGTTTTTAAGCCCGTCAACCTCCAAAGATTTATGCCCTTGTGTCATAGAAATTTATACATTGGAATACTCCAAATTCAATCCAGACGCAATAATTGAAAAAAATAAACTTCTTACCTTTTTTTCCTAGTAGTAGCGAAATTTGTTTTACAGTGATCATTTATGAATAAAACTGTAGATGTTAGAAATTATTTCAAAAGACTCATATAACTTTCTTGTGTCAGATCATAGCACAAAGTTGCATTTTGAATTCCTTCTGCTCTATTCAGGAAGCACTAATTGTGGGCAAACAGTGAGCAGCCATAAAACACACCCAAAAACGAAAGTAGTTGCACGTCTAATCGCTTTCACAGTGCTTGAGTGAGTTTATGTCTGCGTGTGCTGTAAAAATACGCGACCTGCACTCAACCGGGACTCCCTAGCAGGATTTGCCGTCTGACTTTTGAAGGTATTCGGTTCTGAAGCTAAATCAAAGAGGAAACTAAACACTCTGACGTAGATTTAGTGGTTTTCAAATATTAAAATACTTAAAAGTAAAATATAGTTTGCAAGATGTATCACCAAAATAGTTCCTAATTCAATAAATGAGGGTCATCTTCTTGTCCAGATTTAGCTTCTGCCGAGACCCACTTTTGTCACACTGAAAAGCAAAAATTCATTGCGAACAGTAAAACATAGATTTCAAAATGTGCTTAGAGATCTAATGCCTATTAGAATTAAAGCTGGTATTACTAATAAAAGCGATGTAACCCAATATTAAATGGCGGTATACTTGCGGAATAACAGATTCAGGTTTTGTAAATTTAAAGTCTATGTTTTAAAAATTAATAATAGATGGAGTCTAAGGTTAAATTTAACTAAAACTATTATAATTACCCCTTAACCTTAAAATTAATTTTAACAAAAACTAGATACGTATTTCGAGAACTAAGTTCTCATCATCAGTAATACAAGTGAAAAGTTAAACAGAGTAGTCAAGATTACTCAACATGTCAACCATGCCAGAGGTCCTAACAACTCTGAAAAACAAGGGAGAGAACTGGGATTATATAAGGATGGGAGTCACAGGTGAATGATTACCTATAAACTAAGATAATTTTCGTCCAATAACGAGTCATTAAATATTAAATCGTCCAATAAAATTTAACTTTGTAATAAATTGAAAAGTTTTGAGTTTGGTATGGGACCGAGATCAGCGTTCATCAAATTATTTTTATATTTATTTATTATTAAACTCTCGTATGCATCTAAATATCTATCATTATTAATATGTTTTAAAAGTTTAATATTAGAATTGTTAACTTTGTGATTATTAATGAACATATGTTGAGCTACGCTAGATTTTTCTGGATTACCGCTTTTTAAATGATAAAAATGTTCTTTAAACCGAGTGTCAATTTGTCTTTTAGTTTGACCGATGTAAACTTTATTACAATCATTACAACTAATTTTATAAATACCGGATTTTTTGTTAGTATCTATTTTATCTTTAGGGTTACCTAATAACGATTTAATGGTATTATTTGATTTATAAGTTACGGTTAAATTATGATTTTTAAAAATTTTGTTTAAACTTTTGGAAGCTTTATCGTACGGTAGTGTTATGTATTTATTATTATTTTTATTATTAGATGGCGTTAACGTTGTAAAATTGGAAATGGATTGGCGATTTTTAAATTTGTGAACTAATTTATCGATAGTTTTAACCGGGAAGCCGTTATACTTAGCTATTTCTTTAATATAGTTTAGTTCAGTTTTAAATCGTTTTTTGTTTAAAGGAAATTTAGTTAATCTGTTTATTAAGAAATTAAACGAAGCTAATTTATGTTGCCAAAAATGATTTGAGTCAGCCGTTATAAATCTATTAGTGTTCGTGGATTTTCTATAGATATCAAAATCTAATTTATTCTTGTTTCTAATAACCAGTACGTCCAAAAAAGGTAACTGTTCATTGGTTTCTTTTTCGATTGTAAATTTAATTGATGGGAAAACTGAATTTAAACTGTCCAGAAACATTTTCAAATCGCATTTATTGGTATTAACTATGGCAAAAATATCATCTACATATCTAATCCAAACTCTAGGAAAATAATTGTTGTTTTTCTTAAATTCAATTTCGAAATTACTCATAAATAAATTAGCTAAAAACGGTGATAAACTATTTCCCATAACTGTACCTTCATTTTGGTGGTAATATTTATTATTTACTTGAAAGTAATTTTGCTTCATACAAAGTTCAGTAAGTTTTAAATACTCATTAATTTTTGAATTTAAAAAGCGGTAATCCAGAAAAATCTAGCGTAGCTCAACATATGTTCATTAATAATCACAAAGTTAACAATTCTAATATTAAACTTTTAAAACATATTAATAATGATCGATATTTAGATGCATACGAGAGTTTAATAATAAATAAATATAAAAATAATTTGATGAACGCTGATCTCGGTCCCATACCAAACTCAAAACTTTTCAATTTATTACAAAGTTAAATTTTATTGGACGATTTAATATTTAATGACTCCTTATTGGACGAAAATTATCTTAGTTTATAGGTAATCATTCACCTGTGACTCCCATCCTTATATAATCCCAGTTCTCTCCCTTGTTTTTCAGAGTTGTTAGGACCTCTGGCATGGTTGACATGTTGAGTAATCTTGACTACTCTGTTTAACTTTTCACTTATATTACTGATGATGAGAACTTAGTTCTCGAAATACGTATCTAGTTTTTGTTAAAATTAATTTTAAGGTTAAGGGGTAATTATAATAGTTTTAGTCTATATTTTAAACCAGTCGAAAGAAATTTGTAGAAATTTCTCAACATTTGCGTAAGTTTTATAATTTGTTTGATGAAAATGTTAACCGACCCAACTAATATGAGTTTGGGTTCGAATGTATGTATATTAATATATATTTTTTAAAAAATCTGTAATCATATGTTTAAGTTACAAAATAAATAAATAATTATTGTCCAATTATCCATTTCAGGACGTGGTTGTTTGTTTCTATTCATATCTTTCGGCAATGACAATATATCTACAGGATGTAAACGATATTAAAGATACAAAAAAATACTATAAAATAAAGTTTTAGGAAACCAAAGGGGGCATCTCATTACAGAATAAAATATTTTTATAAACCAGTGGTTCTTAAGTTACAACACAAAGTTATATTTGCTTAAATAGGATGGCATATATTTTTTAGGCCCGTTCGATACAGTATTTTTTTCTGAATTCAACTATGTAATCATTTTATATCCTTACATAATAAAAATATTGAGGAAAATTCAATTAAAATTTAAATAAATATTATTTTTATAGATATTTTTCAGTAGGCCATGTATGAAAAACAAAACCTGATATTTGTCAATTTGAATTATTTAGTGCATAATAATTCCTATTGTTGCGGATAGAATACTATTTATAAGGTAATTAACAAATATTTTTTTACTTTAATTTAAGCTCAATTGTTTTTTATCGATTGTTTTCGAAACTCTTTTTGTGTAACTACTGATTATTCGGTTAACCACAAGAAATTAGAAATAGCTATTCAACTATAAATAACCTATTAATCGGCTACTTATCGTTATAATATAATTCTTATTAAAATAAAATAATTTACTTAGGCTAATGAATAACTCATCACTCAATAAGTTCGTAGGATGACTAATAAAACAACAAGTTTTAGGCAAAATTCGACCTTAATCATTAACATAGTCTCCTTCAAAAGTGATGCATTCATTCCAACCAACGCTTCTTTAACATTTCGATTCCGTTTTTGTGGAACGATTTATCTTTGGCCTCAAAATACTCTTCAGTTTCGGCAATTACTTCTTCATAAATGTCTTTCCCTGGAGCATTCTTTTTAAGTCTGCAAACAGGTAATAGTCGCTGGGAGCCAGAACCGGAGAATAAGGTCGATGGGGAAGAAATTCAAAGTGCAATTCGTGCAATTTTTCCATTGTTGCGATCGACTTGTAACACGGTGCATTATCTTGATGAAAGATCACTTTTTCCTTCTTAATTTGGGGGCGTTTTTTCGCAATTTCTGCCTTCAAACGCATCAATAACGCCATATAATATAGTGATGCACGACGAGGCGAGAGTACTCTCGCATCTCGTCTCGTCTCGTAGCATTATGCGAGACGAGAACGAGACTGAGATTGCAGTTTAAATTCCAGGCGAGATCGATATAACAACTGCGAGAAGCGAGAAGTCTCGCGAGATTCTCGCGAGAATCTCGCAATAAAAAGTATTTGTAACTTTATTGCTTTGATTCATAAATTCAATGAAAAATGCACCGTACAAGGAGTGGAGTCAACGCTAATTCATGCATAGAATACGAGACTGTGAAAGTTATATGAATTCACTATATTATTGAATCTATTGGTATTGGTCCCAGAGCGAGGAAATGCAAAATAAAAACAAAATCTGTTTTGCATTCAATAGAACTAGTTTTCTCCAATATAACAGTCCATAATTCACCCCTATTAAAACCACGGTTAACATTTTCTTGCCGCCCCTAAAAAGTAAAGGATGTTATATTAAGCGTCGATGGGAACCAAAACGGAGAAAAACGGAGTGATTGTTTGCCGGCGGTTTACAAAGTTACAAAAAAGAATTGTTTAATGTTTTAATTCGTATTACTGATGACAGAATGTATTAACAGATGTTTGTATTGAAATAGTTTAGAGATCACAATTTGGTGATAAACTGGATATTTTACAGGTAAATTAAATTGTTTACCAACTTATCACATTTTCTGGTGATTATTAATGAATAAACATTATGTTCGTATTGAAATTATTTGGTGACCAGAATTTAGTGTTTCGTCTCTTTATTATATTGATACATATACGACTGCAAATACACGGAAGACGGTGCAATTGATGCGAACTTGTCTCTTGTAGTTAAACTGTTACGTAAATATGTAGTGCGCAAGCGCTTATTTCTATAGTGAGACTCTCGCGAGACTCACGTGCGAGAACAAGACAAAACCCAAAAAAATGTGCGAGAACGAGAGCGAGAATAAGATTACAGATCCGAAAACGAGACGAGATCGATATTTTATATTTCTCGTCTCGTCTCGCCTCGCGTGCATCACTAGGTACTACGAAAATATGACATCATTGTTTTGTTCACAGTAAGTGATAGTTTTTTTTTAAGAGAGACATGTTTTCGAATAAATATATAGTTATAAATTGATTAGGTAAAATTATAAATTGAACTGACACTGTCAATGATATCGGGAGCACCGTTTCCTTCATTAATTATTAATATGATAGATGTGTATAAAAAATGAAACATACTTA
The DNA here is from genome assembly GCA_963082715.1 of Harpalus rubripes. Taxonomy (NCBI): domain Eukaryota; kingdom Metazoa; phylum Arthropoda; class Insecta; order Coleoptera; family Carabidae; genus Harpalus; species Harpalus rubripes. Next base: position 58,395,702 of record OY720453.1, read on the forward strand.
ATTTTATTTCATATAAAATTATATGACGAAAAATCTCCTATGCACCTCGACTCGTGCAGTGCAATTTTCGGTCTTAATTGCTTTGTAGCACCTGTAGGCCCTTCGAGCCATGGTTGCAAACTGCATTCTCGACCGAAAACCCTTAAACGTACTCACGTTTCAATTCTATATCCGGGTATAAAAAATGTTTATTTTGTACAAAATAATATGTATGGGTCGGGTTATTTAATAAGCAAATAAATTTCATAAAATATTTCACATGAAAAGAACTGAAAAAATAAGCTGTATTTATTTTCCCTTTTAAAAATGTTAATGAAAATTCCATAGTGTTATAAAAGCATAATTTGACACAATTTCATCTAGCTCCGGCAAGTTGATATCTGTTTAATTTATGACATGCAAATACACTCCCTGAAAATCCGTATAAAACATTGTGAATAAGGTTTAGGTCCCTGAAAGCCCATTTATCCGTGGCGTATCACATTATCCGGTGCTGGCGTTGAGGCTGGGAGGAAGAAGAAAAACTCCGGCATAACTACATCATAATTACGCGCGCGAGTTGACAGAGTTATGTGGCGACAAGAAGCGCAGATAACACACTGATAAGCCGCGCGCGCCTCGCATAAATAACGAATAAGGGATTGCTACGAACGTGACATTTACAAATACGATGCGTGAGCGTCAGAGTGGAGGAGAATAACACTACTGCGGGTTTGTCCTATTTTGCTAATTTTACTGCAAAACCAAAAATGAGCTTTGCATGTACCCTGCATTTTCAGCTATATTGTTATAAATTTTGACATTTTTAAATCACATTCAAAGATAAACAATTGGTGATAACAGTGATTTTTAGTGCTTTTAATAAAAAATGGCTTTTTTTAGTTCTATCTAAGATTTTCAATGAAAACTAGAAATAAATTCATTTTAGAAAAGATATAGTATGGGGCTGTCCTTAAAAAACGTAACGCTTCAAGGGGAGGGTGGGGGTCAAGAGTAGCGTTACGCAGCGTTACGAGGGGGTGGGGGAGGATTAATGTGTGCGTTACGTAATGATAAAATATAAAAAATATTGCTAAACTTGATTTAATAGTTTTGAAACATTCAAATTTCGCGGTGCTAATTCGAATATGCAGGCAGTCGTTTGTTTTCAATAACAGTCAACAGATGTCGGGCATAGTTCAAATTCGGGCCAGTGGTCTTTCATTCGTGCAATGCAATTCATATTAAATCATGAATTCAAGTAGTGTTGATAAGGAAAATCTTTTCAATAGTTTGTTAAAAGTATATGCAAATGCATATCCAGAAAAATTATAAGCATTATATATATATATATATATATATATATATATATATATATATATATATATATATATATATATATATATATATATATATATATAACGTGTGTCTGTCTTAAAGGTGTACATAGGAGATTAACATGGGATACCAGTTTTTTGCAATTTTCTGCTCGCCTAATTATTTTAAGCAAAAACGCGTCAAATAAAAGTTTTAGGGCATAAAATTCTGCATCTAAATCAATAAACAGAATTACCTTCACATACTTTATAACGACAGAAATTAATTATGAAAATGTCGAAAATTACGTTGAAAATATCGACAGCCATGGAATTAATAAATAAATGCTTGACGTTTTATCTGTCACAATGTAAGTTAACTTATATGACGTTTCTGAAAATTTGATAAAACGTCAAGCATTTATTTATTTTTTGTTCAATTCTATGGCTGTCGATATTTTCGACATTTTCATAATTAATTTCTGTCGTTATAAAGTATGTGAAGGTAATTCTGTTTATTGATTTAGATGCAGAATTTTATGCCCTAAAACTTTTATTTGACGCGTTTTTGCTTAAAATAATTAGGCGAGCAGGAAATTCCAAAAAACTGATTTCTCATGTTAATCTCTTATGTACACCTTTAAGACAGGCACACGGTATATATAGTTTATAAGAGTAAAACTTTATAGAACCAATTATAATTGTGTATTTATTGATTGAAAACACCTCATTCAAAATTATAATAAAAATAGGGGGGGGGGTCAAGTACTGCGTTACGTAATTTATGGGGGAGGGGTATGTTTGCGTTACGGGTGCGTTACAAGGGGGGGAGGAGGTATAAACAATTGCCTAATTTTGCGTCATGTAATTTAAGGACAGCCCCTATTAGGTATTAGTTAGTAATTGGAAATCGTAGTTCTGTGGATCTGCTTTTCTATTTTTATATTTTGAAATGCCCAGTTATTTAAATATGGATAAATTCCTTGATTGTGATACGAGGGTAGCACCGAAACTATAAATAATAAAACTTTCCAGAAATTCTTGTTTTCATTGTTTTTCGAAATACTCTCCGGTTAACACATTTATACATTCAGTACCTATGTGAGGATGCATTGTCCTGATGCAATACTAGTTTACTTCGAGGCCTTGTTTCACGCACTTTTTCAAACACCCGTGGCAAACATTGTTATGTACCAATTAGAAGTTACTGTTTTCCTATCTTCTAATGTAATATTGACAGGATCGAATTTTGAGGAAAAGGAGGCAATCATTTTTGTATCAACACTTCGAACTCGTTTTACTTTGACAGGATTGGGGTCTGTTGGAAAGACCCATTAAGCTGATTGTCGTTTTGTTTCAGGTTTAAATGCTTACATACATGATTCATCTCCTGTTATAGTATCATACACTGCTTTAGATTTACCTTCGTTATACTTTTTTAATGCACCATTCCACACGATGTTGCTTTTGACCAAACTTTCCTGCCTTTTAGATGATCGAGCAAAATTTTATTTCTAGCGGTCATTCCGATGCCCAAAGTAGCCCGTATAATTTTGTATGTAACACGGTTAGCAGCTATGTTTTCATCCGCAACTGCAGAAATTGACCGATCTTCGCGTAAATCGTCATTGAGAGAAACTCGATGAAATTTAAATTCATTGTACCAGCTGTGAACAGACCTGATACTAGGTGCTTTATTTTCAAAAGCATCTCGACGCTTTTCGATGCATTATTTTGGAGAGAGCGAACTTTTAAAATCGTAAATTATCACGGCTATGAAATTTTCTCTTTTTAATTGCATTTTCAGTAAGACGTGCGTACTTTAAAACTGCATGGAAAATTACTGATAACACATAACGAATTGTAACACGAACTGCCATGCTACCTAAGGATGTACATTTGTTTTGCCATGGTTAACTCATATAACTACAAGTAACAAATTCATCAGTTAATCGGCTAACAGTAAAATAAAAAATCTGATGTGACCAGCACATTACCTTCCGTCAGTTATATAAGGTATTTGCGAAAATTCTACCGGTGAACTGTTACCGGTAAACAGCTTTTTATCAGGTTATAGCTACCGGAATCGATATTTTAAGAATGCAAGTAGTAATTGGTAAACAGGGTAGATCCATAACCATAAATTTGAAAATTTAAAACAGGTTAGAAATTTGACGTAGTTAACAAACTGGGCAGAGTCCTACTTTAAACACATTTCCACTTTTAACGCGCACGGTTCGCTCTGCATCACTACCTTTTTCTGAGATTAGATTTTTCATGAATCCGTTAGATGGATCAGGTAGATATTGAACAATTTTCAAACACGGTAACTTTTACCACTCGTGTTTTCGAACACAGTCGGTAGATGCGGTCTCTACCGGTAGAATTTTCGTAAATGCGTATGCATTTTATATAAAATCCATACAGAAAGTTCCTTGCAAAAGATTCTAAATTTCTTCAATGTACATTACCTTTCGACAGTTGTATGTATTTTATACAAATTCCATTCAGAACGAGCAAAAAGATCCTATATTTCAAATAAAATTATAACACAAATATACTACAAATATGTCAAATGCACTTGACACTGACATCTTTCAATCAGAATTTTCTTAATAGGTATAGTAGCTGTTTCTAGCATAGCTGGCTAATTTATGAAATTTAATTTCTTTATAATTATATAACTCTACATCCATTTAATATGAAGTATAAAATGCAATCAAATCGTATAGACAATACAATGTTCTTTAAAATTTATAATAACATTATATGTGAAAAAATGATATTTAACATCGTTTTTTCAAGAAAAACTGTTAAAATATTCAAATGAGGGTACTTCCGGTTGACCAATTTTAACCAAAATCTAATCAGCTCTTTATATGGATGCAACGAAGAGAAATACGAAAGAATTATAATTTTTGGAATTGTAGTATTAGAGTTATCGTAGACGAAAATTTTGTTACACACACACATCCACACACACACACACACACACAAACACACACACACACACACACACACACACACACACACACACACACACATACAGACATCATCGTAAAAATAGTAAAATCGTATTCTAGGGACCTTAAAACGTGCTTATTCATTAAAATCTCACTACCGAATTTTTTGACCAAAGACAATACCTTCCTTACCTAAAGGTGACGGAAGGTAAAAAACAGTTTCTAAAATAGGCAACTATTTCAAAAACCAATAAAATGACTAAATGCAGACGCCCGATCAATCATAATAACCAATTATTGGTTATTCGCAATAACCGGTTAATCCCATTTCCTATATCTTGTAAACATTAGTTGCCGATTAACCGAGAATTTTTGACAACTATGTCAATATAAAATAATTGACAATATTATAAAAACGAATCTAAATGATATCGACTTCATACCCGTAGTCCTTGAGGTACTAACACTTAAAATATTAGTATTGTACATATTTTGTTTTACTGTTTTTAAAATTCGGCTGAAAAAGCAGGACACAATTTCCCAGTCTTGTTGCTCTAAACGTGAGAGGAAGGCCGCACAGCTGAAGTGCAGCTGTTTTGTCATATTTAGAACTGGATGTTGGAGTTGGATGTGAAGGCGGAGGACTGTCGTCTACGACTCTCGCTTTCTCAGATACCGCGACGAGTGTACGTGCCAGCAAAAGAACTAGTAAATCTTAACCGACTAGGGAAATTATCTCATTTCATTAATGTTATGCTAGAAGAGTTTGTACAATTGTACAAATATTAGGTAGTTGTTCTTTTTTCAATTTGAAATAATAGTCCCTGCTAGCTAGCGCTAGACAGTAGCGGTTGTGGTGACTCGAACGGAAATTGGCTCCAAATAAATTTTTCTACGAAAATATTCAAAAATAGTTTAAAAGAAAACGCCAAATATGCCAGTCGATAATATATTACTCAATATTACTTACGAGATTCTGAATCCATATTATTATTATTTAATTTCTCAAAACATACCTACACCGGGGGCTACTGCTACAAGAAAAATGTATCATGGTATTCCAAATACTGACCCTTGGTGCTCACTTTAAATACTCTGGAGAACGATTTGCTGTTTTCCTCGGAAAAAAGACGATCGACCCAGCTGTGGGTCATAGTGGGTCATGGCCCAAATTTGTTTAAAAACATATTTTAGAATCTAGATTCTATATCGGACCCACGTTTTTTGCGTCTTTTAAAGTAAAATTTTTCCGTTGATTCAAGCCTGAATAGAATGCCATGGATAATTTATGGTAGGTAAAATTCACAGCAATAAAAGGCTTCAGCGCCCTCTGCAACAATTGAAAATGGCTGATATTTACTATCGGCTAGCATTCACATGTACATAATGTCATTTTATGCAGGTCCCATACGGAAAATACCTAGATTCTAAAGTATCATTTTTACCTCCCGCTACCCTTGGTAAGGGAGTTATAGGGATCGTGCTAAAAATCGCATATCGAGATTTTGATAAATGACCACGTTTTAAGGTCCCTACAAACCGATTTTAACATTTTCACAATGATATTTGTGTGTGTGTGTGTGTGTGTGTGTGTGTGTGTGTGTGTGTGTGTGTGTGTGTGTGTGTGTGTGTGTGTGTGTGTGCGGTGTGCGTGCGTGCGTGCGTGCGTGTGTGTGTGTGCGTGTGTGCGTGTTTGTGTGTGTGTGTGTGTGCGTGCGTGCGTGCGTGCGTGTGTGTGTATGTGAGTGTGGATCCTAACTCAAATACTATCATTCAGAAAATTTTGAAACCTTGTATTTCTACCTTATTCTAATATGGGAAGAGACCATTAGATTTTGGTGTATATCAGATAACCGAAAATGGCACTTTATTTGAAGCTCAAAATAGGTTTTCTTCGAAAAATACCTTCAAATGTTACTTTTTGAATATTTGTGTTATTATAATAATTAAAGATTATTAAATTTTCTACAGATTTGTATAAATACTTTTTCTATATATTTTATGGATAAATTTATAAAATATCTATAATTATCATCCCGTAGCGTAGGCTTTAAACAAGCTTTAAACAAGCAAAACTCCTTGCTTATACAATTCATATCTCAAATGTATGTAACTGACAGATAAATGTCACTGTCAAAGAACTAATCATTTCAAATTAATAATAGTAACGTTTTAAAAAGAAAATAGTAAATAGAACCATGAACCATAGTTATATGGAATGTATCTTAATATATGTAGTTCCCGCAATAACTAAATATGTATGTATATTTAAATTAATAAAAATTAAATAGCGAGAGGTTTAAAATAAAAGAATGTAGACTTGTTATATATAATTGAAAAGCTTATGAAATAAGCAAAACGACGAGACTATTTTTAATATAGGTTCTTATTTAAATAATCATAAATTTGTGTGATATCTCGAGAATTATTACGTTTTCAAAAAATCTAATTACGCCATTTAGTTTTACCTAAAAAACAGTTGAAAATTTGTTAAAACAATTTTTCTCTAACTAGATTTGAGAGAGATATGAGATATTTTCGAAATGAGCGAAAAACGAGTTTTTGCTTGTAGTTCAGAAACAAAAGAAGATCGAAAATTCCTGTGGTGACAGTTAAACTTTTCTCGAAAAGTTGACCCTGGAATGTGCAAATTGTTTTGTTCTATCGTTAATATTACCCGAGATACCTTAAAAAACATCGAAAATGAGACGCCCTACTCAAATTATAAAATATAGAAATGGTGCTAATATATTAATTTTATCTGGCTTAATTCTGTTTCGCGAGTATAATCCCCAATGTCACCGTTTCCACCCTTGGCCTGGCCGGACGTGAATTATGGAACGAATTTGCTTTATTAATTTACGCCGCTCGGCTGGTGTAAGGAGCGCGTTATTGCACATTTGCCCAGACAGACCACAACCGCGCTGTCCGCTTGCTTCATAAACTATTGTTGATTCATTGCATATGGCCCGGTTATGAGCTTACTTGCTCACTGCATGTTTTCCTCCCTCATATAAATAATTGAAAACTTTTTTAATATGACAGCGAATAGGATAATAATTTTCTAATTTGATTATACGTTTTATTGCACATGTTTTTGAAATATGTTTTCCACTATTTAAAAATAGTCAGCGTGGTAAACTATGTATGTATGATTAAATTTTGTGCTGTAACTAAAGTTACATTATGAGAAAAATATGAGCATAATACAAGTTGTTGCATTTTTACTAAAGCCTGAATTACATTATAACATTTTGCATACAGAAATAATGCATTCTCTGTTATATTTTTCTTTCATGACTTGTTTAGTATTTGAGTAGATTTTTGAATTTAGCCAAACAACGGACTAATAAGTATAGTTCTTTTATTACCTTAGTAGAGCATAGTGCAGATATTCCACCTGTTTCAGTGTCAAATTTTGTTGCGTTTTGATTGTACAGATTATAGATCCTTTCATATTTTCATATGTGTACTAAGCAATTCGTTCGTTTTAGAATAGTGGGCATATTGTGGCCGTATACCTGAGTGTCTGGTCGCAAATCCGGGGACCTGGGTTCGTTCCCGACCGATGCCAAAATTATTTGGAATTTTAAATGGCACAAAAGGGAACCCTGTGGTGCATTCTTCACGCTAGCAATGAGTGATCGTCATGGGACGCCTAGTAAACGCCGCGCGGTACGAATATGTCATCAACATTACCGATATCCGCACACCCATATGTCTTGCAAGGTAGGTTTTACTCTTTGCACTGGATTTTTACGAAGTTGCTTTTTATTGTGCCAAAAGTAAAAGGTCTAGGTATAAGTTAAATCTGGACTAGAAGAGGACCTTTAAAATGCCGGTAGAACTATTCCAGTCATTTTGCCCATAGTTTTTTTAAAGTTTTAAGTATATATTTAAAGTAACCGAAAGAATAAAGTCATACAAAAAAAATGTTGTTTTTTTTTGTTTAAATCAAACAAGCATAGTCTAACTTACCGATCTGTATAAATAAATTATTTTTTATATACATATTTTGTTGTATAAAATTGTTTTAAAATATGACATTTTTAAAATGTTGTGACGTTAGCGTTTCACACTGCAAGTTCAGACATATTATATCGACACAGAATTTCTAAAAGAAAATATAAATGAGAATTACATATCTAAATATGTGATAGAAATGCTATAATATATTAATCATTCTATTCATTTTTATAAATATAATTTTCATTTCACCTGAAGGTAACTACGTATTCGTATTCGTTTTTACTTTTTCCTTTGATTAACATTTGTCTACGTTATTCGTTGTGTATTCTTAGAATTTCATTACTGTTGCTTTGTTGCGTATCAAATCTGTATTTTTCAATACAAACAGTTGTGATTTTTTGTATCACGCGGTACTATTAAAAATATTTTCTCACTATTTTTGCTAGTATTTTGGCACCATGGCACAAAACATTGTTTCACCGATCTGTTTACTTTAGTAAATTTCAGGTTATCTTTAAATGTCACTTTGATGTTTAACCTAATGTGGCAATCAAAATGGCCGCGTTGATGAAACGCTGACGTCACTGGGCAATAAGGGAGAAGGTGGAGAAAATCAGTCGCGTTTTGAACAATGTCATTTTTAATTGCAATTTTTTCAGTATTCAAGATTGATTTGAGGAAAAATAAAAAATACGGGTCTATTATTTTTCATTACTCTATCGATTAAAGTTAAAAATGAAAAATCGTGCATGACCTCATTTTGTAGAAATTTCTAACCATATCTGTAGATTTTTCAATTTTTTACTTCCTTGTACGAAGTAAAGGAAGTATTGTAATCGCGAAAAATTTCGGTTTTCAGATTTCAACGGAAATATCCATCTCGCATAACTTAAAAACAGTAAGCCGTAGAAAGTTGAAATTTTGTATTTAGGACTGCTATAACATCTAGTTGTGCACCTCCCTTTTTGGTCATTACATAAATTCTAGAAATGGTACTTTATTTGAAGCCTATAATAGATTTTAATGAAAAACTATTATAAAATATAATCTAACACTTTTCAAATTTGGTATATAAGACTTTTATGTCAATTGAAATAACATAGTAGATTTTGGTTAAAACAGGCTAACCGGAAGTGACATATTACCTAAAGTTGTTAACAGTTTTTCTTCAATAAAATGGTTTCATTTTGATTTTAGAAATAAATGCTTCAAATAAAATTTTTAGAGAATTAAATTCTGTGTCTAGCACATCAAGTATTATTAAATTATCCCTTTGTATAAGCGAGATATATATATATATATATATATATATATATACTTTTTGGTTTTTGTAATGAAGCTTGCTATGGATTGACAAAAAATAAAAAATAGATGCTAATGTCAAATTACGTCAAATACGTGGAATTTTATACTTGGGTCTATACTTCATATTGGTCTTGTGTACAGGGAAGTCGTGTGGTGTCCACATCAGATTTTTTTATATTGTAAACCGGCCTAATTATTATAAGTTTGGGTTCGTATATTTTTTCGAGGATCCTTCAAATACAGTTACATAAGACTATAAAATTTAGTTTCACCTTATTTAATCATTTTGCTTTTTGCTCAAATTTTCTCTAGTGCATGTTGCAAATCTTGAAGTTTTCATTTGATGCATACCCATTCTTTTTCTTCATCTTATGACATTTATGTGAAGGAAATACATGTAGTACAAAACAAAATGAGAAAAAGGGCTTTCAAATACTTTGACCCCATACATTCTATATTCTCCTAAAGTACTCTTTTTCTCAAAACCTAAAAGAAAACAAAACCTCCAAATGCAAATCAAATGTCAAAACTACAATGCAAAATCTGAAATCAATACATTGAAATATGAGTGGGGTACAAGGTGACATACAACATACACCGCCGTACGTACATACGTCTCCAAGCAAGCCGGCGTCGGAGTCATCAAGAGCACATCGCGACGCTGTTATCGAGCGGAAGAGATTGACAGAGCGTCGCACAGCGCCGAGACGCCACGGCCGCGACACGGCGAGACGCTGGACGAGGAGGAAACAGATCACGCCGGGATCTGGGAAAATGATGTGACTGATCCCGGCTTATGGGAGAACAAAACGGGATTTGCTGGGAATGAGATAATTTGAAGGAAAATGGGAGAAGGATTGAGATACGACTCTATCATGAACTAGTAATTGTTTCATACTGTCACAAGTTTTTTAAAAATTCTTGGTATATATATTTTTATGTTATATGTTCAAAATATCGTTTCTAACGCAACTCATAATACAAGTAAACTAGTATTACTAGTATAAGAAGAAATGAAAATATTAAAATTAAGGTAAAAAGCCAGAAAGAGAGCACTCAGATATAAAAAAAGAACAAGAGAAATGCAATTCAATAAGAATGTAAAAAGAACATGAAGAAGAGATGAAGATAAAACTAGTTTAACAAATTGGGGAAAAACAAAAAAATATTATAAAAGGAATGGTTATCCAACAGCGGAAATAGAAAATGGGCGAAGAAATACAGAACGTGTATGGCAGGGAAAAATTAGACGTATAGTATGACTGGCGAATGAAAGTTGATGTTTAGATTATTTAATAGATGTGGTTTCTTTTGATTTTGATTTGAAAGGAAACTGACCCTTATGTATTCCGTTACAGAAGATTAGAATTGTACTCAATACCAGGGCGCATTTGAAATGACATTAGCAACATGATTCAGGTATGTATTTAAAAAATTTAATACCGCAAATTCTAGTTCGTTTGTCTCAGGTGTAAGCAACCCTCGAGTCGGAATTACTGTTAGAGGAAATTAAAAATAATCCTGTTTCATAGAATTTCTAACTAAATAGTTTAAAGATCAAAATATTTTGTTATAATGAACATAAACGAAAAATGTTTAAACCATTTTAAACGCACCCCTGTTTTGATATTCAGTTACCTTAGTCGGCCATCTATTTTCAGCCAGACATAGTAATGTATGTTCCTAGTCCAGTATTTAAATAGGTTCATGCAAAGGTAACGCTGCCACCAGTTTATTTTCAAAGGGAAATAAACTTAATTTGGAAACATTAAATATATTATACGCAAGAACAAAAGTAATACATTTACACAAATAGTTAAATTAAAACATAAATAAGATACGTACTTTACAATTTACAATTAATAGCTTTAGCAAAACAAAAAGACAGCAAAGCGGACGTTACGTTCCAAATTATTATTAATTTATTACTTAATGTTATACTATTTACCCATCTTACAACTTCGCTGTCTAACAACTTCGTACTACATTGTAACCGCTACAACCACTCCAACTTCTCTCTTCCTCCTTCGTTGTCTTCGCTTCAGCCGTGGTTTATATACTGGTTCGATAATTCATTTGTTTTTCTATACTACGATGCATTTTTCATCCACATAGCCGAAAGGGAATTTTTACTAATTACATTGAAACAATTACGAAATATAAACACTTAAATTGAATTAGAATTTTGATGACTTACTCATATTTGAAAAACAGACTGTATTGATACTGTAACTTATAACTACTGCTAATAAAATTTTGGAGCCCTGAAGATGGTCATTGTATGAAGGAAACCTCGTTTTAATTCAATAAAAAGTTTTTGACTGCAGCTCTGAGTAATTTCTTCAACCCTATCAACTCGAAAAACGGTCAATAAATAAATAAATATATCATCATGGCATACTACCCATTGCTGGGTGTGCCAATCTGCTTTGTACGCAGATATCGGTAATAATGATGACATATTTGTACCGTGCGGCCGTTTACCAGGCGTCACCTCATTGCTGCCGTGGAAAGTGCACCACAGGGGTCATTTTTGTGCGATTTAAAATTCGAAATATTTGGCGTCGCTCGAGATCGAACTTGGTTCCTCAGATTCGCGACCGGACACCCAGGCACGAGTGTACATAATATAAATTCCATATCCAAAATTTCTTATAAAAATTTATATCTTCTGCAATAATTATTAAAAAAAAAATTATTACATGGATTTGTGATATTTCAACTTTTTGATTTGTATTGTAAAAAAACTGATGTGGCCAGCACATTACCTTCCGTCAGTTCTATGTATTTTGTACAAATTTCATACAGAAAGTATGTTGCTAAAGATTCTATTTCTTGTACTTTACCTTCCGGCAGTTGCATGTATTTTATGCAAATTCCATACAGAAAATTTATAGCAAAAGATCCTATATTTCCAGTAAAATTATAAGACAAACACACTATGTCAATTTCACTTGACACTGACATCTTTCAATCAGAATTTTCTTAATATAGTTGCTGTTTTCACAGCTATGGCTACTTTATAAAATTTAATTTCTTTATCATTTTTTAACTCTATATCCATTTAATATTAAGTATAAAATGCAGTCAAATCGTATAGAGAATAAAATATTCTTTAATATTTATAATAACATTAAATGTGAAAAAATGGTATTTAACATAGTTTTTTCAAGAAAAACTGTCAAAATCTTCAAATGATGGTATTTCCGGTTGACCAATTGTAACCAAAATCTAATCAGCTCTTGATATGGATGTAACGAAGAACAATACGAAAAAAATATAATTTTTGAAATTGTAGTATTAGATTTATCGTAGACGAAAATTTTGTTACACACACACACACACACACACACACACACACACACACACGCACACACACTGACACACACACAGACACACACACATGCACACACATACACACACACACCCACACACACACACACACACACACACACACACACACACACATCATCGTAAAAATAGTAAAATCGTTTTCTAGGGACCTTAAAACGTGCTTATTCATTAAAAACTCACCATCGAATTTTTTGACCAAAAACAATACCTTCCTTACCTAAAGGTGACTGAAGGTAAAAAGAATTTTTATAAATTTGTATGTATTGTAATCTCATTCTAAAATTTGTGATGCTAGAGTGTATTCTTTCACGCACATAAGAAAAACGTGGCCTGTTCGGTTATTCGTTGATCAACCGTGATTTATTCCTACTTTGCGATCACCTCACCTCCACATCTCCTGGTTGCATTGAGTTGTCGTAAGTGGTGATCCGTCATTGTTACGGCCTGATCTGGCTAAGTGTGATTTGTGCCCTGTAGTCCGAGTCAAAGCCATCCTGCGGGAATACCCACATTAACCACAGGCGCGGTGCCGGTGCCGGTGCCTGGCCTGCCGGTAATGTCGGTTCCTGCGCGCTGCTCACAGGATCTCTACGCAGACCTGCCGATTGTCTCTCTAACGCACATACTCCTGCTCTAATTATGTCCGTCTGATTCAATCAGGGCCTGTATTTAGCCACAATCAGAATGGCATATTGAGAGTTGGACATGCAGGTGAATTTTTAATGAGGGAATTAACGTAATGTGCGGTTTAAGGTTAAGTGATACCTTGATGGAATTTCACAATGGAATCACCACACGTGATTTTGTTTGATAATGAATAAATCAATACTACCGACATTTGGTAAAGGGCGGTAAATGACACTTTATGTAAAATTGACTTTTTTATGTTATGGAAAATGGCAGCAATTGGTACAACTTTTAAATCCACTTTGGTTCAATTATCTACTTGCAAAGATGAGTAACTGCTGGTGCCGCCGGTGGTACATAGCAGTAACCGATAATTTTTCTGTAATATGAAGGTGAATTGCAGTGACTCAATTTGTTCTTTTTTATTGCAGAAAAAAAAAACGACAACAGAACTACCGAATTTTGTTTTATAATCCTATATTTATTGGAACCTGCTGTATGCCGCACGAAAAATAAAAATAAATAAAATTGCTATTCACTGTCATATGATGTAATTTTTAAACGGTGTACCTAAGAAGTAGTGTTGCCGCAAGACCAAGACCAGTCTTGGTCTTGTCTCGTCTCGTCTTGGTCTTGTCGAGACAAGACCATAATTTTAGTGTCGACTGAAAAGTCGAGACGAGACGAGACCAGTATCGAGTCTTGTCGAGAAAGTGTTGAAGTCTCGACAAGACTCTCGACTTCAGTTTGTAGGTATTTTTTGGAATATATTTACTAAAAGTGCTTCACAACTCAAGAGTAACGCTATAAATATTGTTTGAGAATTAGTAAAAAGAAGAGAGATACGAATTTTTAAAAATTTATAATTATGTATTTTCGTAGTGTTCCTGAAACATTAATTTATGTGAATAGGTATAAAAATTTGGATACTTTATTAGAAATTCACAAACTGGGTTTGAAACTTGGCTTAAATAGTAAATATTGCAAAATAAGCATAATACTCCTATTTATGATCTATACGTAAAGAAATAAATGAGCATTAATTGCATAGATTTTGGTATATAATTAGAATAAATAATTAAACAGTTAAATCGGAGAGATGAGGGTGGGGTGTGGGTGTGGGTGTGGGTGTGGGTGTGCGCGTGTGTGTGTGTGTGTGTGTGTGTGTGTGTGTTAAGATTCTTTCGGATCGCATAACTCCAATACCCCCTTTCCAAAAATTATAATTTTTGCGTATTCCTTTTCTTTACATCCATATAAAGAGCTTATTATATATTGGTTATACAGAAATACCTTTATTTGAAGATTTTAGCAGTTTTTCTTGAAAACACGCTGTTAAATATAATTTGTTCACATTTAATGTTATTATAAATATTAAAGAATATTTTATTTTATACACACTCTGATTACTTTATATTCAATGGATATAAAGTTAAAAAAATTATAAATACGAGTAAATTAAATTTCTTAAAGCAGCCCACTGTGCCATAACCATGGAAACAACTATTATATTAACAAAATTCTAATTGACAGATGTCAATATCAAGTGCAATTGAATAGTATGTTTGTGTTATAATTTTACTGGAAATATATAGCATCTCTTACAAGAAACTTCCTGTGTGAAATTTTTACAAAATACATAGAACTGACGGAAGGTAATGTGCTAGCGACATCAGATTTTTTAATCATTTAGTAAATTTAAAATGATGCCCATAACAATAGACTTTTTCAATTTAACGGCTATCTCTTTCTATCGCTGCAAATAGTGAGAAAATAGCGCGAACAACTGCCACTTGAGCTGTCAAACGAAACGTTAAAAATATTGCTGTCATTAAAATACCTTCATTCTCGGTTAAAATTTGCATCGTTACACATTTTAACTTCAATAAAAGCTTTTGTAACTTATTTAAAGCTATCTGAGATATTTCTCACATTTATGTCTAAAGTTAATAGAAATAAACGCCATGGATCTCAGTTGTTCTTACTATACGTAGATCTCCACTGCGCATATCTTCTATCTCTTTAAATTGAAAAGGTCTATTCCAGAAGGTAAATAGAAAATTTATGGAAAAGACCATAAGTGTTTTTTTTATTGAAATATATGATTCACACGCAATATAAACATATCTTACAAATTTAGAGTCCATTAATTATATGTTTAAATTTCTATATCATATAAATAGTTTATAAAACAAACAGTAAATCCTTATTTACTCCAAAATGTGCAAATCAGATACTGCCCTTTACCATATCATGGCATAATAGTATTATATCGAATGAACGTAATATTTTTGTTACAAAAGCTTGGTGTTTTGGAACATACAGGTACCTACAATGAAAATTATAAAAATCGCGAAAGAAGTTTTCTTTTGAGTTTTAGGCGGGAAAAATTGATACGTTTTTTTGTGGATGCATATATCTGTGAAATAATACGTTCATTACGATTAGGAATCATTTTGTCCCTTTTTACACTTTTTCATACTGGGAAAAATTTAATGCTTATTTAGGATTTTGCGGAAACTGCAATTTCAGTCACTTACTCGTATTTGGAGATTAATAGTAAAAACTAGCATTTTAAAGCTTATTAAAAATAGAACATGTTTTAAAAGCACACTTTTTTGAGGCATGTAGTAGCTCGATGCATATTATGAGAAATATAAATCACATGCCATTAAAAGCGATTAGCTCTTAGAACCAGTTCAAATCGTAATATGCTCTTATAACTTGCTTCGTATAGGATGTGCCAATAAATTATGCCATGTAAATTAAGTACATCATTGTATACGCGTAGACGATGATGTATTTTACATCAAAATTTGTGCTTATTTTTCTACGCGTATGTAGACTAAATTTATTTAAATTTTTTACTTGAAAGACGACCATATCAATGACTCTGACTATCAAAATAAGAATGATCATCTTCATTTCGTTAAACCAACACTGCGCATGTGCAGTTACAAAGTTTACGTTCTCTGCACGTATTGTCTACATTTAACATCATTAGTTACATTGTTTGCGCATTGTTTACGTATGTAAGTAAATTATCTTGGATTACGCGTAGACGCACATCCCTGCTTCTATCAATGAAATTTTTAAAATTCCATTATTCCACTGTCTTGTCTTGAGATGCTGCGAAGATATTTACCGAGTAAAGTAATTGGACAGAGGATACTTCGTTCCTTATTTATCTCTGTTCACTTTCTTTCTTTGGTTTCCGATTCAGCAGTTAGTTTATTTCATATAAACTGTAAATTTTCCATTAAAATTACATACGAGTTTAGATAAAATTAAAATTAAAATTGGTGGTCACATTTAAATATTTTTTAATTGTGTATAAATCGAAATAGTAGAACACATTGTGAGAAACACTACACTGACGTACGTACATTATAGTACATCCGCTTCTCGATTTACACGTTCATTTGTTCATGTGGGGTCTATATGTTACGGTTCATCTCCCAATGAGTATATGTCGTACTGCCGAAAACCGTACCATCGAAAAGCCATACCATCGAATAGCCACACTATCGAAATGTCATAGTGCCGACACTTACCCCCTCCACAATGTCCATAGCATCGAAACCTTAAATGTCCACACTGCCGAAATGTCATAGTGCAGACACTTACCCCCTCCACAATGTGCGTAGTATCGACATTGGAATGTCCATAGCGCCGACACTGGCATGTTCATAGCGTCGACATTGGAATGTCCATAGTGCAGACATTGGAATGTCCGTACCATCGAAATGTCATAGTGCCGACACTGACATGCTCATAGCGTCGACAATGTAATGTCCGTAGCGCCGACATGTACCCCTTCCACACAGTTGATAGTGTAGACCAGATGTACATTCATAGTACGAAAGGCCCGGCCAAAATCAGTTTAATAGATGGCACAGGCATCGCTGTTCTAAACAAGTTTCAAGTTGTTTTTTTGTAATATCATTATATATTTTACTTGCAAATTGGAATTAAGCAAAGCAATAATATATATATATATATATATATATATATATATATATATATATATATATATATATATATATATATATATATATATATATATATATATATATATATATAAATGAAAATAAAATTGTAAATAAACATAAATTCATAAATTTATATGACACTTTAATTTTATTGATTTAATTTATTTATTCTGTTAATACATAATATTTTTGTCTTCGAAATGCTTGAGAGCACCATCTATTCCGAGAAATTTTTAAACATTGCACGATATTTTTTACTTTTGTTAGAAACAAGATATATGCACCAAAAACTGTCATAATACATAAAAGACAAAACAATATTGTCATGGTATTTTATTATGTTCGTACCGTCATGGTACAATCTAATGTAAATGCCTCGTGTAATTGACATACCGTCATTGTACCGTTATTGTACCGTCATCGTATCGTCATTGAACCGCTAATGTAAATCAAGCCTCACTGGCCCACGGCAACACAATGTATTGTTATTTGGCCCATTGTCAAAAAAGTTTGTGCATCCCTGAATCATAAAATATTAAAAACTTATAACGCCTTAAATAAAAACAATAGACTTTTTAATATCACGGATCGTTTGCAGTTTAGATGAAGTTTCATAAAAAAAACTAGTGGAGGATCCCATCCATCTCTGGATTTATATTTATTGTTATATATATATATATATATATATATATATATATATATATATATATATATATATATATATATATATATATATATATATATATATTTCTACGCGGGCCGGGTAGAATTAGTAAACGGGTCGGATTGGCCCGCGGGCCGGAGTTTGTGCATCACTGAGTAGAATATAAAGGTGATTTTGTTCTCAAACAGTATTTATTTAAAAGAAGTGGCTAGTGAAATGTATTATGTGTTGCATATTCTTAAATTTTCAGGCGGGAACAGATAAAATGAGTACCCTGTTCGATTTTTTTCATCCAAAATTTCGATACGATTAAAGATAAACAATATTACGTATTTAATACATGTCGAAGAAATTGATGAAAAGTTAGAAATTTTCAGATGTTTAAAATTATAGAAAAATTTGATGTGAGGTTAAGTTGTTAGTAATTCGCAAACTGCTCATCAGCAAAACTCTTACAATTCATTATATAAAAGTGAATTTCATGCTGAAATAAAATTTTCAATCCGCGTTATACTATCTTTAATAGTAACAGGATCAGAGTGGTGTAAGAAAAAGACACCACCAAGTGCACTTTAAAATCTACACAAATCATAAAACACATTCGCACAAACAAGCTATTTGTTTCTTTGCAAATATTAATGAATTTTTTTTTGTTACATTCATTCTTGTAATCAATAATCTTCGAATTTAATCAAAATATCCTTTGTTATAATCAAAATATTCTTTGTTGTAATCAAAATATCAGAAATTAAAAATAAGGGTACCAATAGCACATTGGGCCCCCGAAGATTAAAAGCAGCTCTGAAAATACTCGAATATTTAAAAAAAAAATACTTGAAGCGCAAGATTGCAATGTAGAGTAAAATATTTGCTCGTTTCAATGTAATAGAGAAATCATTTTTAAATTCTTTGAGACGGATAAATGGTTAATTTTGGTATTGTTAAAATCTTTCTTCCAGCCGATTTTTTATCTGAAAATATATTAATTTGATAGGTTATGTACGAGTATAATTTTGTTATAACTATTTATTTGTGCTTTCCTTTCATTTATATTGTATGAATTCATGAGTCGGAGCAAACAGCAATGGGTGATAACGCCATTCTCTGCGTACAATTTAGAAATTTCTGAATATTTATGTATTAAATGTCATCCGTTTACAATTAGCGGCTATGTGTCATTCTTCGTTTAAATTTTATTTCTAAACTTAAACATATCGTTTATATTATTAACGGATAGTGTCTTTAGAATAGCAAAATTTAGTGAACGGATATCTAAATTTAAAGGTCCGCTTATAAATAACGGTATGCCTTTAGCATACACCCAATATACTGTATCCGGTTTAATATTGCAGTGGTGCGAAGATAGGGTCAGTTTGATCTTGTTTTCTGATTGAATAATAACCCGATATTATCCAATCAAACAACAAGATCAAACCGCTCCTATTTTCACATCATTGCAGTCTTAAATCAGATAACTTATAATAGTACATTAAAGAACGACGCAGAGTCGAGTGACCCATCCCTTCGAATAAAATAATCGACAATTATGAAATGAGTTGTTTATACTGTATTTTTTCTATTTTACGCCTTTTATCCCAATTTTAAATAAAAAAATACATAATGAGCACGCACCCAAAGAAAAACTCACATATACTACTATTCCATATAATAAAACTATAAACGTAGGTCTCACATAAATATTAAAAGGAACAGAAACAGAGATAAAAATTGCATATAATAATCAAGATACCACAAAAACGCTATTTATCAACCTAAAAGACAAAACACCGATCGAAATGGTTTCCAATGTGGTTTACCAAACCAATAGACCAGAAAAGTTTGGTTAGAATTTGCCTTTGGCGCGAGTTCATAGTTTGAATTCCCTAGTATAGGTTTCATATAGGAGTTTAATTTTACAGACAAAAAAAGATATTTTGTAAAAGAAATTAAGCAGCTCTTGCTGAGAATTCGATAGTTTGTTTATTCAGTAATAGATTGTAACAGTTGAAACCTGTAGAAAAGGTGAAGTAAGAAAATTATTAGAAATTAAAATGCTTGGTGCAAGCAAGGATACCGTATATCGTTGACCCATCAGTAAATAGGACAGAAAAATAGAAGCTGAAGCATACACGATCAAACTAAGACATACGTTCAATGAATTTTGTAGTGTTATATTATTATTTAAATAAATATAAACTGTACACAGTTCATGTGAATATTATTGTACGAATCTGGTGATAAAGGATTGATCTAGATGCTACATATAATGCATTGCATAAGAGATTTACTTTTATGAGATTTTTCGGCCTTTAAAGTTGAGCAAAAATTTCCTTAGTAAGAAATACACGGGGAATGAAATTATGTTCTCAGCGTTATGAACCGAGTTTGAATTTCGCGCGTAAGTTTGACCGTTACACTTTTCTGGTCTATTGTGAAAGATGTCCTAAGATTTACATTGGTGAAACATGCCAACCGGTCAAAAAACGATTATATCAACACAAATACAATTGTGATTTTAAAAATATTCACCACAATAATCTTGTAAAACATCATTACGAAACAGGATACAATTTCGATTTCAAAAACCCCAAAATTTAGAATCAAGAAAAAACTAAAATTAAAGATTAATTTTGGAAAGCCTACATAATCAATATAAATGAATAAAATTGTGTTACCTTCATACAGATTATGACAACCTTTTAAAATTCGCGTGACCAATAATTCTCAGTGCGATGTAGAAAATTTTCCCCCAGAATGTTTCAACCTTTGTAAGAATTTAAGTTCAAATGTTCTAAACATTTAGGCCCAGTTGCATAAAGCATTGTTAACTTTAATCACGTCAACTTTGCCAAGGATTCTTTTCCAATGTATTTTTGATACGTAGACATGGTTACAATGTGTAGTTAAACACATGATCAGCTAACAACGTTATATGCAACTGGCCCTCAGTCTTTCACAAACTCTCGGCCATATTATATCAAAGATTTTTAAGATTTCAAGTAATTCTGCGTCAAATAACGATAACAAATGTAAAAAAACAACATAAAATATTTCAAGTACTAATCCCTCAAGTACACAGGTAAAACAAAATTAATAGTCAAATTTGTAGTTGAACATCCGATTAAACTGTCGGCCGATCAAAAATCGGTAGTCTGCGGGGGCTCTAAAAGGATGAAGAAATATGTGATTCGTGATTATGATAAATAACTAAAGGTGTATAAATATTTATACAACTCAGTACTACACAATTAAGATAATATAATTTTAATAATAGTTTTACTATTTTGGAAAATTAGTCTATAATGTATTACATGACGTAATTGTTTGTGATCTGTTGATAAACACGTTTCGATCACTACCAATACAACTTGATTCATATTCATACGAACATCATATTATAACGTGAAGCTCAAGTGAGAAAAAACTTAAATATATAAATTGTACTAATCTATTACAGTATTCGAACTCTTTTGTTTTGGGTTCTGTAATAGATCTTTTCAATTTAAAAACTATCTCTGCAAAAAGTAAGTAAAATGGCGCCTGCAATTGTTAACTTGGCTGTCAAACGAAACGTTAAAAATATTGCAATTACTAAAATACCTGTATTATCGGTATAAATTTGCATCGTTAGACCTTTTAGATTGAATAAAGTTTTTTTAACTTATTTCAAGAAGTTTCTTAAAGTTGTCAGAACACCTTGACCGAAGGCATTATTGTCGTTTAACTCCCGTGGTACCTTCAACGTTTAATGTCCGACAGTAATATTTTAATACGGATTCTGCTTGTTTTTTAGACTTTATCCCAATATCAGTAGTATTAATTTCTTGACAACATTACCATAGCAATAACGCATAATGCCATCAATTATATGCTTCCAAAATAAACTTGCCATGTTCGTCTGTAAACACCATTCTAACGTAACGATTTGAATATAACAGTTTAATTTAAAAGACAAAAACAATCGCATCATGAAATGGATGTCCTTTTCATGAACTGTACAATTACATCTTCTGGATTCAAACATATATATTATTGCATTGCTTAATTTCATTTGCAAGTAAAATATGTAATATTCATAACTGCCTTTCGGTATTTGCGCATTAAAAAAATTTAATTCATAATTTAAATATTGATATTACAAGAAAACAATTTGAAACTTGTTTAGAACAGCGATGCCTGTGCCATCTATTAAACTGATTTTGGCCGGGCCTTTCGTACTATGAATGTACATCTGGTCTACACTATCAACTGTGTGGAAGGGGTACATGTCGGCGCTACGGACATTCCATTGTCGACGCTATGAGCATGTCAGTGTCGGCACTATGACATTTCGATGGTACGGACATTCCAGTGTCTGCACTATGGACATTCCAATGTCGACGCTATGAACATGCCAGTGTCGGCGCTATGGACATTCCAATGTCGATACTACGCACATTGTGGAGAGGGTAAGTGTCTGCACTATGACATTTCGGCAGTGTGGACATTTAAGGTTTCGATGCTATGGACATTGTGGAGGGGGTAAGTGTCGGCACTATGACATTTCGATAGTGTGGCTATTCGATGGTATGGCTTTTCGATGGTACGGTTTTCGGCAGTATGGACTGGTCCCCTCCCAATCAGTCGGCTTGGCTTGGCCGACACTCGGGCATCCGAGGATCGATCATCAGACCGACAGAGTCACATATCCATCAGGCCCGTGTCAAAACACCACTCACCCGTGAACGTATGCCCACATGGAATGGAATAATATTCAGTAATACGCAGATACTGGGCTTCGATGTAGGTAATGTGATTACTGTGGACGTGTCTAAGTAAATTTGACTTACGACTGGATATGGAACTAATTTATTGAAGAGTAACTGACACGTGATGCAGCATATATACATAGGTACTTTCTGCTTTTACCGTGTCAAGGAAAAGGAGATTAGGTTTACGCTTGTAAACGAAGTTATATGCAGTTTCTGCTACGAGCTAGTAACATACATATGCACGGTGTCCGTTTTTCAAGGCGCACCATTGGGATCTCGGAAACTATAAGAAATATGAAGTCGGTTAAATTGGGGCAAAGTTGCCCCGTTACTAGGCCATTTTAAAGATGTATTTGTTTTTCCAGAAAAATTCGTGGGCCACTATACCGGGTGGTGAATTGATTTATGCAATATAGGAAATTCAATGCTAATTTTTTCATATGGCGATATTTCGTTCCCTATTTATTTTAGAGCAAAATGCTTCAAATAAAACTTGTAGATAATTGAATTCATCCAAATCACTCATCATATTTTATTTTATTTTACATTTTTTGCACCGTGTCATATTGGAATTAATATTTTTATAAAATTGCTCATTTATGGCGATAACCATGGAATTTAAACAAAGGTACAAACAAATGCAAAATAATTTCTAGTAGTTTGACAGTTCGCGCAAGTGATTACTTTGAAATTTATTACTTGGTTTATGGTCATTTTCTTTAATATAAAACAATATGTACAGCATACAAGAAAAAATTCAAAGCATAAAATGGTTATATGAAGGAAACTCCCAAGCTGAAGTATTTAGAGACTTATTTAGTACTGTATATCGCACGATCGGCCGATTACCTGCAAGTCGGTTAAATTGGGGCAAATTTGCCCCGTTAGTAGGCCATTTTAATGATGTATTTGTTTTTCCCGAAAAATTCATAGGCCACTAGATAAATGCAAAAAAACAAATTTTGCTGATTTTTACTTTAACAAATAACTTCTTAATGTGAAACAATATGGAATTTTGGTTTGCACTTCTTTAAGACAATTTTTTTATATTCTTTCGAAAGACTATGCTAAAAAAAATTATAACTGCTAGATTTTGTGTTATGAGGTCAAAGTTATGATTTTTATATGGACGCCATATTGGAAAGATACACCATTGAAAGAAGAATTTTTTAGCTTTCCAATGATGTACAATTTATTGATATTCATTTGTTTTAAACAGCAAAAATGCAACAATTATTAATTTTATAGGGCTAAAACAATGATTGTGGTATTGAAACAAAAGAAATAATAAGTTAATTATTGTCATAATATGTTAATTTGTATGTTTACGTTATTAATTTTCACTCATATTTTTAACTTATTCAGCTCTGAATCACTTTTCTAATTTCGTTTTCAATATGGTCCAAGCCTACTATGAGGTCCATATAAAAATATCATAATTAATTGAACTGAATAAAATTTCAGATCTAAATTAGGAAATTAGAAATGAAAATAAAAAATAATTATGTTTTCATTTGTTTCATTACTACAATAATTGCTTTTACCCCATAAATTGTACATCGTTGGAAATTCTTTTTTCAATGGTGTAACTTTCCAATATGGCGTCCATACACAAATTATAACTTTGGCCTCATAACTCGAAATCTAGCAGTGATAAAATTTTTTGAGCATAGTCGTTCGAAAGAAAATAAAAAATCTGATGGTGCCAACACATAACCTCTCGCCAGATATTTTACCTGGTTGTAGGCATAAAACGAAAAATATTTTTAAATACAAATACATATATTCATGTCTCACTACAAAATAATTCTCACATATATTTGCAAAATCTATGGGATATTTTAAAATAAATTATGTGCAATACATACATTTTCTTTATATTCAATATCCTGAAATTTTCTTTTTCTGCTTTCCTTTTCTTTTTCTTTATATGCGTCATTTTTTCGCAAATTCCTTTTATATTCTTTTTTACATATATTCTTTTGCGTTGTTGACTTTTTTTTATTTTCATAATCTTCATAATAATGTACAAATATTTTTGACAGAGGCATACAAATATTTTTGACATTGACATTTATGTGACAATTACAAACATTTGAATGTCTTGCCTTGTAGTAGTTTGATCTGAGATTTTTTACATCAAACTATTTTATATGCCTTTCTTCATCTCTAAATCTATAAAAGATATAATAATGAATTTATATTTATCGAATAAAGAATTTAACGTTCTTTAATATAAGTATTTACATAAATTTTCGATAAATAATATTTAGATGATTTTTTTCTTGTAACTACTACTTCTGGTTGTCCAATTGTTATCAAAACTGACTGGACTCTTCCCATTATTGCTAGATTGAGGAATCCGTAGTTAAAAATGTCTTAAGTCTTATAGTATTTGAGATATAGTGAATCCAACATCCACACACACATCCACACACACATACAGACATCATCGTAAAAATGTTATAATCGGATTCTAGGGACTTTAAAACGTGCTTATTCATTAAAATCTGGATATGCGATTTTTAGCATGAATACAATACCTCTCTTAGCGAGAGGTAAAAAGTGTCGTAAAGAAGTGCAAACCAAAATTTCATATTGTTTCACATTTAGAAGTTATTTGTTAAAGTAAAAATCAGCAAACTTTGATTTTTTGCATTTATCTAGTGACCTTTGAATTTTTCGAGAAAAACAAATACATCTTTAAAATAGCCTACTAACGGGACAACTTTGCCATAATTTAACCGACTTCGTATCTCTTATAGTTTCCGATATCCCAATGATACGCCTCGAAAAACGGACACCCTGTAGAAAATAGAGATAGCATTATTAAAATACCAGCCACCTTTATATAAACACTTAAAAGTTGGGTTTTCAAACGATGCCAATTTATCAAAATCGCGGTCTCCATGCGGGTATATAACACTAGTTGCTATACACCTACATGACATCAACGTTACCATTAATAATATAGTTCAGGGTGGAAAACTTATTTTCTGTAACATACAGTACCGTCCAAAATATGAGTTAATTTTTGGGACGTCAATTAATGAAACACCAATTTGTCTTACTATTTGTCGCAAGCTGTTGCGTTTTTCCTTCGAAATATTATTTTATACGAATGCTGTGAGGAATTTCTTTTCTATTCTTATTGTTAATTGTTGTAATAATTAGTTTAAAAAAAGTTATCAGTATCTAAAAAAATTCTCAAAACTGTAGGACTATACGTTACTATTTATAATTTATGGTAATTTCAAATCTTTTATAAATCTTGCAGCCCATGGTTCTCCAACCAAATAGTTGAGATGGGTACCGTATATAAATGATAGTAATTGATAGATAAATAACTGTGTCAAAAAAGTAGACATCACATAGTACTTGTAGATTCGTGAAATCATCTATGGGAAATATGTATATGTATAGCTTTTGGAAGAAATGTGGTTTGCAAACATATGAGTATAAAATAAATTTGTAATTGATGAGAGGTAATATGTTGGCCACATCAGATACAAATGTGAATTATGAAAAATGAGAATTTTTATATAAATCTTACAGGAGAATGAAAAAATTAGTTTAGTAAGATATATTGGTGAAGACTGAAATCAATTTATGTGGAAGATAACGAGGAGTAAAGAATTATCTTTCGCTTGAACTCTTGAACCCTTAAAATTTAAATTTTTCACTTACGTTCGTTTTCTTTTTTCACTTCGTTTGCGAATTGTAATTTATGATCCGTGAACTTTTCTATTTGTCTTTGCTGTCGCACTGAAATTATATGTTGACGCTAAAGTAATTTCTGCCTAATAAATTATTTTCCATTTTGAAATAATTTTTAATTTTATTTTTTTCGCTTCAATAAACATATGTCTCTCTAGTTACGACGGAATAACTAAGCGAAAAATAATTTAATTTAGAATAAATACTAACTTTCCGTAGAAAATTGTAGCAGGAAAATATATTCTAACTTTTTAGAGATATTATTGTAACGTTTTTATATTTATCTGTGTGAAGTGTAAATATTAGACAATTGTTATTAATGAAAATAAAAGTTTATTATAATGATAAATAGATATTAAATATAATTAAAAGATAAATATAACGAACACTACGATTAAACAAATATTAAACACTAATTAAGACTAAGAATATTATAAAACACTTAAACACTAAGATTATGTATTTAAACAATATATAGATCACTTAATTATTTATACAACTGTATTTATTTATATTCACCACTTGTCTACTATCTGTTTATATCACCAACTGTTTAACACGCAACGCTTATTTATATCAGACTGTCCAATACCTTCGCTAACAGTGCTTATATACCTCGGCATCCGTATTCCAGAACTCACTAGAAGACTTCTAGATAAAACACAATAGGTTACATCAACCGCGTAATTAAGCAGGTTCTGACACGTCTGCTGCGTCATCGCTAACAATAGACACTCGCTCGTCCCTGCGACAGCGGCGGCGACAGCGACGGGGACAGAGGCGGTAACAGTGGCGGCGACGGCGGGCACTGCACATTACATTATTAAGTTTTATAAATCAAATTATTTATTAAAATTTACATCAATCTGATACAGTTATAGATAATTTAATGAATCATATTTTTTTGATTTTTAATTGCCGTTAGATTGGAAGCTTTCAAGTTGCAAAGTTTAATTTCAAATTGAAAGTTAATATTTAATATTAACATTTAGATTTAATAAAAATTACAAATACATAATATGAATGATATAATTTACGAAAAGGGCACTTTTTATTCACTATTTAAGAGCACCCTAAAAATGATTATACAAAGTATCCTAGTTGTGGTTAGTTGCAGTTACTTCTAATATTTAACCATGTTTACTTGCATACTTAGTATACTAAGATTTTCTAGTGTTTTATAAATCACATATGGGACATGGATGTTAAAAAATTTCAACTCCGGAGCAGCAAAACATTTTAATTATTAGGGGTAAATTACGTTCAGTTAAATATACTTCCAAAAGTAAATTTTTCTATTTTGGTGTTCTTATGAATCTATAAAAGCACTGATTATGACTGAAAACACGACGTTTAGAAGATCTATAAACGTACTGTTTTTGGCGCCTTTCGTATTCTAGAGGTGGTAGTCATGACAGATGAATTACATATAACCTCAAAATGGTAAATTGTTTATATTGAAATATTACTTCTAATTATTGATTTTTATCTTTTCTGCAGATGATAGGACTAGAAAGAAGAGGAATTTATAGCTATATATACACATATACATATATAGTTAGTTCAGAAAGAAGAATCTGTGAAGTTAAAATCTTTCAACTAAAGAATTATGTTATAAGAAACAATGCGCTCAGATTTATTTTGTCAAAACAATTTAAACGGTAAGTTTTATTTATTTAGTTTTATGGTAATATTGCAATTTTCAGCTGATTGTATTGTTATATCAGGCAGGTTTTGAAATGTATGGTGCACGTTACTTGAAATGTTGACGCTGTTAATTCAATTTGTGGCTACTTGCAAGTAAATATAAAAATTTTACGATCCATGATTTCCAATGCCACATCGAGGCGAACTGTCGAATATTAAATATTTAAATATGATTTAGACATAAGTACCATATACAAATACAACATATGTATTGTATTGAAGAATGTAAGAACAGCTGTTGCTGTTATGTCTGCAACTGAGCAGTAGATGTGTTGACAAAATGGTGGAATGTAAAAGTGTAGATCAATAAATTGTTCATTAAAGTATTTTATTATTTAAAGAGTTTTATTTATGATAATAACTAACACAAACTAGCGATCCCCATTCGTTATTTGATAAATTTATCTTTATTACAAGATATGTCAAATCAGGTGGTTTATTAATAAACCGGTGGAGTACATTGCAAGTATTGGCTTTCCTCTTCCATAATTATATAATGCTTGATACAATGTAAATAATCAGTCATAAGTACACAATACACGAACTGTCAAAATGTGATATTTCAGTTGTTAGCGGGAAGCGCTACCAACATAACTGACAAAAATACACTGACATATTTTTGACAAGTCCTTTTAAAAAAAATCTAATTGTAAAATTACCTCAATAGAAAAAAAAGTATAAAAAATGTGTATCATAAGGCATGTTAACGCACTTGTCCTTTGTAAAACTCGCCTGGTGGCTCGTTTTCCAAACTTGGACACGTACATTAACAGATTGCCTTATGATACTGTTTTAATGTACTATTAATTACGGGAACAAATTAGAATCAATATATAGGCATGTTCTTATGAAACTAAAATTATTGCTACCTAAAAATCTTTTTCGTTTGTCTGAAGCATCCAATTTACTTTGAAATAATTAAATTTAACTGAACGTTTCTAAAACCGGCTCTAAATGATATAATATGACAATAATATAATAATTAACTACTTTCAGGCCTCATATTTATCAAACACGTTTAGTAAACCATAAGGAACCCGGTTAGTTGGTTATAAAATAATTTGATAGCATAGTGTAATAAATAAAAGAAATAATAAATTAAATTGTAAATATCAGTTATTAAATAGTTATTTACAATATAAGTGGAATATAGACATTATTAACGCACGTATTGTGAATTGGCCTGCGAGCCCGCAGTGCGTTAATAATGTAGTATCCCACGAATATCGCACAACATTTTATGTATCACCGTATACCATATCGTACTCATTTTAATTATATAATAGCCTTGAGTGCTTTAATGAAAATTATTATAACACTAGAATTTCACTATCGCACTCATTGGACTAACAAGGCCAATACATAACTAAAATGAGTGCATTATGGTACAATTTATTCCACAGTGACTTATAAAAAATATAATAGTTTCCATTAACAAAAAATGAAATAAAATAAATAATATATCATCACGGAATATATTACCCATTGCTGGGTGTGCTAATCTGCTTTATACCCAGATTTCAATAATGATAATGACATATTTGTACCGTATCTATCAAATTAATTGTAACTGTACAATTGCTTATATTTTCGAAAGGCTACAGATTGGTAAGAAGCTGAAGAGAATACCACCTCCTCCATAGCTTCTTATTTTTGGCAAAATTTATCGAATTTTCTCTATTTTCGCCCACCACTTTCCTTTTTATTTTACACCCATTCCACATTATAAGAAACCATAAACAAAATTAAATTCATAAAATTTTATGATCCTCGAAAAATCACCCCAATTACACACTAATACCAAACTCTTGTAGTCACAATAATAAAGTAAAAATCTCCACGCAAGAGAAAAAATAATAATCATGAAATAGTATTGAATTTATCGCCTACCATTACGCCCCCTTGCCATAATTTCCGGCTGTGGCGATTCCGATGCATTGCACCCCAGTTCACGTGCGCCACTGGGGACAACGCTTGTTTTATTATTTATGTAACGCATCAACGTACGCCTGTGATACCATACCTGCCCTCGTAGAATATGATAATGGAGTGATGGTGACTCATCTTCGATATGTGATGTTAGGTTATGTTATGTGCTAGTGGATGATATATTGAAAACCATCGGGGTTGTTAATAAAAAAGTTATTACGGGGAGAATCTGACGGTTGATGAAAATATTTATGACGGTTGTTGATTTGGGATTATAAACTATATTTTTGGGGTGGAATATTTTAAGAGATGTGACAATAATTGGGTCTATGAATATTTTTCTTTCTTACTTCATATTAAGAAAGGGAGAGAGATGTCAACAACTTATATTATTATGAATCCGCCTAGCGGACAAAATATGTACCCTTGAGATTGGTATTGAGATACAGCATATATCGTACGCTGTTCAAGAAGTGTTTATTTCAGGTAAATGTAGGGGAGAGTGTACGCGCAAGAGTAAACAAATCAAATATCCCGCTAATTTATACAGTTCGGTTCCTCAATCCCTGCGGTAAAACAAGGTACTATACTGTCATCAGCGCCGGCTCCATGCGGTAGCAGACGATGCGTTGCATTGGGGCGCCGAAGTGAGGAAAAAAATCTGATGTGGACACCACACGACTTCCTTGTACTTATTTGACATTAACATCTATTTTTTTGTTATTTTTTGTCCTAATCCATAGCAAGCTTCATTACAAAAACCAAAAAGTAAATAAGTTTTAAATTTACATATCTCGTTTATACAAAGGGCTAATTTAATAATACTTGATGTGCTAGACGCAGAATTTAATTCTCTAAAACACTTATTTGAAGCATTTATTTCTAAAATCAAAATGAAACCATTTTATTCAAGAAAAACTGTTAACAACTTCAGGTAATATATTACTTCCGGTTAGCCTGTTTTAAGTAAAATCTACTATGTTATTCCAATTGACATAAAAGTCTTATATACCAAATTTGAAAAGTTTTGGATTATATTTTAATACAGTTTTCATTAAAATCTATTATAGGCTTCAAATAAAGTACCATTTTTGGAAATTATGTAATGACCAAAAAGAGAGGTGCACAACTAGATGTTATAGCAGTCCTAAATACAAAATTTCAACTTTCTAGGGCTTACCTTTTTTGAGTTATGCGAGATACGTACGTACGTACAGATGTCACGATGAAAATTAGTCAGAATGGATTCAGGGATAGTCAAAATGGATATTTCTGTTGAAATCTGAAAACCGAAATTTTTCGCGATTACAATACTTCCTTTACTTCGTACAAGGAAGTAAAAATACAATATAATAATAACAAATATTAAACAAATATATGGACTAAATAAGTTAACATACTTTTATATAAAAATTCGCGAGCACAATTGATTTAAGAGAAATTGGGAAAAAATATTGAAAGTATATGCTTATTAATATATATTAATTAGGAAATAAAACGACATAATTGAAATACTTCGGAAATAAGGGAATTTTTATTATAGTAGCTCGTCACTCATATGAAATCCATATATATTATTTTGATTGGCGACTCAAAAACGGCCTATAAATATATGACGAATCAAGGGCGTAGCCAGGATTTATATTAGGGGGGGGGGGGCAAGGTAGTCTGACGACTATTTTAT
Source organism: Harpalus rubripes (assembly GCA_963082715.1). NCBI lineage: Eukaryota > Metazoa > Arthropoda > Insecta > Coleoptera > Carabidae > Harpalus > Harpalus rubripes. The sequence continues at coordinate 58,427,659 of OY720453.1, forward strand.
ATATATTATAAATTAACAGCAATTTATTTTGAAAATCATGAACATTATGAACTGCGACAAAAACGAACTATTTTTGGTAAATCTTAGGTTGTGTGTCGAGTTTCTACAGCTTCTAAAATTACCTCACAGTTGCAGTTACAGACCACCGGGATGCGCATTGGGTCACTGAGTGCAGTGGCAGTTTGAGAGGTGGGGGTGAGAGAGAGTGTGTGTATGTGTGTGAAAGAGAGAGAGAGAGATAAATTATGGAGATATTAAATCGATAGTCAAAGATAATACATATTTATTAATTTTAGGCTCACGCTACTGTGCTATGTGGGAAATACCCACGACAAAAATATATTTTTTTGATTTAGTTGCAAAAAACTTTTATTTACTTTAGTTGACTGTAGTTATTGGTTTTATGCTAAAATGTTACCAATAATTTTTTTAGTCCATTTCTAGGGGGGGCAACTGCCCCCACCTGCCCCCCTTGGCTACGCCCTTGTAACGAATACCCAGTTAGGGGCGGAGCCTACTACCAATGGAAGTGGAGAAATTCAAATAGCGGAAGCGTGGCTATCAGTCCAGTAGTGCAATTCTCAAACAATTTTTATTTGAATATAAATATTTTGCATAAAAATTAATAATTTAAATACATTTCCAATTATAAATCATGTAGACTTGTACAGCATAATAATATTCATTTATTTTTTAAAAATATAATTTAGAAATAGCATGTATATCAAGAATATTTAGGTCCACGAAGAAAAGAGTTTGATTTAAAAACTTATATTCGTGATATTACATCTATATTTTCAAATTTCGGAGGACTATAACTCCCTTATTAATAAGAATTTTTTCACCGGATTTTCACCGACTGTCTTAGTTTTACTTATACGTTCAGATGAAATTATATTAAAAAATTGGTGGAATCCCCTATTCATTCTATCAGTGCCATTTCTTATCGTGAGTAGAAGGCGCCTTTGTCCTAAGTTATTTTTCAGTGCCCCCCACAATATATAATTTACAAATTGCAACATAACAATGCCAGAAAATTATCAATTTGGCAAGATATTTTTTTTACTTTCTTTCTTCTAAATTTTAATAGTATCTAAATAGGTAAGGGAAATTCAATGTCGGCATTCGGCAGAAAAAAAAATTATCTCATAAGATTTCAAAATTGTAAAGCATAAGCATTTAATTCTTTGCAAAATGCCAGTATTTAAATATTTGATTCATTCTCAGATTCATTGTTGTAATCAATATTCTTGAGCTAAAATGAAAATATTCATTGTTGTAATCAACACCTTCGCAGGTCAATATAACAGGGTAGAAAAATTTCCGTTTGGTAGGATAATTATGCAAAAAAAAACTATTCACTTCTATCCCCTTATTGTGTAAGTTATAATTTTTATTATTTTTTTTCTTTACTTTTATTTACTATTATATATGTTTTAAAATGACATCAAAAAATTTTTACTTTTGCCACGCTCTCTTCTATTTGAAATACCCATTATAAAATAAAATTGCAATCATTATTTTTTGAGAGAATTGGTGACAATGAATCTAACGAAGAAAAGTTTTATCAACGTCAATTGTTGTGTAAGTATTTCTTTTATTCGAAAGTCAAAACAACCTAAATGTAAAGTTTCATGCTTTTCCGTAGGCTGGTGAGAAGAAAGTGTATGTAGAAAATAAATTTGGCCAAAAAAAACTAATAAATAAAAGACACAACTGTGTTAGAAAATCTGAAATCGTCCGGAATAGTATATTGTGTATCTAGTAGGAAAAGCGATATATTCCCGGACGATGGTGGAGATCATGAGTCCGGGGAGTCACTTTTCCTATGTGGTACACATACAATTTTTTTTTTTCGATCGGTTTATATTCAATAATTAGTTATTTTATATTTCATTTATAAATGTCAGACAACAAACAAGACATAAGATTATTGAGTTGTTTTGATAACAATATCTGAGGATAGCGTAAGGGTTTTATTTATTTTCATAAAAGTCAAAATATATTTGAAAAATATCAGATTTTGTGTTCAAATTACGAGATATGGCTAGTGATAGTGATTTATCTATATCTTGCACACCACCCGATGTACTGGAGGCAGCTAATTTGGTGACAGTGAATTTGCTTCCACAAAAATCAATTGAGAAATATGAAAAGGCATATAAACGGTTCATGGATTTTCGTGAAGCGAAACACGTAAAATCATTTTCTGCCCGGGAATACTTTGTCACTCGCCGGAAAAAATATGCCCGGACTGTTATTTTTCATTGCCTAGCAACTACACTAAAATACCGGAACAATGCACTTTTCGGTTCGAAAACACACCGGAAACGTGTCAGTTTTCGTCCGATCGAAAAAAAAGTAATTATTAAAAACATGAGTAGCCTGAAATTATAAGTAGATTATTATTTGGCACGATAATAGCTAGCAGTAATCAATTTTCACGTTTATAAAGTCTGTGAATAGGACGATTTTTGCGTATGGCCGTAAAATAAAATAATCCATACTTTTAAACAAACAGCAAAAAATTCATAAACTGTGAGTACGAGTAGGTAATACAAAATTTTAGTACCAGTTAAATTTTAATTTATTAGCAATAAATTATTTTGCTGTGCTAATAGGATAAAACGGAAGCAATATAGTTTTTAAAAAATTATAAATATTCCTCTAAATATACGAGTAATAACTATTCATAAATAATGAAATATTACTTATAAAAATTGAAGTAATTCTATATTTTACCATAACGTATAAATCATTTAATTAATAATGGCATGGATATTTAAATAATTACCAATGAAGTTAATGTAAGTTCACTTAAACATGGAATTTTAATTTACGTAAAATTATCTTGTCATATTTTATAGAGAATACAATAATTCAAAACTACTCACTTAAAATTAACTAAATTATGCGATTTAAATTCTTTAGTATTTTACAAGAATAAATATGGTATGACTAGCGAATAATAGTTGACGTTTAAATTATTTTATAGATGAGGTTTCTTTTGAAACCCTAGAGAAGAATAGAATTGTACGAAATATTCATGTATGAAATTTTTGCGTGAACCCATTTAAATACTGGACTAGGAAAGCACAGAAATACAATACTATGTCTGGCTGAAAATAAATGGCCGACTAGGGTAACTGAATAACAAAACAGGGATGCGTTTAAAATATTTTATTTTTAAAATATGTTGATTATAACAAAATATTTTGATCTTTAAACTATTTAGTTTGGCAATTCTATGAAATAAGATTATTTTTAATTTCCACTTAACAGTAATTCCAAAAATGAGGATTAGCTTAAACTTTTTTCGAATCGTTAATTTTTATTAATCTAATCATTAATTTTTATAATAACATTAATCTCGAAAAAATAACATTTAAAGCTATTTTTCGACCGAAAACTATTTTGAGCTTCAAGTAAAGTGCCATTCCCGGTTATCCGATTTACACAAAAATCTAATGGACTTTTTCCGTAATAGAAAAAGGTCGAAATCAAGGTTTCAAAATTTTCTAAACGGTAGTATATGAGTTAGAGTGGAAGATCCACAGATATATACACACACACTCACACACACGCACGCACACGCACGCGCACACGCACAAAAACTATTCGGGAAAACCACATCCAAGAGATGGCAGCACTAAAGACAGACTTATAGGGAAAACTTTGAATTTTACACTTGTAGTCGTTGTAGTTTAATGCTTTGTTTTAGGAAATATTCTATTATTTCTGATTAAATTCAGAATGTTTATTACAATGACAGATGTATATATTTATTTAAAAGGTGCCGTGCGACCTATAACCGAAGGAGAAGCAGTATGTAAAGGTAAAATGAAATACAAATTTGTGGTTATCTTGCTAACTTATTTATTTTTAGTTATAGGCACATTATTTTATATGGATATAAAGACAATGCGGCACCTAACTCTATCGTGATAACAATAACACAAATGTCATCGTGTGGAAATGTGTGTGCAGCTAGAAAGCAGGACAGGGAAAAAAGTGGAAGAGTCAAACTATTGGATTTAAAATTCATTATAGTTACATAATTATAAGTTCATTTTTGTCCATAAATTGTAATATTAAGAGGCAATATCACTTGATAATAATTACCTCACTCTTGTTTATTATATTAAAGTGCAGATACGATTAAATATGTATATAACCTCAATCATGTTGTGTTATAAATGTATTATATTTACTGGTTGACCTTTCTGAAGGCAAGTTGTAAATAAAATTACAAATAAAAAAATATCATTGCTTTATTTTATTTAAAAAGGTAATTGTATTTTGTTTTATTAAAAAACAATCTACATGTATTATGTTTTGCAAGTCTTCCTCTTGCTGGCTCAATTTCTGGCATTTTTATCGTTTCTTCTTCTCTATCTTTCCTATAAATAATATAAAATAAATGTAGTTATAATGTTAAAGAATAATAATTACTATTACTACTACTTACACGTAAGTAACTTCTCTCTATTTTTCTTCTGTACCAGAGGTTAGGGTTACGGTAATTTTTAGCATGGAATACCATTTTTTTTATGTTTTTCTTCTAATGACTATAAAAACAATCTAATAATGTATTGAAGCATAAATTTATATAAATACTTACATGAAATTAAATATCTAGGCAAAAATTATTGTGAATAAACGTTATTGAATGGTGACAAGTTCTTGATTTTTAAAGCGATTTTCCATTGATATTTTAATATTTCAGTTTTTGGAAAATAGTGAACTGATATGTCTTTACTTGCATAATTATTACACTGCGGTACAACACAATATCTTTTCGTTTTGCTGGCCATTTTTGGCTCTTTTTTACTGTATAACCCTATATGACAGCACAACGTTTTCCCTACGACTTATATGTTTTATTTTGCCACCAGATGTCAGCTACTTTGTTGGCTCTTACCAATTATTTACGAAAGATGACTATTCAAGGTCATTTGTGAGTCGTCTGATATAATATTACTTACAGATAACTTCATTGCAATTCGTATGCATAGGCGAGAAACATGAAATATTTATGAACACATTTTAACTAAAAAATTAAAAGTAATTTATTTGAAAAATATGTTTCGTTCTAAATATTGCCTTTCTGAAAGATTTATATTTTTCATTTATGTTTTTGCAAATAGTCATCTTTCGTGAATAATAGTATATAAACTATTATTCACGAAAGATGACTATTCAAGGTCATTTGTGAGCCGTCTGATATAATATTACTTGCAGATAACTTCATTGCATTGCGGATGCATAGGCGTGCAACATGAAATATTTATGGGCACATTTTAACTGAAAAAATAAGAGTAATTTATTTGAAACTAATGTTTCTTTCTAAATAATGTCTTTCTGAAAGGTTTATGTTCTTCACTTATGTTTTTGCAAAATACAAAAACATAGATTTAACTTATAAACCAAGGAATAATAATTTGATTTAAACGTCAACGCCACTGCGTAAATATTAGCACAGAGGGCAGTGTAGTAGATGATTAGGTATCTGTAATTCCACGACATACGTCATTATTATTTATAGTGTGTTAGAAAGTAATGTCACTATTTACGTATATCTGTCACACCACATAAACTAAATAGACATAGGTCAAATAATCTTTCTCTTTCTAATACAAAATGTTGCTAAGCTACTGCTGTAAAGTGATAAGTATTCTTTATTCGAACAAATGATCTTCAATAGTCATCTTTCGTGAATAATATACACATACACACAGACATCATCGTGAAAATTTAAAGTTGGATTCTAAGGACCTTAAAACGTGGTCATTTACCAAAATCTCGATATGCGATTTTTAACACGATCCCTAAACCTCCCTTACCAAGGGTAGCGGGAGGTAATAATTGAAAATTATTTAATATTGTCGTAACGTCATAGTCCTAATTCTGCTAATTTCATATTCTTGGGCGCTTTGTTATGTTTGATTGTTTAACTTTATACGCAGTGGCGTAACAAGTGCAAACCAAACACAAGAAAAGTACCAGTTTTAGTTTATCACTTTTAACCCTAAACACTTCCGTTCTTCCGTCTTAAAAAATGATACTGGTATCCGATTGGGTCTCTTAGCTTATGGATCTGTGTCCACCACACCTCTGATTAGTTTAGTTAGATGGTTAGATTTAAAATTTATATTTATTATATTATGAACTTTGAGTGCCCGTGAGGTGACGCCTGGTAAGCTCCCGCACGGTGCAAATATTTCATCATTACCGATGTCTGTGTACAAAGCAGATTGGCACACCCAGCAATGGGTAAAAAGCCGTGATGATATATTTATATTTACTTTTTCATTTATGAACTTTTTACTTTAATTTAAGAGGGCTTTACTGGTTGATATAATGATTTTACTTTAAAATATCGAATTACAGTAATTTTCTATGAGTAATGACAGGTTATGACAACTAAAATGAAAGATACTAAGTTACTAACTTTACGCATAAAAATTCCCAAAAACAGTTGTCCAAAATTGTTCATTGTAACACAAAACATTGTCAAAATTCAGTTTGTGAACACGAAATAGGAAAATATAATTTACTACTATTTTCTTGTATTCGTATTTGGATTGGATGGTGAAGTCCCCTGTGCATTGAACAAAGGATTGTCAGGCATTTGTTTATTTTAATAGTGACAAATGCCGGCTCCAGCGAGAGCTCACCTATTTCACTTGCGGCCGTCGCGACGACGAAGGTAGGTGAAATAGTCGACGACTTCAGACTTCAGACGCTCCATGTAACTTTGCGCTAACGACCGTCAAACCGTCGTCGCAGGAAAAACTTAACACGGAGTAACCCAAACCCATGAATAAACACTACAGAGACGGGCTAAGGACGATGAAAGAAAGAGTAAAGGAAAAGGATTTGGGATATATATTTAGACACTAAAGAAAATATTCTCACAGTGACATAGTTTCATCGGAAGGATTTTAAATCTAAAATATAAAATTCTTAATAACATGCCTTTTGCAGGGTTTTTTTAAAATATTAAAATCATTTTTCTATTTTCATTTATTGATTAATAACATGAAATCAATTTTATTATGGTTTCCTATAATATAATAAAGAAGCGGAGTACTGTATTACTTAAAGAAAAGAAATTCTTGGATAAACGTCTCTTAACATAAACATGTATAATTTGGAAACGGTGATAGACGGAGATGTAAATATTTTCAAATGATGTAATAATGGATAAATGAAAATATCTGCGTTAAATTTTTCCTGTATTCTATAATTATTTTTTATTCTCTTTATAAGATGTAAAAAAAATTTATTTTTTATATTTTGCGTTCATAATGAAGTCATTACGATACGCAATTGCGTATCGTAATGACCTTCATTTCGATACGCAATTTTTTGTTTTAGACGGTTGGTACTAGATGACGTTTCTTGAACCCATTTTTATCTAATTTATTTTTAGTTAATTGAAAATGTACAAATGGTTACAAATATAATCACAAATTGATTAAGTAAATGTTATTGTAGAAGGCGCAAAATATAAAAAATAGAGAAAGAAATCATTTTATAAGACTTTCTTTCGCACTTGTCAATTTGACGCGTGCGAAAAAAACATGTCTTATAAAACACGTTCTTTAATATACTATATGCAGACGACATTGCACTGGCGACTCAACACAAAAATTGTGAAGAACTGTAAAAAATTATTACAAAAGATTTAGAAGCTCTAAGCATTTATTTAACAAAGTGGCGATTATGTCCTAACCCTCAAAAGACAGAAATTTGTTGTTTTCATCTTGCGAATAATCTAAAAAATAATAAACTTTAAGTACATTTAAATGATTCCATATTAAACCACAATTTTAACCTCTCGCTAAGAGAGGTATTTTATTCATGCTAAAAATCGCATATCCAGATTTTAGTGAATAAGCACGTTTTAAAGTCCCTAGAATCGATTATAACATTTTTACGATGATGTCCGTATGTGTGTGTGGATGTGTGTGTGAATGTTGGATTCACGATTTCTCAAATACTATAAGACTTAAGACATTTTTAACTACGGATTCCTTAATCTAACAATAATGAGAAGAGTTGATTAAGTTTTGGTAATAATTGGACAACCGGAAGTAGTAGTATTGAATTCATGCTAAAAATCGCATATCCAGATTTTAGTGAATAAGCACTTTTTAAGGTCCCTAGAATCCGATTATAATATTTTACGATGATGTCCGTGTGTGTGTGTGTGTGTGTGTGTGTGAATGTGTGTGTGTGTGTGTGTGTGTGTGTGTATGTGTGTGGATGTTGGATCCACGATTTCTCAAATACTATAAGACTTAAGACATTTTTAACTACGGATTCCTCAATCTAACAATAATGGGAAGAGTTGATTTTGGTAACAATTGGACAACCGGAAGTATCAGTTACAAGAAAAAAATCATCTAAATATTATTTATTGAAAATTTATGTAAATACTTATATTAAAGAACGTTAAATTCTTTATTCGATAAATATAAATTCATTATTATATCTTCTATAGATTTAGAGATAAAGAAATGCATATAAAATAATTTGATGTAAAATTTCTCAGATCAAACTACTTCAAAGCAAGAAATTCAAATGTTTATAATTGAAACATAAATATCACTGTCAAAAATATTTGTATGCCACTGTCAAAAATATTTGTACATCATTATGAAGATTATGAAAATAAAAAAAAGTCAACAATGCTAAAGAATATACGTAAAAAGAATATAAAAGGAATTTGCGAAAAAATGACGAATATAAAGAAAAAGAAAAGGAAAGTAGAAAAATAACATTTCAGGATATTGAATATAAAGAAAATGTATGTATTGTACATAATTTATATTAAAATATCCCATAGATTTTGCAAATATACGTGAGAATTATTTTGTAGTGACACATTTGTATTTAAAAATATTTTTCGTTCTATGCGTACAACCAGGTAAAATATCTGGCGAGAGGTTATGTGCTGGCCACATCAGATTTTTCTCCAAAATATCTTGGCGAAACCTTAGATACCTTTCTCACATATAACTCACGGATCACCTCAACTACAGATAGGACAGTTAATGTATTTTTCGAAATACAAAATAGTGACATCTACATATTGCTTCCATGAACTAACGCACGCTGTGATGGCTTGGTCGGCTTGGTAGTTTGTAACATAGGAGACATGTCATGTATAGATAAATTGAAATTTTAAATTTCTAAAATAAGAGATATAAGAAATTTGAATATAAGTACATACATATATTTTAAATAATCACAATACAATAACTATAAATTCATTTCTAAATAAATTTAAAATTACTTGTCACATAGACATACACTTCTATTTTAATATTTGTTTATATGTGAAATAAAAGGATTTGGAAATGGTACGAGATTTCATCATTAAATATAAAAGTAAACGTCTATTTGCTTCTTTGCACTGCACTTTATATCAAACATCACAACGAATGTTCATCAGGTTATTAAATTTTAATTTCATATTTTCTTAAAATTTAAGCACTGTCGCGCCTCTACAGTTTGCTTCCTAGAACTATGATAGTGTTTTGGCACATTCATTTAGCTGTCCGGTGCCTGATATATGTAAATATCACATTGAAAAATTGAGATTAAAACTCAAAACACGTAATATATTATCAAAACTTGCCGGCACCAGTTGGGCAGCTAATGGGCATACATTACGAATTGCAGGACTAGCTCTGGTATATCCTGTAGCAGAATATTTTTGTCCAATCTGGAAGAACAGTGCTCATGTAAGCAGGTAGATGCACAATTAAATACAACGTTACGGATGACTGGTAGTATTAAATCAACCCCTGTACTATGGCTACATGTTTTAGCACATATCGCACCATATGAAATTGGAAGGAACTACTTTACTAAACGTTTTTGGGATAAATTTCAAAATTTACCTGATATGTTTTCGATTACAAAAGATTTCGAGAATTTACCATCCAGTAGACTAAAATCTCGAAAACCATTCCGGAATGAAGAATTTCTTAATGCACCTTTCTGCACTTCAGAACATTGGAAAATTGCTTGGCAGACAGCCGATATTCCAAACAAAAATTAAATTTCAGATCCCACAAAAGAAGTACCAGGTTTAGATTAACCAAGGGCTATTTGAACATGCCATGGAAAATGAAATAGTATGTTATATCACTGGAAAATACGCGATAGTCCAAATTGTGACTGTGGAGCAGAAAGAGAAACAATTCAGCATATAGTTGAAGAATGTCCTTTATCTAAATTCCAGCAAGGTTTCGCCAAACTTCATCTATTAAAGCAATATGCACTAAATTGGATAGCACAGTGTAGTATCTATAGGTGAGTGCACGACGTATTCCAATGCATTACAAAAAATGGCTAACTAACTGGGCTAGTTCATACAGTGTGCCGCTAGATGTCAGGTTTTGTTGCGACCCGGTTTTTACATAAAATATTTAAAATATTAAGTTATTCATATATAACGCATAATATTCTATATTTTCAATCATTACCTTTTATCTTTTGTCAGTTCTATGTATGTATTTTCTACAAATTCCATACAAAAACGTTTCTATTCTTCCAGTAAAATTATAAAACAACATATGTCAAATGCACTTGACATTGACACATTTCAATCAGAAATTTATCTTAGTACCTATTTCTGTGATTATAGTGTAGCTGGCTGCCGCTAAATTGCACATTTTGGCACCTTGGCACCTTTAAAAGACTATAGGCGATTTCGGGCGACAACCGTTCGCTTGCGGTATGTTGCGTTCAGGTACGTTCACATATTCGGGCGCTAGGAATAACATACCCGGTATGCTTGGATCAGTGCTCACAGCTGAACGGGTTTGCGAGTTGGGTCAGCTCTCTGTTCACTATTTCTATCTCTTTTTATCATGTCTTTTTTCGAAATGTCAAAAGTCAAAACAGTCGGAGTCGTAGTTTTATGTCAAACAGGGTGACATTATTTTCGTTGACTCTTTTTTGGACAAATATGGAAAAAACTATCTTTCTCCGTTAATGCATTTTAATTGTCAGACACAATTTTTGAAAGTTTTAATTGTCGCAGAATATACATAACCACCAAGCACGGTGTCAACAAGTGAAACAACGATTTTTGGCGCCACCATTAACCATATCATACCGTAACTAACCGTAAGTAATCCGAAGAAATGAACGGGTATGTCGCTCGAAATCGCCTTATATTTCTCTTTATTTGATCCATACCCTGTTGTGCATCTTGTAGCAAAACATTTTTTGTCAAATGGTAACGGGTCACGTTAGCGCCTTTTTGTTTCCCAGTTACTTAGCCATGTCAACGCATCTCGTGCTCTCACCTATAGATACTACACCGTGTTGGATAGTAAAAATCAAAAATATTTAATTTGTATTGTTTTTTTTTTATTCTTTATGTATTATTTTATCGAATGTATTTGTACTGTCTTTCTTTCATACGAAATATACATTCTCTTTATAGGTATATTTGTAAACTAGGTTTATTTTATACTGTGCTGCATTTCCATTGTTTACAGAAGTGATTTCAGTCCAGTAAATGAGGTTTTACAGTATTAATAATCTTTACGGTACTGTATTGTTACTAAGCAAACTACTTCTTATTGAACGAAGATTTTAATAGGATTTGGTCGGAACTATCATTTTTTCTTACTCATTTTTGAAAAATATTAGAAATGTCAAAAATAAAACACAATTGGTTTCTGTCATTGCTGTTTTATTTCTATTAAGACCAAGCGACGTGATTTTTTTAAAAACGAAAGAAAGGAGGAATTATTATAAAATTTCATCCAAAAATGCGACACAGGTATGAAATAAAATGTTGTACGTAATACGTCCCTTAAATGGTTTTCACGGTACTCATTTCGAAATTCCTGACTCGGCTCCTTCTTCGCCTCGTTCGGAAACATCATTCATATCGTAAAAAATCATTTACCAGACTTATAACCGAATCAATTTTGACATTTCGAGAAAGTGATACAATTTACAATTTTATTTTGAGTTGTTGCTATTGTGTATGAATATTATACATCATAGTATATTGAAATGAATAAAGAAAATATTTAAAATGCTATATATGTGATGTGACAATCAAAAAAGTCGAAATACCTGCGAAGGTACTGCGGCAGAAAATATAATTTTTCTCATAATATGTGTGATTTTTATAAATCATTTTATCATATTTAAATTTATATTATAATTTATAATATTAGTTAAATGTTAAAAAATGCACAATACATGGAAATTGAGATTAAAAAGTTGGAAAACTTGAATGATTGGAAAGAAATTTCTACATATCACGATATCAGTGAAAGATGTTAGCAATAAATGAAGAAGATTCTTCATTGAAAATATAACAGGCTCTAAGTGGATTCAGTTGCACAAGCTCGGAAATGAAAATACACGAAAAATACAAACCATATGAATTTCTATCTTTAACATTAACATTACATGTGCAAAATCTATAATAAATAGACGAATTATGTCAAAAATAGACTTCTATTTCATACAACTGCAAGTATTATACAATTTTAAGACAATTTTCTGCTTCTTGTATTATAACTTGTTGAAATATTAATTTAAGAAACGCATTTTTATATAATTCATTATTGCAATCAGACGAGAATTGTTGGAATTTTATTCATACGATAAGTATCTTTTACAATGAGAGAATATGTATACCTAAAAGAATTTTTCATGTTAGTAGAAGATATCTGTTGAAAAGTTAATTTCTTACATCTGTTCTTCATATAATCTTCTAGGGAATTTATAAAATTTGATACTTCAATCGGTAATTTTGTAAGAATTATTACATCCCCCCACTGCATCACATAATATTTGACGTCCTATTATTCGCATTCATTGCAAATATTTTATAAAATAGAAATTGCAAAATTATTCTGACATAAAATATAACCTTGCTATGTTTCAATGAGTAACCATTTTCGTCATTTTTGTCCGCTGTCGGCGCTGACTACTTTTGTGCACACCGCCTATATTGTACCAAAGTTATTCCTTGTCATTTAATTTTTTACCATTTATCAAATTGTTTTCACAGCCTACCTGATATCGCTTATAGTCTTGACGGATTTAATTGGCGAGATGAAGTAATTTAGAATTTCTCTACGGTAAGGGAAAAGTTATAAAAATCATATGCGCACCAGAAAAAAATGTATATTAATGAGTTTACTATTCATTTTAACACAAATTTAGAATATAATAAACCCATCGTAGGAATAGTGAACCGAACTACATTCTTTCTACTCGCCAAGTAAAATCATCCAGACTATACCAGGTTAATTATTCATAAATTTTTATTTAGTTTTTATAATTTATTTCTTTAGTTAAAATTCACTTCAGGCATTTCAGAAATTTTACTCCAAATATATAAAAGTATATGTCCCATTTAAAATATGAAATGCACATAAATCTCTGATTTATTTCTGTCAGTGTTGAATGACATTGTTTTACTAGGTATGGTTGCAACCTTTTTCTAAATTACAAATTTAGTGAAAGCCAATTGTATTTTAATATTTGATGGCAAATATTTGTAATGAAATTTAAAATAATGCATAGAATTAATAACTATTAAAACTGAATACTATATTAGTTTTGAATCCACAATAGAAATAGATCTTTTCAATATGCACCCATTTAAAAATTAGAAATCTGAAAGAAAAATATAAGTTCATAGTCATACGCAATATAATAAGTGATATGATTATCAACGATGATCTTCTCGAGTGAAACCGAAATGCAGATTTCACGAGTCCAAAGGACGAGTGAAATGTGCTGTTGCGGTTTCACGAGCAATATCTTTGAATATTAATCATATAACGAGCTTATATTTAATGATAGAATATAATGAATTTTTGTTACACATTGTGTGTGCTTCTAACCTAACTCTTTATATATTGTATTACAATGTGGTTAATTTAACAATTGCTTTATTATTTTCATCGTTGTTGATATCAACCCAACAATTATCGCACATTTTTATTCTCAAAATTAACTGTCAATGTCAAATAAAGAAAAGGAATCCTTTAGTAACGAATATAAATAAGATGATAACTTTTTTGTTTTTTATTATCATATATAATATCATAAGTGATAAATTTTTGCCGGAAAAATTTTCAGATTGTTACGAGAGCCGGTTGCCTAGCAATTTATTGAGTGACATTGACAAAAAAATCACGAGTTGTCAAACGAGTGATTTTTGATCAATGTCACGAGATAAATTGGCAACAGGCTCGAGTAAAGCAATAGGAAAATTTTTCCAGGATAAAATTTAACCACGAATGGTATTCGGATGATTATTTCCAAAATAAAAATCAGGTAATCATTTATATAATTTTTTTTGACAAAAATTTTGTAAGTTTTATTGTGTTTAATGGTAGAGTAAAGTCGGTGAATGTGGAATAGTCATCTAATGTGGAATAGGCGCTTTTTGAAAAAATGGTACACGTCATCTGTGATCTAATGGCACAAATGCACGTGTGTAGGGGAGTTATTACCCACATAGAGACACCAACTTAACTGCATTGTGCATAACATCAAAAACCTTGAAAAATAGTATGAGTGCCTGCTGAGCTTTTTAAGCAAGTGTGAAGATATGTAGTTTTATAACTGATTGTGTAGTAGAAAGTACAATTTTTTGCAACTGCAGTATGGATAGGGGTTTGGGGATGTAGGCTAGATTTAAAAAATATTTTTCTAACTAATTCCTAAATGAAATTCGATGGCGAGAATTTAATGTCAACAAATCCGCTAATGTGGAATACCGAGGGGTATGCCAATGTGGAATATTCCAAATTAGCGAAAATGTTATAATATGACTAGATAACTGTTCTTGGTTTAGGAAAATGTGCCAGAAAAGCATACCTAGCAAGAAGCAAACATGCAGAAGGCAGTACGGGAAAATCAAATGGGTTAAATGCGTTTAGTTGATTATGTAATATAGTTTATTTTGTTACATTCCAATAGCATACTCATTTTATTTTTTTAAATATTTTTGATAAGAAGGAATAAATAATTTAAAGAACATATTTGCATTGTTTTCCGAATTTTCTTATACTGTGATAGTAAGTATGGTTATGTGGTATATATTCCACTATGGTATTCCACATTACCGTCCCTTTTTCAACAGGTGTAAAATTTTTTGAGGAAAATTGCTCTTATAAGTGAATTACTCTAAATAATCAACCTGAAAGTGTTACTATTTTGTAAAGTACATTTTATATGACCTATATACAATATTTGATGATTAACCACCATCTTTTCGCATGTTTTTTTCAATGAAATAAAAATGGTATTCCACATTCACCGACTTTACTCTATTATGTTTCAGTTTGCTTTTTCAACGTTTTAAATAGATTCCTGTTCAAATCGGCTAGTTTTTAATAAAAACTGATAACACTGAAAATATACAGACTTTGACAGGTATGTAAACAATATGTTCCTAAAACATCAAAAAATTTTCGCTTATCAAAATTCACTTGTAAAAATACGACATCTTATTGGCTTAAAGGGTGCGAAAAATTTTTTGTGACGGTGTTTTGTCGAAATGAAACTTGGCAACTATACTATTATTCACGAAAGATGACTATTCAAGGCAATTTGTTCGAAGAAAGAATACACATCACTTTGTAGCAGTAGCTTAGCAACATATTGTATTAGAAAGAGAAAGATTATTTGACCTGCGTATATTTATTTTATGTGCTATGACAGATATACGTAAATAGTGGCATTACTTTCTAATACACTATAAATAATAATGACATATGTCGTAGAATTACATATACCTAATTATCTACTACACTGCCCTCTGTGCTAATATTTACCCAGTGGCGTTGACGTTTAAATCAAATTATTATTCCTTGGTTTATAAGTTAAGTCTATGTTTTTGTATTTTGCAAAACATAAGTGAAGAACATACATATTTCAGAAAGGCATTATTTAGAAAGAAATAAAATTTCCAAATGAATTACTCTTTTTATTCAGTTAAATGTGTCCATAAATATTTCATGTTGCTCGCCTATGCATACAAAATGCAATGAAGTTATCTGCAAGTAATATTATATCAGACGGCTCACAAATGACCTTGAATAGTCATCTTTCGTGAATAACAGTTTATATAGAATCTTGAATTTGGATTGGTTTATATATTTATGAGTGAAATAGTCAATGAAATATAACAGGAGCACATATAAATATACAAATAATAGTAATTTTGAACAATAAGAATAATAACATTTTCAAATGTTTACCGGGACGGTCCTGCATGATGTTGGCGGTAAGCGGGCATCATGCAGGCAGTTCTTCACTCTCCATTTCGCAGCAAGTTATTCGGAATGATCGGTGCTGGCGCTGACGGAAACACCGTCTCCAGTCGTTAGTTTACATAACTCTACTGCACTTCTAAATGTTCGACTTGAAAGAAAACACGAGGGTGAAGTCCGTTCACCCTTTACGACAACTCTTTTTCGTTTGTCTTTCAAGGAGTATCACTATAGAAATTTAAGCGAGCAGTAAAAGAAATATTACAATGCAAGTAGTTGATCAATTTTGAAAATAGTTAATAAAATTATAGTGCTCTAACATTTACCTTGTAGCTTTAGTTATGTATAAATTTAAATTAAAACTTTGTTCTTCAATTAATCATTTTTTTCTATTTCCGAAGTATGTACAACGGCATAGGTAGGTATCTACGATATGCATATTATACAGTTTTTGTTGAAATTATGAAAGAGAGACCGATACACATATGGTTGAAACGAAGAGGATAAAAAGAAGTTTCTCTGAAATATCTAAGACTTGAAATGTTAACTTTAAGGAAGACCTTAAAAGCAGAATGGGGTCATTAAAAAAATTGTCGATTGTTTAAAAAAGTTGTGGAATCCATCCCATTTAATAAATATAGTAATATAAAATTCTCTATTATTCACGAAAGATGATTATTCAAGGTCATTTGTTCGAAGAAAGAATATACATCACTTTATAGCAGTAGCTTAGCAACATTTTGTATTAGAAAGAGAAAGATTATTTGACCTATGTCTATTTAATTTATGTGGTGTGACAGATATACGTAAATAGTGGCTTTACTTTCTAACACACTATAAATAATAATGACGTATATCGTAGAATTACAGATACCTAATTATCTACTGCACTGCCCTCTTTGATATTTACCCAGTGGCGTTGACGTTTAAATCAAATTATTATTCCTTGGTTTATAAGTTAAGTCTATGTTTTTGTATTTTGCAAAAACTTAAGTGAAAAACATAAATCTTTCAGAAAGGCATTATTTAGAAACAAACATCACTTTCAAATAAATTACTCTTATTTTTTTTTAGTTAAAATGTGTCCATAAATATTTCATGTTGCACGCCTATGCATCCGAAATGCAATGAAGGTATCTGTAAGTAATATTATATCAGACGGCTCACAAATGACCTTGAATAGTCATCTTTCGTGAATAATAGTTTAATTCGAAATATGCGACTTCATTCATTAATCTGCTCTTAAAATTCCGCGGTTCAAAACACGGACTAAATTTGTGACGTCACGACTTCATTCTCACACGAAGACATTTCTCTCACTCTCTCTCCCACGCACATATATTTACACTCCATTTAATTTCCGTTTAAGCCGTTGTAAACACAAAACAGCATAGAAATCTAACCTAAAATTATGACAGATGACAGAAGAGTATGCAAAAGAGATTATTGTTATGAGTGATCAAAAATAACTGATTCAGTTGGAAATTAAAAACATTACTAGAAATTGGTAAGAATGATACAAAAAATTATTTCCTGTTGTTGACACTGTTGACAGTGACATTTGAAATTTTTTATTTGACTACATATACAATTTCTTATTAAAATAGTCGTTTCCCTTATCCACATCCTTTTATTTCTTTCAATAGCCACAGAACAATAATCTAAAGTATTTCAATCATTCGAAATCCTATTAGCTGTCAGGCCCCTGCTCTGATATAATCTATTTGTATTTATCCTAAAAATTACATGTCAAATAGCATTTCCGTTTTTACCTGGTGTTGTGTAAACTGTGGAATAAAAAGATCCCCAAAATCGTATTTTTTGAAACCTCTCAACAGGATTAAATCCCAATTACAGAGAGGTTTACATATAAAAACATCCATGCTTTAGTGGGATTCGAACCCAGAACGCATAGCGTACTCATGACTAAGAGTGCTCTAACCATTGAGCCACCGGAGCCAACTGAATCAGTTATTTTTTATCACTCTGTATTATTTGTATATCTTTAAAAGTACTGATGCAGTAAAAGGTATGTAAACAAAACATGTATTTAAACAAATACCAAACCAATAAATCATAGTTCCAAACTAGACCGGTAGAGCTCGACTGTCGTAACCTTGAAGGTTTGTCGTCAGCGCTGAAATATTTAAAATTAAAGGCAACTGATAAAAATACATCTCTAATTCTAGAGACTTGTGTTAATCTGACCTATTCATTCAAGAAATAAATAAATCAGAAAATGTGAAATGACCCCATTACAGTAAAATACAAGAATATTAACAGCATGGAGTATTGTGTTATATGGATGCGAAATATGGACCTTGTGGAAGAAGAAAGAAGAAATGGAAAGTTTTGAGATATAGTTGTGACGATAGTTGATAAGAGAGAGAATAAGATAAATGCTAACTGGATTGAAAATATTTTAAGAAGGGATTGTACTCACAAAATTATTATTGAAGGGAAAACACATGGAAGGAGGAGAAGATATAAAGAAGTGTGGGAATTACGAGGGGTTGAAGAGAGAGGCGTAGGACAGACTAGTGTGGAGGTAGCGTTTCCTATGAAGTGAAACCTGTCGACCTGTCCAAAGACAGAATTCACACAAGATGAAAATAATTTTATTTTTCAAACGTCGTAAAAATGGCATTTTTGTGACTTGATTCACAAAGTAGAAATAAAATAAATAAATATCCATAGAAACTACATAGAATTAGCGAATAAAAATCTGATGTGGCCAGCACATAACCTCTCGCTAGATATTTTACCTGGTTGTACGCATAAAACGAAAAATATTTTTAAATACAAAAATATATATTTATGTCTCACTACAAAATAATTATTTTAATATAAATTATGTACAATACATACATTTTCTTTATATTCAATATCCTGAATTTTTTTTCTACTCTTCTTTTTCTTTTATTCGTCATTTTTTCGCAAATTCCTTTTATATTCTTCTTTAGGTATATTCTTTTGCGTTGTTGACTTTTTATTTATTTTCATAATCTTCATAATGATGTACAAATATTTTCGACAGTGGCATACAAATATTTTTGACAGTGACATTTATGTGTGAATTACAAACATTTGAATTTCTTGCCTTGAAGTAGTTTGATCTAAGAATTTTTACATCAAATTATTTTATATGCATTTCTTTATCTCTAAATCTATAGAAGATATAATAATGAATTTATATTTATCGAATAAAGAATTTAACGTTCTTTAATATAAGTATTAACATAAATTTCCGATAAATAATATTTAGATGATTTTTTTCTTGTAACTATTACTTCAGGTTGTTCAATTGTTACCAAAAATGACTCGACTCTTCCCATCATTGTTAGATTGCGGAATCCGTAGTTAAGAATGTCTTAAGTCTTATAGTATTTGAGAAATCGTGGATCCAACATCCACACACACACACATACATACACACACACACGCACACACACACACACACACACACACATACACACACACACACACACACACACACACACACACACACACACACACACACACACACACACATACGGACATCATTGTAAAAATATTATAATCGGATTCTAGGGACCTTAAAACGTGCTTATTCAGTAAAATCTGGATATGCGATTTTTAGCATCAATCCAATACCTCTCTTAGCGAGAGGTAAAAAGAAAAGTAGTGCCTTTAAAAACAATTTAATGTGTCATTCGGAATAAATGTGTCTGTGTGCCTCGCATACAATTATCCGACTCGCTTCACTCGTCCTGCAAACTTCCATGCTCGCCACACAAAGTATCACTTTTACTCCTAATAACACAATATACTATTTTCATCTATTTTCTATTAAACAATGCAATTAAATAAGTAAATACAAGATTTTTATTATGAACTTTTGTACAATTAATTATCATAATAAGAACAAAATCATAGACCAAAATACTAATATATGTACAAGTTCACAAACTTCACAAAACAAATTATAGTACGATTTTGCTCTCATCTAGTAAAACATAATATACTCATAATTTAAAATATAGAAATCTGCAACAGAAGAAAATGAAACCATTACTATTTGATATATCTATTAATTTTTAACTTTAACAAACCTCATTGCAGCATTGTTTATTTAAAATGCTTTTCCGATTATTGACTTCATAGTACTTCTATTTATAATACGCTCTTGGAGACCAGAGAAATTTGGTAAAACAGTTTTGAAGAAATTATTTAAATCTGGAGGAACATGTCGTTGATTTTGCTCATATAGTAGTTTTAACTTAGAAAAGTTGGATTCATTGAAGGGGCCATGTTTCGTTTGCTCGAGAAATCTGGAAGAAAATAAAGGTCGATGATCCGATTTTGAATAAGTGCAGTAGTCTTGCAATAGACTACTTGCGTGGTACTGAAAATCTTTTATCTATTACTAAATGCCTAAAGTAAATTTGAAAACTTATGTAAAAATATATACTGTTATTCACGAAAGATGACTATTCAAGGTCAATTGTTCGAAGAAAGAATTCACATCACTTTATAGCAGTAGCTTAGCAACATTTTGTATTAGAAAGAGAAAGATTATTTGACCTATGTCTATTTAATTTATGTGGTGTGACAGATTTACGTAAATAGTGGCATTACTTTCTAACACACTATAAATAATAATGACATATGTCGTAGAATTACAGATACCGAATTATCTACTACACAGCCCGCTATGTGCTAATATTTACCCAGTGGCGTTGACATTTAAATCAAATTATTATTCCTTGGTTTATAAATTAAGTATATGTTTTTGTATTTTGCAAAAACATAAGTGAACAACATAAATCTTTCAGAAAGGCATTATTTAGAAAGAAACATAATTTCCAAATGAATTACTCTTATTTTTTCAGTTAAAATGTGTCCATAAATATTTCGTGTTACACGCCTATGTATATGAAATGCAATGAAGTTATCTGCAAGGAAAATTATATCAGACGGTTCACAAATGACCTTGAATAGTCATCTTTCGTTAATAATAGTTTAAATTTTATTTTAAAAAATGATATGTTTTTTAATAAATTAAGAAAGAAGATTTTCTTTGGCGTCATTAATTTGAACTGGAGAAGGGATACATATTTAAGAATGTAACCTGTAGATGGCGAGTGAATGCGAGTTTTAATTTAATTTTGACAGTTCATTTTGCTGTCACTGTCTCTCTTTCTTATTATTTACAATTTGCGTGGTTTCTGATACTTTTATTACGTATTTCGATTTGTTAAGCAGGATTTTGAAGGATTTTAACCTGCAAACTATTATTCAAACGTCAAACAGATGAGCTGTCATGTATAAATTACACGCACATGCCGTTGCTATTGGACGTACCGATGTTATTGCTTTACGGCCATTCATTGGTTCGGCGTAATTGTACGTCATACAGGGCGGTAATTTAAATATTAAAATTTCATTAATTTTGATCTGGCTAATTAATGAAAATTTTGCCAATAAAATCAGTATTTTTTATTTAAAATTCAAGTATGTATATTAGAGTTTTTGTAGTCTTATAGTCGAGCATATAGTTGTAGTTTCATATAAATGTCAAATGTGTACCACTGTTTGTAGTTCTAATATTCGCCGCTAGTGAGTGTTTTCTTGTTTGAAAATCCCAGTAAGATACTACAGTTATTTTATTATTAAAAAACATTTTACAGTAAAGGCATTCAAAATTCAAAACTAAGACAACTGGTAACTTTATTAACAAATGTAAATCCAAATATGTGAAAAATAAGATATTAACACAGCGTTAGTGACACTGACAGAAAATACCGTTATGCGTGTGATTTGGAATCAAGGTAATATATCTGAATTAATGAATAAACTTAGGTATACTGTTTCATTCAAGTCATTCAGCAGATGGTGCTGACATTGGCCGTATTTATTTGGGAACTTCAGGTTTAATCTTGAACTGATTTCTAACCAACCTGGGTTACTTCCAAATAAATTATAAAATTCTAAAATTTGGCGGAAAATTCGCATTCACGTCATTTATTCCCGTCATTGGTACTATAATTGGCTCTTTTTAACTTGTTTTTAATTTATCAGTTTTAAGAAATAAATAAAGCATACAATTGTTTAGAAAGAGAGAGCAGACGAGTCGGATCTACTACCCAGCAAATCTACTTGGTGACTTGGGTCAGTTCAGGATCAGTTCTGGGTTACTTAAATTATGCCAATTAAACAGAACTAACCTACCAAGTTACTCGAGAAGTCCCAAATTAATAAGGCCATCAGAGCCAGTTTTAAATAACCTAAATTACATTGGGTAAACTTGTCTTTTGTCTCCAATTTCAGCCAATCAGAGAGTTCAAAACTTTGCCCTATTGTATACAATACTGAATGGCTTAAATGGAACAAGGTATAGGTACGTTAAAGAGAAATTATTATTAACAACGAGCATCGTTTTAAAATGGAATGTCCAAACTTAGCCCAAACTATATGAATTTTTTGAAAGATAAGCGTGTTATATCCAACCTTATAGCAAACGCTTGTAGTCATTGCAAATGAAAGAGATAAAAGTATGGCAATTTGTAATTCGTTCGTGACACAATGACCTTGATCTGACATCTTTAAAAAATTTACTATATAGGTATAACCCTTCTTGCAAAGAGATATTAAACTACTCTTGATTTTTGACACTGACATTTGTCTATCAGTTACAAACATTTCAATTTTTCACTAAATTACAACAGATAAAGAATTTAATAATCTTTAATATTTATAGTAATATAAATAATATCTATATAATAGACATGGGGCCCTATTCTGTAACTCGGTGGTTAATTTTTAACCACTGGTTAAAATTTTTATCCAATAGATATTGATTTGACAACTAAAAATCCCTCTATTTGTTACATGTCAACATATTTGATTGGTTAAAAAAATTAAACCAATGATTAAAAATTAACCACTGAGTTACAAAATAGACCCCATAAGCTCTATTCTTTTTGGATAAAATCTCAGCTCATCTCTGATCACTTCAGATAAACTCAGGAAATTGTTGTTCTTTTTGACACAACTGATCTGAATTGTTCTGAGGAAACTCACTTCCCCCCTTTCCGATGCTACACTACCAGTTTAAAAAGCTCAAAATGATTTGAAACACTCAGTTTGCATTTTAAGGTTATATAATACAGCAAAATTTATATTTATATATACAGATGTACTTACAAGTAATATATTTTGAACATTATCAATTTTTCGTTTATAAACAGTATCATAGCTGAAAAAAAAGTCAATAAATTTGACAGCTGTTACAGCAAATACTATCAGTAAAGAAGGAAATGATAAAATAGAATTAAACTTGTTCTATTTACACACATCTCAACTCACTTCAGCTCAATTCAGTTATGTACCGATCTGAGTTTCAATTGAGTAAAAAGAATACAGCTATTATCCATTTTTCGTTTATAAAAATTATTATAGATCAGAAAATAATTCAATAATTTTGACAGCTGTTACAGCAAATACTATCGGTAAAGAAGGAAATGATAAAATAGAATTAAACTTGTTATTTTTGCACACATCACAACTCTCAGTTATGTACTGAGCTGAGTTTCAATTGGGTCAAAAAGAATACAGCCATTTACTTTTAAGGAATACTGTTTATAGCGTAAAATAAACTACTATTTTCGGTTGTCCAGTTGTCACCAAAATATAATCAGCTCTTTCAATCAATGTAAAATGAGGAATACAATGATATTGGTATTTGAGAAATCATCCGGATTACATCCAAACATACATACATTATACACACACATTAATCATTTTTATAAAATATAAGTAGGTACAAATTTTCTTACATTTTCTTGGAGGCCGCTTCTCCGTCAAACCCTAACATGCTGTTCAATTTCTCGCCATACATTTCAAATTCTGGATCAGAATATTTAAACGCAGGGTAATTAAGTTTTTCACTAATTATCTTCAAGAATTGGGCCATACTAAAACAATTTGCCAATATCTTATACATACAATAAACTAAATATGAAATCAACGACAATATTCCTGATTGAGACCGTGCCGTGAATTTATGGGTAACTGTCAACGAAAATTTTATTTGTGAATTGTTTTTTCGCGTTAATCGTCGACATGGTAATACTGGTTGAACAAAAAAAATTGAAATATTTATATTTATGGAATGCTATGCAACTATTTCAGTCATATGAAGCCATAAACTACGTGTATTTCGACGATTGAAGTAATATTAATATTTTAAGCCGACGTGCACGTCGCATTGCCCGCCATATCAAAATCAGCTGATTGGAATTAAATATATGCTAATTGTAGTAAGAATTACCCGTCAAATATTAGGCTTTAATGAAATAAATTGACAATACTCTGACAGTATTACAAACAGAAAACAATGCAATAAATTAACAAGTGGTATGATATTTTATGTTAAATTAATGTTAAAGTATTTTAGGGTTATATTATCACATTCTTCTAGCCATTAAATTTCAATGCTGAATGTAGTCTCGCAGATACGTAGGTTGTCGTCGTTGTCTGTTTGATCGACGAGTTCCTTCATTGGTTAGGTTTTCCGGAACCAATGACGATTGCCGTATTTGTTGATGATTTTCTGAAATATCTAATTCTTGAGGTGATGATCTTTCGAAGCTAAAGTTATAGTTTCATTATGAGGTAACATTTTGAGGCAATATTGTTTCACTACATTTTCATTAACAAAATTGTTCGTGCTCCCGGTATCAATAAGAGCTCTGACGGGGTATCCATTTATTCGGGCGATAACAGTAGTTTTCCGTAGTAAGGAAGGTGCAGCAGCTGACATTACCATACAGGTAGATAGTTGATTCTCTTGAGAGGCTGACAACCCCTCCGAGTTTGTGGACGCTGCAGTAGATTGGCTCCTACACACTTTCGCAAAATGCCCTCTTTTGCCACATTTCAAGCACTGGATATTCCTAGCAGGACATTCAGTTCTTGGATGACGGGTACTACCACAGAAGTAGCATTTTTGTTTTGTTTTGTTTAAATTTTGATGAAAAGCATTGACTAATTTATCAGTAACAAAACTTTGAGACTGAAATAGAGCTTGTTCCAAAGATCTAGCTTGTTTGAACGCTTCATCTAAGGTGACAGTTGTATTTTCAAGAATTCTTTGGCTTATAGTAGCCGACGTGAGCCCAGAAATGAAAGCATCTCGAATAGCTAAGCAACGATGTTCATCTGCAATTACAGTTTTGAATTCGCATTCCTTCGCTAGCAGATGTAATGCTTGCAAGTATTTATCTACAGTTTCGTCCGGAAGTTGACGTCTAGATGCGAACTGATGACGAGCGTATACTTCGTTCTTGGGTTTTAAAAAGATTTCATCAAGAGTAGATATCGCAGAATTATAGTCCTGACATTCACTGACATGAGTGTATATTTCGGGAGATAAATAATTTATTAAAAGCTTTAACTTAGTTTTCTCATCAGGAAGCTTTAATTTAGTTTTCTCATCAGGAAGAGGTTCTCCTAAACTCTCAATAAAATTAGAGAAAGTAGTTTTCCAATATGTCCATTTAGAAGAGTTATCTCCGTTAGTATCTTGAGGACTAATTTCGAACTTCGTTGGTTGTACGAATTTATTCATATTAGTAGAATAGAATACAATCAAATAATTTACTTCATTAAATTGTAGTAAGAATTACCCGTTAAATATTAGGCTTTAATGAACTAAATTGACAATACTCTGATAGTATTACAAACAGAAAACAATGCAATAAATTAACAACAAGTGGTATGATATTTTATGTTAAATTAATGTTAAAGTATTTTAGGGTTATATTATCACACTACTTATTTATTTATTTATTCGTGTCGAACTAATATATACAATATATATAACAATAACAAAAAGTCAAAAATCACTAATTTGTCTTCCGCTTCTTGGCTATACTTGAAGAATACTAGTTCGTTGTTACAGAATTATCTACTAAAAACCAGTACCCAGGGTCGCGACGAGGACGCTTCTGCTTGACCCGTTTTTCATTTTTGACAGTTGTCAGCAACCAAATTCCATCTTCATAATCTTTGCACATTTATTTTTTTAAATTCACATCGAAAATTATATACCAGCACGAAGAATATAATAGTGAATCGATTTATTGTATTAACAACATTTAAAATTTTAATTTTACACTAAAATATTGTAGACAAAAAATTCACAAATGCTTCAATGACATTTGCATATGCTACTGTGTGATTGACATGTGACATTGTTTTGACATTTTGATATTTGAAGTAATTTAGTACATTGAGTTCTTTTACGTACTATGTGATTTTAATTTAAGGCGCTTTATTTTTAGGGGTAAAATGAACTGATCTTACCTCGTACTGAACTGAACTGAACTACTCCTAAAAAGAACAGTATATTTTTTAAAAATAAGAAGTTATAGTCTGTTGATTTGATTTTGACATATTAAATTCTTTTACCTTTATGTATTTAAATATGGATGTATTTCTTATGGTAATGAAACCTGATATAACGTTTCAAACTAATTAATTTCTTCTATTCATGTCATTTTAATATCAAATACTTACAAAAAAGACAACATACATAGCAGTCAGTCATATTGACGTGACATTGACATTCGGGATCAGTTCAGCCAGTTCAGGATCTATATGACCCTGTTTCAAAGGTGGCGATTCGCGGGGGCGGGGACGAAGAAACTGGGTAGTACAAGATCATTTATCCCCTTTTAAAAAGAACGATTTAGGGTAGATGTGTGCTACTCGGAGTTGATCTTCTTGATAAAAAGAAAGCGGCTTTAGTGTATTTGTTATTTAATGCATTAGTCAAACAAAAATTATTTTTATAGTGAAACGTCAGAATCATATCCCACGTCAGATACCTTTAACTTTATTCATATCGTTCTACTATATTTGGATATTATCCTTCGATACTAAAATATTTCCTTACAAGTGCTTACAAGTCATTATCAAACTTCATTAAAGTTGAGCAAAAGTTGTTGCGTTGGCAATCTTTGAAAAGTACGACTACAGTATACATTTACGCAATTAAACAGAATATAGAATTTTTGACTATAATTACTAAAATTTATGATTATATGCAGCAATATTAAAAGATGATCTTTACCCTTCGAACCAACTCAAAATTACTTCAACATTCATATATTTATATTAATTATAGGAATATTATTATTTTTTGAAACCGGGGCGAAAGTACTATTTACGCGCCAAAAATGTGGCGTGAAAGCTACATTTTCCTGGCTTTTTAACCAAAGACAATACCTTCCTTACCTAAAGGTGACGGAAGGTAAAATCTGATGTGGCCAGCACATAACCTTCCGTCAGTTCCATGTATTTTGTATAAATGTCATACAGAAAGTTCCTTGCGAAAGATTATATTTCTTGTACATTACCTTAAGGCAGTTGTATGTATTTTATACAAATTCCATACAGAAAGTTTCTAACAAAAGATCCTATATTTCCAGTAAAATTATAACATAAACATACTGTCAATTGCACTTGACACTGACACCTTTCAATCAGAATTTTCTTAATGTAGCAACTGTTTCCAGAGTTATAGCAAAGCTGACTAATATATATGATATTTAATTTCTTTATAATTTTTTAACTCTATGTCCATTTAATATGAAGCATAAAATACATTCAAATCGTATAGAGAATAAATAATTCTTTAATATTTATAATAACATTAAATGTGAAAAAATGATATTTAACATCGTTTTTTCAAGAAAAACTGTTAAAATCTTCAAATGAGGGTACTTCCGGTTGACCAATTATAACCAAAATCTAATCAGCTCTTCACATGGATATAACGAAGAGGAATACGAAAGAATTATAATTTTTGGAATTGTAGTATTAGAGTTATCGCATTAGAAAATTTTGTCACACACAGACACACACACACACACACACACACACACACACACACACACACATACACACACACACACACACACACACACACACACACACACACACACACACACACATACAGACATCATCGTAAAAATAGTAAAATCGTATTGTAGGGACCATAAAACGTGCTTATTCATCAAAAACTCACCACCGAATTTTTTGACCAAAGACAATACCTTCCTTACCTAAAGGTGACGGAAGGTATACACATAACCTCTCGCCAGATATTTTACCTGTTTGTACGCATAAAACGAAAAATATTGTTAAATACAAATACATATATTCATGTCTCACTACAAAATAATTCTTACATATATTTGCAAAATCTATGGGATATTTTAATATAAATTATGTACAAAACATACATTTTCTTTATATTCAATATCCTGATTTTTTTTCTACTTTCCTTTTCTTTTTCTTCATATTCGTATTTTATTCGCAAATTCCGCCTTTTTACGTATATTCTTTTACGATGTTGACTTTTTTTTATTTTCATAATCTTCGTAATAATGTACAAATATTTTTGACAGCGGCATACAAATATTTTTGACAGTGACATTTACATACATTTTCTTTATATTCAGTATCATGAAATTTTCTTTTTCTACTTTCCTTTTCTTTTTCTTTATAATCGTCATTTTTTCAAAAATTCCTTCTATATTCTTTTTTACGTATCTTCTTTTGCGTTGTTGACATTTTTTTTATTTTTCATAATCTTCATAATGATGTACAAATATTTTTGACAGTGATATTTATGTGTCAATTATAAACATTTGAATTTCTTGCCTTGAAGTGGTTTCATCTGAGAAATTTTATATCAAATTATTTTATATGCATTTCTTTATCTCTAAATCTATAGAAGATATAATAATGAATTTATATTTATCGAATAAAAAATTTAACGTTCTTTAATATAAGTATTTGCATAAATTTTTGATAAATAATATTTAGATGATTTTTTTCTTGTAACTACTACTTCCGGTTGTCCAATTGTTACCAAAACTTAATCAACTCTTCCTATTATTGTTAGATTGTGGAATCCGTAGTTACAAATGTCTTAAGTCCTATAGTATTTGAGGAATCGTAAAAATGTTCTAATCGGATTCTAGGGACCTTACAACGTGCTTATTCACTAAAATCTGATACTATAGCGTGACCTAACCAAATCTGTACGATATCAAAAATATCGCCATTTTTTAAATTCTAACTGACAGCATAATCTTTTTTACCTATCAGAGTACTCGTATCCGCATACCATTTTTAGAGTAACCAGAGCTTCAAACCGAGCTCTCCGCACGTTTTCTGATTCACCTTCCATTTTTCAACCCTTTCGACAATCTATCCCACCTCTATCTTATTCGTACGTGTTCGGACATGAGCTTTCTGTCACGGACAACTGAAGAAAAACAGACAATTTACAACAGGAGTCAACGTGCGTGCTGCAATTCTAGTTGGATTCCCGAAGACTTGCAAATGCCCGCAACTTAAAAATTAACCCTTTATGTCATGACACTTCGTCACTGAATATTTGTAACACTATCAATGGAATATATAAGGAAGCAAACCAACAAATGTTTCATGTGAT
The DNA here is from genome assembly GCA_963082715.1 of Harpalus rubripes. Classification (NCBI taxonomy): domain Eukaryota; kingdom Metazoa; phylum Arthropoda; class Insecta; order Coleoptera; family Carabidae; genus Harpalus; species Harpalus rubripes. Next base: position 58,457,452 of record OY720453.1, read on the forward strand.
GTTTCAGCTTCATGATTTAAAAACAAGTAGTGAATACAAAGTGTAAAAGATTTCTGCTTGTGACAGAAGGTTTTGCTGGGTCTTTATTTTTTGATACATGCATTATAATAAGCGTCCAAGGTAGCGCAGTGGTCACTTAGCCGTTTCGTATACTAAAGGTTCTGGGTTCTAACAGAGCTGGGCGCATTACTTGCAAATTGTAATTGCATTACCATTACATTATTTCTAAGAAATAGGCTCAGAATTACACATTAGACATTACTATTTTAAATTGTGATAAAAGTTATGTAATTACCATTACAATTTATTTGTAATGCCATTGTACATTACATATGAGTGGAATTTGATTTTAATGTTTACGACTTTTAATTTATATATGTGTAATTAAAGTAATAAATCAAAAAATACCACTGTTTTAGAAACTGACAGCTGTTGCTTCAATGTGATTGTGATAGTAATGTGTATGAATTTATAAAAGAATGGTTTCGATTCTACTGGATTTTAAATACGACTAGTATTAAGGTTTTCTCCACTCTTTCTCAGGGAAGATTTCAAATTCCATACTGGTCCAGAACAATAGATTTTGGTTCTATCGTTCATGCTTCACATTGCTTTATTTAGGTCTAGTTTGAAAAGTGAATATAAATATTCAAAAGTAGGCTGGTAACTAAGTAATAACTGTATCTGTATGGTAATATTATTACTCTACAATGTCATAATGTTAATGCTAAGGTAAAGTCTTAAGTTTACAGCTTACATGAACCAGCATTAAGCCTTATCTGGTTCGCTGGTCTTGGCTGTGAACTTCAGATTCCACCAAAAGAGATCACTTTTATAGCCTTGATATAAAATTGCCTAAAGTAACTATTAATAAATATAAAAATAAACTAATGTAACTAAACTCTCAACTTTATTTTTGATTAACATAATGTATTCGTATTGTATTTGGTAATTCCAATCATTTTATTTAAATTATTTCAATGAATTGTTGATTTTTTTTCTTGAATATATCAGAATTTTTTCAATAAAGAATTTTAATAATAATATAACAAAGAGAGTGTGAATAAATTAAAAATATTTGGCCCTACGGGCTCTCGTGACTATTGCCTGGCAACAAGTTTTCAAAAAATTTGTCAAATTATTTTCTAATTTATCAAACTTGCGAATAATATTTAATTAGATTATTTTTTGAGCCACAAATTTTAAACAACGGGATCAGGCTGTCATGCTATTGTAACGCTATCTACTGTCGTATTAACTAGCTTCATTCATTTACATGGCTCAGTTGGTATGTCTGTTCTGACAACTAGAACATTGCAAAATTAATAATCAAAAGATATAATTACTAATTATGGTATTTCTAGAAGTGGTTTCTATAATTTTTTGGTATATTTAATTATCAAAAATGGCACAAAATTGGTCTTTTTCACTTATTTTACTTATAGGTTGATTACTATCTGAAAATATATCAACAAAAACAAAAGCTACCAGAGATTATTCCCGGGAATAATCTCTATAGCTTTATTCTCATATATAATATCATAAGTGGTAAATTTTTGCCGGAAAATTTTTCAGATTGTTACGAGAGCTGGTTGCCTAGCAATTTATTGAGTGACATTGACAAAAAAATCACGCGTTGTCAAACGAGTGATTTTTGATCAATGTCACGAGATAAATTGGCAACATGCTCGAGTAAAGCAATCGGAAAATTTTTCCAGGATAAAATTTAACCACGAATGGTGTTCGGATGACTATTTCCAAAATAAAAGTCAGGTAATCACCGATGAATTTTTTTTTACAAAAATCTTCTAATTTTTGTTGTTTTGAGGTATTATATTTAAGTTTGCTTTTTCAACGTTTTATATAGATTCCTGTCCGAATTGACTCGTTTCTAATAAAAACTGATAACACTGAAAATATAAACACTTTGACAGGTATGTAAACAATGTTTCTAAAACGTCATAATTTTTTCGCTTATCTAAACTCACTTGTATAAATACGACATCTTATTGGCTTAAAGAGTGCGAAAAAAATTTTGTGACGGTGTTTTGTCGAAATGAAACTTGGTAACTATGCTCTGTTCCATTTAAGCCATTCAGTAGATGGCACTGCCAACAGCGCAAATCTGAAGTAGCCGAAATTACATTGGATAAACTTGTCTCTTGTCTCCAATTTCAGCCAATCAGAGATGTCAAAACTATTCCCTATGCTCCGCAATACTGAATGACTTAAATGGAACAAGGTATAGGTAGAATCCTGAATTTGGATTGGCTTATAAATTTATGAGTGAAATAGTCATACATAATATCATAAGTGGTAAATTTTTGCCGGAAAAATTTTCAGATCGTTACGAGAGCCGGTTGCCTAGCAATTTATTGAGTGGCATCGACAAAAATCACGAGTTGTCAAACGAGTGATTTTTGAAGTCACGAAATAAATTGGCAACAGGCTCGAGTGAAGCAATCAGAAATTTTTTTCAGGATAAATTTTAACCACGAATCGTATTCGGATGACTATTTCCAAAATAAAAATCAGGTTATCATTTATACAATTTTTTTCTTGACAAAAATCTTGTAATATTTATTGTGTTTAGTGGTATTATGTTTCAGTTTTCTTTTTCAACGTTTTAAATAGATTCCTGTCCAAATCGACTGGTTTTTAATAAAAACTGATAACACTGAAAATATACACACTTTGACAGGTATGTAAACAATATGTTTCTAAAACGTCAAAAAAATTTCGCTTATCAAAACTCACTTACTTGTAAAAATACGACATCTTATTGGCTTAAAGGCTGCGTAAATTTTTTTGTGACGGTGTTTTGTCGAAATGAAACTTGGTAACTAGGTAGAATCCTGAATTTGGATTGGTTTATATATTTATGAGTGAAATAGTCAAAATAATAAAGACAGGATTGATTAAAACGCAGACACGTGACATAAAATGGAATATTTCATTGGTTGTAAGAAATGTCAAAAAAGTAATCAATGAAATTATAGTTAGGAGTTCTTGTTGAAATATCTTTATAGTTATGGTGTTTCATTTCATGACTAATAACTGTCAAGTTATATACGGAGCCTAGCGAACATGCATGTAAATCCATAAAACTGTGTAGATTATCGCATTCTTAACTTTAATAGCGGGAAATAATTATTTGATTGTCATATGCATTTCTAATTCCTGTGTAATTATACATGTAATTTAAATTCTTTTTACTACTTATACCTCCCAAGTGCTCTCAATAAAAACATCACGTGTCGATAGCAATAGCAATGGAGTCTGGTGCGGCTTGGAGTGTAATATAGAATGTGTTTTCCATGAATTGCAGATGAACAATTTAGCTTCATTGCGCATACGAAATATAAATAAATCAGGCAATGGGAAAACCTTAAGATAAAATTTACGTGTTTGTCCTGCAGTCTCCTTTTTGTGAACGTTCTTACTTTAGAAGAATATAAAAGAACAAGAGACCGTAATCAATTTTAAAAATTTATAGTGTGAGATTAACCCCGAAAAAACAGTTGTCACGAACCATAGATTTTGTGAATTGTTAAAAGTCCACGCGAGTGCCAACGTCCAACGACTGCACGCTTCATAAAGGCCACTTTACACGACTCACAAATGCACAATTGCATTAACCAATTATCTCAGCCATGACTCAAATGAAATTTCTTTCCACCGACAAAAGAACTCCCAGCTCCTAAATGTTTTTGTCGGATTACAATTCTGTTAATCCTGGCAAAGTTCACAGAACTGACATTTATTTCAAATAATTCCAGCAAAGCGGTTTTATATTCATACTAACACACAAATCTAATTTAGTTTATATCGATTTTATTTCATTTGCGTATCTACTATTTCAAATAAATTTCTTACAAATTGAAAGACTAAAAAATCTGGTGTGGCCAACACAACACCTCCCGCCATATACAGCCCGAGTCACAAAAAAGATTAAGTTTTTGGATTAGCGAATTTTACTCTAATTTTGACAGTTTATTTCTTAAAATATAGTCTAATCTAATCCAAGTAACTACTTTTTTTAAATCCCAATTACAGAGTGGGTTCACATTCACACATATCCATGCCTTAGTGGGATTCGAACTCAGAGCCCCGAGGGCACTTATGACATGAGGCGTTGCTCTAACCATTCTGCCACCGGACCGGAACTATAATAAAATGAAGATTAAATTTTAAATACCGGGATAGAATAGAATTCACTAATTCAAAAATGAAGATTAGCTTTAATATTTTTGCGAACCGTTAATTTTTATTAATCTAAATACATACCTATATATTTACTTATACTGGAAACTGTATTGAATTCCTTTTCTATTGTTCTATTTACTTTTTCCTTTTTAAAACGTTACTAATATTATTTTGAAATGATTAGTTCTTTGATAGTGACATTTATCTGTCAGTTACATACATTTGAATAACTACGTTTTGTTTGTTTAAAGCGTAGGTTCTGGGATTTAAATTATAGATAATTTTATAAATTTATCCGTAAAATATATAGAAAAAGTATTAATGCAAATCTATAGAAAATTTAATAATCTTTAATTTTTATAATAACATTAATCTCGAAAAAATAATATTTAAAGGTATTTTTCGAAGAAAAACTATTTTGTGCTTCTAGTAAAGTGCCATTTCCGGATATCCGATTTTCACCAAAATCTAATGGGCTCTTTCTAATACAGAAAAAGTTCGAAATACAAGATTTCAAAATTTTCTGAATGATAGTATTTGAGTTAGAGTGGAGGATCCACACACAAATACACACAGACATCATCGTGAAAATGTTAAAATTGGATTCTAGGGACCTTAAAACGTGGTTATTTACCAAAATCTCGATATGCGATTTTTAGCACGATCCTTATACCTCCCGTACCAAGGGTAGCGGGAGGTAAAAAATGAACATTGAATTTCCCGCCAAACACCGCTTCTATTTGGTTTGAGATATAAGCGACATTAATTTTTCGAAATAATAACATACCTTTACCTACTAGATCTGTTTGTAAAATGTTGTCAATAAACAGGTAAATTAAAAAAATTACATCATAAAATATGAATGTAAAGCATGTCATAATATTACACGGAACACGTAATATTAACTGTTTTCATATGTTTTTGTGTCTTTCAATTTTGCTGTCATTGTCATGAAGAGCTGTCACCTGTCAATATGCCATAGAAAATAGAATTTTCAGAAGATATTTTATGTTATTATGAAAAATAATGAACGTCACACTGCCGATATACAAATAACAGAAACTATCGCCTCGATATTACAATATTCAATTTCAACTGTTACTTGCTTCATATCAGCCTTATGAAGTTAACTATAAGTGCACTTGTAGAGTCCTTGGCCCTGAAAAGGCAATCGTTAAGTCGATGATGTTAAGTAAAATTATATTTTTGTAGAAACTTTGTAAACAGAGATGACAAACATGATTTTATTATTAGGAAAATTGTGTATTCATCCAAACAATGGCCTTATTAATCTTCTTTGTTCTTTTATAAAGAAAATTAGGTAATATGAGACAGTCACGAGACAAATAGTAAAATAGTGAAGTCACGAACTGACGCCAGGGTCAGGCACCGAGACAACGAAATTCGATATTGTTTTCTATTTTGTTGCGTTCATATTCTCCCATCTCCTCTGTAAATGTTAACAGTATTTTATTCTTATCATCTTAAATTACAAGTACTTATTTCAAATATGTAAATATTGGACACATTTCATAAAGTAGTGCATTAAGAGGAATGGTTACCATTGTACTAAAATATGAAGCGAAAATTCAAATAAATTGTTCCTGATAGAACTATTAGCATTTTAATGAATGTGCCAAAACTCTAACATAGTTCCAGGAAGCAAACTGTAGAGGCGCGACAGTACTTAAATTTTAAGAAAATGGATTAAGTTACCTTTGAGTTCAAAACATTTTCCAATATTTTGTGTATTGTAAAGTCACATAAGTCATCACACATGTCATTGAACGTACGCTTTAACATCTTTAATTATTTGCTAATTCAATTGTAACAGTTTATGGTTTTAGTTATAGTGCCAGTAGTGATTTATTTTGTAATTTTTCCAGTTTTAAAGTGTATAAACTGTGTTTATTTCTTGACGTAATATAAAATTGAAATTCAATAAGCATATGAACATTCGTTGTATTATTTTATATAAAGTGCAGTGCAAAGAAGCAGATAGCCGTTTACTTTTATATTTAATGATGAAATGTAGTACCGTTCCCAATACCCTTTTTTCTTACAAATATTAAAATAGAACTGTGTTTATATGACAGGTAATTTTAAATTTATTTAGAAATGAATTAATATTGTTTTGTGATTATTTAAAATGTATGTATGTATCTATATTCAATTCTCTTATCTCTTTTATTTTCAAAATTCAAAATTTCAATTTATGTAGGCCGCGAGCAGACACGTGACTCGGATGTCCTTGGAATCAGCTGATTTGTGTGTGCATGTCATTTTGACAAGAACAATTTCACTTTGACAAGACCAATGTTTAGACTTATTTTAATTTTGAACTGTTAATATATTATTATTGTACAATTTTCAGGTAGTAAAACACATGAAATTAAAAATAATAACTTCTCAATAGTTCAAGATTAAAATAAGTCACAATATTGGTCTTGTCAAAGTAACATTGTTCTTGTCAAAATGACAAGTGCACACAAATCAGCTGATTCCAAGCACGTCAAGAACGTCCGAGTCACGTGTCTGCTCGCGCCCTATGTCACAGACTACCAAGCTGACCAAGCCATCGCAGTGTGCGTTTGTTCATGGAAGCAATATGTAGATGTCACTATTTCGTATTTAGAAAAATACATTGACTGTCCTATCTGTACTGGAGGTGATCCATGCCTCTATTTAAAAAAATCTGATGTGGCCAGCACGTAACCTCCCGTCAATTCCATGTTTAAAATAGCAGTAAGCTTTAAGTAAAGTATCACTTCAGATTAATCGTTTGTAAACAAAATCTAATTTCTCGTTCCAATAAATAGAAAAGTCTGTAATACGAAATTTTGGATTATATTTTATTGTTTTTCCTCCAAAATCTGTTAAGAGCTCCAAATTAAGTACCACTTCCGATTTATCATACAAGTATAGTCAAAATCAAGTTTTAAATATCAAATATGCCAAGTTTTGGATCATGTTTTAATATATTTTTTCAAGAAAATCTGTTTATAGCTTTCTGAAAATTACTACTTCCGGTTTATTAATTTTAGAAAAAAATCTTATAAGTAATTCTCATTTATATATGTCTTAAATACCAAATTTGAAAAGTTTTGGATTGTATCAATATATTTTTCACGAAAATATGTTCAAAACTATAAATAAAGTATCACTTCCGGTTTATAAATTTTAGCCAAAATCTAATATGTTGTTCTCTTTCATGTAAAAGTCTTAAATACTAAATTTAAAAAGTTTTTGAATATATCAATATATTTTTTACGAAAATCTGTTCAGAGCTTCAAGTAAACTATCACTTCCGGTTTATTAATTTTAGCCCAAATCTAATATGTTATTCCCCATGATATGAAAGTCTTAAATAATAAAATTGAAAAGTGGATTATATTTTAATATAGTTTTTCATTAGAAACTGTTATGGGCTTCAAGTAAAGTATCACTTCCGGTTGTCCAATTTTACCCAAAATCTAATCAATTCTTTATATTAGTGTAGAAAGCTTAAATACGAAAAATAGAAATTTTCGAAAATTTGTTGCACACACACATCATCATCATCATCATCATCATCATCATCATCGTAAATATAGTAAAAACGTGTTGTGGGAACTCTAATTCGTGCTTATTTACTGAAAACTCACTATCGAATTTTTGAACCGAAAACATTATCTCCCTTACGTTCGGTATGACGGGAGGTAAAAAATAATTATTGAAATCTATTAGTATTTGAAATTATAGAAAAAATGGAATTTTTTGATTTGCCTACAAAACCAGCAACTACCTTATATCTCGGAAAATACTTGTAATGAAGATCGGACCCATGTGGATTTAACAATTGGTGTCTACGGTGGAATTTATTAAATATTTACAAATATATGCTGCAGTCCGCTGACTGTTTTGTCTAGTTCCAAACTAGTTGGCGATCGGTAGGAAGCATCTTTTTGAAATGCTACTGCGCATGGGTAGTTCCGTGCTTATTTCCTAGTATGTTGGAACAAACCTATTCTTTAATATTAATATAGTTACTGGTATTTCTTGAATGTTGGTATGATGTTAGGGGAAAAAATATTGGAGATGCACGGTTGGTAAAATGATTTTGTTAGATTGTCATATATTTAACAATTCCGTTCCTAATAAAGCATCATCAGGGCTATGTTGATATATACTTGGAAAAACCATCAATTATATTACGAAAATGAACTAATACAACAGGATGAGAAATGAGAATATAATTCATGAGTCACGTGACATGTTTTCCTCCAATCAACATTCAGAATCTCCCTAGTTACAGTGATGATAAAAAACAAAGAAACTATCACTTTATTTATACTCGTTACTAAGGGATTGTTTTTTTTTATTTGAGAGTGACACTTAATTTTGAGTATAAAAATGTGCGATAATCGTTGAGTTGATATCAAAAACGATGAAATTAATAAGGCAATTGTCAAATTAACCATGTTGTAATACAATATATTAAAAGTTAGGTTAGCAGCACACACAATGTGTCACACAAATTCATTATATTCTCTCATTAAATATAAGCTCGTTATATGATTAATAATCGAAGATATTGCTCGTGAAACCGAAGCAGCGCATATCATTCGTCCTTCGGACTCGTGAAATCTACAACTTGGTTTCACTCAAGAATATCATCGATGATAATCATATCACTTGTTATATTACATATGAGAATATCGTCATACAATATAAAGAGTGATAAAATACGTGCATATATCAGAGGTTCCAAAGTAAAATTCTAAAGGTACATTCACAAATGAAAATTAGGTTTAGATTTATGGTTTTATACTTTATATTTAAAGACTCTGGCCGCATATTATGTAATGACTCCATTCACACTTCAGAATTTAGGGTTTCTAAATCCAAATCATAGAGCTAAACATTGCAAGGTCCAAACTTTAGGTTTATGTTTAGTTTGACGTCACAAACTTCACCAATGAGAACGAGTCAGAAATGATATAGATATATACACCCATATTTATTTAGTATCTACTTGGTGGATTCGATTTTTTAAACAAATGCGAGAAGAACATGCAGACTGTCATAACTTAATTGCTGAAATATATGCCAAGCGAATGACAGTTTCACGGCGCACAGGTGTCTTGTTGAGTATACTGCCATTCTAATATTTTAATCTTGTTTTTGAAGCATTTACACAAATGTCTGTACATATCAAAACTAATTTTCAGGTAATTTAAACTTACAGTTATGAATGACATAATTAAACCTAAACAAAAACCATAAACCTATTTTTCATTTGTGAATGCACCTTAAGAAAACTTCAACCAAAAATTAACGCTGTACCCGAGTTATTTGGAAGTCACATATATACAAGTTGTAGTTTTCTTGTGTAGGATTATATATAAATAAATAAGTACACACATTGGCAAAGTTAGGGGACTGCCAAAAAAGCTATGTAGATTAGGTTAGGTTAGGTTAGTTTAGTTTATCTAGGTATTTAAAAAAAGTATGAATCCTCTGCCTTTCATATTTGTGTTGGTAATTCTACATCTACAACAAACAAATGACGATATAACACCTAAATATAGCCACCTAATAAAGATTGATTATCAATTACAGAGGTGTAAATATTGTTCGGTCGGTAGATCAAGGGTTAACAATGATTTCTACTACTACATTTGTTGTATTTTAAATTCTAAGTACCTATACTTAAAGTAAATAATATTTTATTTCAAATGGAAAATTATTATTTTTATGTAATAATTAATGATAATTCATAATTAATAAATATATTGGAAAATTTATTTTAATTAAAATATAAATTTTCCATTATGTATAAATTATTAATTAATTATTTATTACCTACATAAAAATAATGATATAAATGATACCTATATAAAAGTAGAAATCTCTGTTAACCCCTGTGGTGGAAGTATGCCGTATAGAATTCTATTAGTGACGTCACATTATCGCAAATTTCGCAGCACGCCGTCAATTCGCAATGATTCCCTCCTCCCCGAGCACCACTTGTAGTATCGCTTCGTTACGCGAAAAAGAAGCTGTCGCATTCATTGTTTCTCTCTGTCATATAAATGTAAGCAAGGATATCCTATCTCTTTCTTCTTAATTTTTGACATATAGTGATTTTTTATTTGAATGCACTTCGATGTAATTTAAAGTCAAGGTAAGAGCATAAATTAAAAATATATATAGGTATATTACAACATGCATATTAGCCTATTAAAATAATATGTATTGTATGAATTACTAATCAAGTAAATATATAATTTAATGAATACTGAATAGTTGGTTATAATTTCTAAATTTGTTAGCCTGTACGTATCTATGAATAAGGTTTCATTTATACTAAATAGATCACTGGCATCTCTTAAAACTCTTCTTTCTACGTTTTGTCCAAAGATTACATTTTGCCTTTCCTCTTCCAACAAATGATGTGCAGTATATAACTGAACAGGCAACATAATGCGTTATTTTCACTGAAATAAAACAGTATCTAATTTAATTTCTAAAAGAAGAAACTACTAATTTTATACAAAACTTACCATACTATCAAAGCGGCAATAATGTCATCTGTTAAGTAAATATTTTTATGTCAGGTTATACAACAAATGCATTATATTTATATATTTGTTAATACATCAACGAAGATACACGAATTTAAACGCTACTGTAGAATTCTCTTTCACATGCTACGTCAGTTTCTATTTGTAGAATCGCTTTATTCTACGATAGAATTCTACATGGGGTACTTCCACTACTGCTCTACAGTGAATACGAATTAAACACTCATAACTGATAAAACTAAAGACCGAGCAATATTTAACACCTCGATAAATGACAATCAATCTTTATTAGGTGGCTATATTTAGGTGTTATATCGTCATTTGTTATTTCTTGTAGATGTAGAATAACCAACATCAATATGATAGTCAAAGGGTTCATAGTTTTTTTTAAATACGTAGCTTTTTTGGCGTTTCCCTTTTTGCCTGTAAATGTTTATTATCATGGCTTATTATACATATCTGGGTGTGTAAGGCTTGATTTACATTAGCGGAACAATGACGGTACGACGCCGGTAAAATAGCGGTACAATAACGGTATGACAACTACACGGGACTTTTATTTTAGACGATACCACGACGGTACGAACATCATAAAATATCATGACAATATAATTTTGTCTTTAATGTATTACGACGGTTTGTAGTGTATATGTCATGTTTCTATCAAAAGTAGAAAATATCGTGCAATGTTTAAAATTGTATCAAATACAGACTTGGCTAATTCTCTTTACTCTTGACAAAGAAGAAGAAAATAAAAAAAAAATCCAGAAAATTTTACAAAACGTTACTATTTTTGTGTACTTACTGTAAATGAACTGTAGAGTATATTTTACGTTTTTGGCATAAGCAGAGAACATTTGTTCAGTAATGTGTACAATAATTTGTAGCTCATTTCAACTGCATTTTGGTTTAATAAAAAGACGAACACCAAAAAGTCTAAAATATGATTTTGGCATGAACGTAAACGTAACCGTGACGTGAACGTACTCTTCAAATACACACTATTTTTACCTCCGGCTACCCTTGGTAAGGGAGGTATAGGGACCGTGCTAAAAATCGCATATCGAGATTTTGGTAAATGATCCTAGAATCCAATTTTATGATTTTCACGATGATGTTTGTGTGTACGTGTGTATGGATCCTCCACTCTAACTCAAATACAATCATTCAGAAAATTTTGAAACCTTGTATTTCCAACTTTTTCTGTAATGGAAAGAGCCCATTAGATTTTGGTGAAAATCGGATAACCGGAAATGGCACTTTACTAGAAGCTCAAAATAGTTTTTTTTCGAAAAATACCTTTATAAATATTATTTTTTTGAGACTAATGTTATTATAAAAATTATTAAATTTTCTATAGATTTGCATCAATACTTTTTCTATATATTTTATGGATAAATTTATAAAAATATCTATAATTTAAATTTTAAATCCTAGAGCCTACGCTTTAAACAAACAAAACGCAGTTATTCAAATGTACTGTAGGTATACTGTACCGTGGTTGTATTGCTAATGTAAATCAGTGGATATCAATGTGCCGCCATTGTACCGTCATCGTACCGAGAACGTAGACGTAAATGGGTCCATTGAAATACATTGCAGCAAGAAGTATCGTACCGTCATCTTACCATTACTGAATACCGTCATTGTACCGCTAATGTAAATCAAGCCTTAATCTGCTTTTATACTCAGTTTTGAGTAATGAAGATGTATGTGAATTAATGAGGGCTCTTATCTCTCACTCTTATAATTTTTTGATATTTGTACATAATTTTCAAGTTAGACGCCGGTCGGATTTGAACGCCGTCACGTGACACACTCAACCACGTATATAAAACTAATATGCAAATAATTTGAAATGAAAGTATTTTCCTTATTCAGACAATCCTCTTATTTCTCTAGGTAAACCTCTTGCTTGTTGCGTTGCGTCTCCATCATAGAGCATGTTTTTCCAATATCAGTTTTCAATAACACGTGCCGCGAAACAGACAATTTCTGACATTTCAATATTTCTTGTCTGAGGTCCAGAAATCCTCTTGGCGTGCTGACACGACGCAACTCTTACACACGCAGCCACGGCCTCAGCCTCAGCCGTCAGCCGACATCAAAGCGAGAAGAGACCGCACAAAGGACTTAAATGATATCAAAGTATTTGTATCAGCCGAGCGGGATTCTGATCCCGGATTGATTTGACGCTGCCGATGGTGTGGATACAGGTAGGCGTGTAGCGAGACGAGATATGACAGACGAGACGGATAGCCTTAGTGTGTCAAATACAAACGAATTCACCTGTTCTACTATGCAATGCTGTTAAATAAAGCTCAAGAATAATGAATTAAATATCTTGAATTAGATAATTATTTGCTAGCAATAGATTTCTCGTAGTTAATGTAGATGCACTCTCCACAACAATTTTGAGTCAATTTTTGCTAAGAGTCAAACACAAATGATATACAGGATGTAATTTTAAAACCGGTCATAGGGATATAATATAGAAAACAGTCAAAAGTTTCTTTATTAATTTATAGAAAAAGAATTGGTGCATATTATAAACAAAAAATACGATTTTTTTTTATACCAAACACGTTACATTTCTGTTTCATATAAAGCCACAAAATAAATTAAAAACTTTGCGAAAAAATCGCATTAACCATGAAACAAATCATTTTTCACTAATAATAATAATTATGACAAATATATTTTCCTCAAATTTCACAAATTTTAAAATTTATTTGTGGCTTTATATGAAAAGGAAAGTAATGTATTTGGTAACAAAAGAATCGTATTTTTTTTTCTCTAAAATATGCACCAATTGATGGTTATTTTATAAATGTTATAGAAATTTTTAGCAGCTAAAAAACTGTTTGTCTACGTTATAGCCCTATGACCAGTTTGAAAAATTACACCCTGTAAATATTTTTATACAAAATTTGTGGGATACCAAAGCTTCAGAAGTATTCGAAAACAGCCTATTCCAACTACCCTGACATAATAAAATACTTATTGAGACCCGTAGAATCCGTTGACAGCGCTGTAAGCGCATCTGTCATGGCGGCTAGTAGGACATGTCAAATTTGTTTATATGAGGTTTTCTGACCCAAAATATTTATTAATAGTTCAACTCAACACAATTTTTAAGTTTGTGGTGTAACTTGACCTATGGTAATTAAGGGGACAAATATTATCAATGAATCTGCAAATCTGATTTATTAATACTATCAACAGTTGTATTAAAACTACGTGCCTACAAAAATTTAATATAATTTCTTTTTGTGAAATGCAAAGAAAAGACATATTTATTTATAAGATTAAAGTTTTGCGATATATTTAAATTTCTTTTTCATTTCTTCAGTGTTTAGTTGATGAACTTTATCTTCTTAGCAAAAAAAAAAAAATAATTGGTATATGTGTTGAATTTTTGTTGTACTCGTACACCTTTTAACCCAGCACTTTTTGGTGTATGCTATGTTCATTTTCATTAATTCGCTTATATTTCACACACTTTCAAATGAAAATATAAAATTAAAGTGTGTGAACTTCTTTTTATGAATTTTTTTGAATTAAAACTTCATACGTTGTTTTTAATTGTTTATTGTATTACAATTTTGGACGACGTTTCGGCCATGGTTATAGCCATTTTCAAGTCAAAACGATGTTATAAAACATTAAGTCAAAAAAATAAAAAAATAAATGAGTTACAGAATAGAAAAGTATTTTTGACTTAAATGTATTATAACATTGTTTTGATTTGAAAATGGCTATAACCAGGACCGAAACGTCGTCCAAAATTGTATGACAATAAACAATTAAAAACAACGTATGAAACTTTAATCCAAAAAAACTCCTATCAAGTTCATTTCACAGCTTCAGAAACTTCTCATCAACTTCTTTTTATGTTAAAAGAAACGATGCCTTTTGACGTTTACATAATTTGACATATCCTAAAATTACGCTGATGTCGCATGCTAATCTGCGGGTTCTAATACATATAGTACGCAATTTTATGTAACAATGGACTATAGAGGGTTAAAGAGTTAAAATGTGATCGTAAAAATAATTCAGATAAAAAAGTCTTGCGCACGCTCTAATCTACGAGATTTGATAAATATAACAATAATTTTCATTTCTTTCAAATTTATTTATTAATATTGTCCCCTTCAAAGTATCCCCCATTAGATATGATTCACTTATGCTAACGATGTTTCTAATCTGTAAAACACTTGTGGAATGCACTTTTGCCTTTATTTTCTCTTCGGTGTAAAACATTGTGCTTTAATTCCGAATGAAATACTAACTTTCTCAGTATCCACCTTTAAACAGATTCGGTGTTTACTAAGAACAGTATTTTCAATGTTTGCCACATTCTCATCGGTAGGTGATGTGCTAGCATGACCGAGTCTCTTGCCATGTTCCACGTGTTTATAGAATTATTCGAAATAAAAACGCAGATTTGTAGAAAATTCGATTTTATTTCTTCAGTTGTGTCAGCTCTTACAATATATAATTTATTAATCATTCTAATTATTGAAATGCTGGGTTTTTAGTTTCACAATTATTTTATTCGATAACTAGTTTCGCTATAACATTAGCATTCAATAATTTATTGTATTAAGATATACATATCTTTTAACAATGGTTGGTACAAAAATATAATATAAGAAGTAATATATAAAGAAGCATACATAAATTTAATCAAACTGCACAGTATTTTCACAAGAAAGATACCTCCACAGTTACACATATATACCTACTTATTTAATACGAAATATCAATAGAATCAGTATAATCTATATAAAACATTGTATAATAGTATTTTAAATTTACTATTACTTACATACATAATATATAGAAACAGATGTAGTATAGGAATAGGGTTCAGGTTAATTTAACAATTTTATAAAATTCAAATTTATTATTCGTTTAGGCAGAATGAGCGCAATTTTAAAGAATTTACTGTATAATAAAATATGGCGTTAATCTTTCTTTGATCAATGTTAGCCCATAATGAGTGGTAATTTGCTTCATTTATGGTAAAGTTTTTATCAAATAACGGTTTTATATACCGATTTCTGTAGGGTTCATATATAGGACATTCATAATAAAAGTGATACAGGTCTTCTTTTTTATGTTGGTTACATATTGAACAGTTAACTTTGGGTGTTAGTTTATATTTAAGTCTATTAATGTTTATGATTATTAGAAACTTGGAAGACAATCGTATTTGAGCTAATAATTGTACTTTACTCATTTCATAATTATTGTTTAAATAATTTTATAGTTCATAATCAGTTTTAATTAATTTATAAAAGTTATTATAATTTGAATTATTCGCAGCTTGTTTGTCGGTTAAGGTTAGAGTTTTTTCAAAAGTTTCTACTATATTGTTAATTTTATTTTTTGAGATCGTCTGGGTGGTCCAAAGCTCACCAAACTCAAGAGGCACGAGCAACTCTCTTAATTATAATATATATTATATTATATAACATTAGCATCATCAGATCTTTCTTATTGTGCAGGAAAAAAGAAGAAAATTCTCGGAAATGCAGTCAATTTCAGACAATAAAACTAGAGACATTCAAATTGTCAGAAATGTCAAATAAGTTAACTTACGTTGTGACGTCAAGTATTTATTTATTTTTTGTTCAATTCCATGGCTGTCGTTATTTTCAACGTAATTTTCGACATTTAATTACTGTCGTTAGAAAGCATCTAAAGGTTATTCTGTTTATTGATTTAGAAGAATTTTATGCACTAAAACTTCTATTTGATGCGTTTTTGCTTAAAATAATTAGGCGAGCAGGAAATTGCAAAAAACTGATTTCCCATGTTAATCTCCTATGTACACCTTTAAAATAGGCACACGGTATATGTATATGTATATATATATATATATATATATATATATATATATATATATATATATATATATATATATATATATATATACATATATATATACCTACTAATTTACAAGAAAATAAGAGCCATGTAAAACTTTCAAGAAAATTGAAATCTAGTCCAGTGTGTTGTAAGTTCTTTCCGTCTGTCTCTGGTCGCTAAGCGTGAACGGGATTCGAACTGGCGGAGCGAGAGAGCAGATTAGAGGCGGCGCGGACCGAGATCAACAGATAACACCTGGATTAAGATATCTCCGGATCTGTCGGGCCGTCGAGGCGGGCTTTGTTTTCCCAACTTTCCTTCCCGATCGCCGTGTACTTCTAATGCACTGCCTTTGCATATGAATACCCGGCCTTTATGCTTTAATTCGTTTACGGTACATGATACGTTCGTTGATGGGAAGATAGCTAATATCCTTGAAGTGACTGGCAAGCGGTAACAGCAGTGGCTACACTTATTTTTTTGGTTTTTTGGAGTTTGAGTTGAACGACGAGACATGTAACGGTTGCGTCATATGACGGAATTCTGGAATGTGAGTTGATTGTTATCGTTTGACATGTAGTCACTCTAACGTTCTAAATTTTTTTAATAACTTTTCTTCATGAACTGAAAAACATTTACTCGTAGATTAAGCAAAAAGGTAACTTTTATTCATTAGTTTTATATTAAATAATAATATTCACTTTAGATTTTATTACAAATAAGTATGTTGTACATAAGGATGCTATGGTAGGTCCGCATTTTCAAATATCGAATGATTTAGGGTGGAGTTTAAAACATCTAGTTGAGTACAAACCAGGAAACCTTACGACGAACTAACTTCAAACACATCCTTTAAATTCAAAGGGATGTATGAGTAAGTGCTATTTTTATCTTTCAAAGTTATTTAACAAAAAATGTTTTTCATGAAAGAATCAGCAACCGCTTTTTACCCTTAGTGAGTGAGGAATGGAGATCGTGCTAAATTTCACATATCTAAATTTCGATAAATAAATACGTTTGAAGGTCCTTAGATCCAGATTTTAACTTTTTTATGATGATTTCTGTGTGTTGTTGGATTTGTGTGGATCTTGTGTGTTATATATATATATATATATATATATATATATATATATATATATATATATATATATATATATATAATGAAAGGGCATATAGTACTGACCAAAATTAGTAAAAAGTGTTTAATCAACATGGGTCCAATCTTCAATAGTTTCCGAGATACAGGGCAGTAAAAAATGAGTATTTACCTCTGCTATCTCGAAAACTATACGTTACGATTTCGAATAAATAAGACTTTTTGTTTACCTTTCAAAGGTCAACTTAGATGTGCTTAATTAAAAAAAAATCAAATAGTTGTATTAAGTTAAATGTTGTGGCAACCTTGGCCATTATTTGTTTCTCAAATAACTTCGTTACTATTATAAATTGAGAAAAATGTTTCATATAAAAGTTTATTGTTTTTTTATACTCTATTTAATGTAATATACAAAATTTTGTTGAATTACTATCTTTGTCAATTTTCTTCGATTCTAATAGTAAATGGCCTCTTTCTCGGAAACAGTTGAAGATCGGACGCATGTTCATTAAGCCTTTTTTACTCAATTTGGTCAGTACTACATGCCCTTTAATATTTTCCCCGAAGTATGATTACAGCCTGCATATGTATGTCTACATTATATGACCTAATTTAAATGCGATGTCAATAAAATTGTTATTATTATTATTTTATTGACATATTGCCATCACATTTATATTTATATCATATAATTTAGACATTTATATATTTATAGTTATACATGTAATACAATAAGAAAGTCTTGGAGTAACGATGATCGACTGGGAAAATGATGCAGGAAAAAAGAAGAAAAATTCTCGGAAATGCAGTCAAGATAATATGTTTATTTCATTATGCCGACGTTTCGATCATACTATGATCATCCTCAGGGTTAAATCATATTTCTATATTGGTATAAATAAAATTAATTTGATATAGGCCCTGATTTTTCCGATTTTCACAAATTTTCTGTCATATATTTTCATTATGTATACGCATACATAATTTATATTATACAAAAATAACTTACCAAGGTGATCTTTGGACCTCCTTGTAGAAAACAAGACAAACTGGTCTTGCAGTGTCTGATGAAATATCTGAAAACAAATTACATATTTGAAATAAATTGTAAAATATATCTATAAACTGTTAACTCATTGTTAATATTAAAAGAGATATTTATTAAAGGTCCATTTAAAACTATATTTATTACTAGTTTTTCAATATTCATTTTCTTTCAGATAATTGAAAAATAAAAATAATTTGTTTAATTAGCATAGCCGGCTGAATATAATATGTCTTTAACCATTTGTACCTTGTACCATAAAGTAAATAACAAAGAAAATAAGATGCCATTTAATTAAATTTTGTAAAACCAATTTACAATATAGAAAATACATAGTATCCTTGAGGTATCCATTCAATTTGTTCGAAAGAAATATCCGATTTTCACCATTTTTTACCTTTTTCCGTTTTTCAGTGATACAATTCGCAAAGAGCGTATTCTTTCTGTTTACGAGAACATTTAACCGCAGTAAAAACCTTTTAGTGCGGTCGATATACACGCGGAATCAACAGCTTGCGTATTTGCTTAGAATTTCCCAACAGGCCTTCACCTGAAACGTGAACGCACGCCATCCAATGTTGTAGGTTAGGTTAGCGTTACGATAGGAAGACTCGATGCCAGCGCCAGTGCCAGCGTCGGTTTATGAGCCGAGCTCGGCGATGCGATTTTGTTCCAGGTTTTGTTTTCTTTTTTCGTTTGTTTGTTTGTTGTTTAATCTTGAAAGGATTTGAAGATGATTAAATGAAATGTACAAGCTGGAAGAGATATGCGAAACGGTTGAGTTTATTTTTCGAGAGCTTTTAGATTATTGAAGGATATTTGTGTCAGTATTAAATTTTACATTTTCATACTACCAGGGTGTCAACAATTATTTGCAATGTAAAGGATCGGACTGTCCATTGTGGAAAGGGGGAATTTTCTCCCACGACCAGATCAGTTTGGAGGTCAAATTATAAATTTTCACAGAGACTACAACCAGCATTTTTATATGGACGCCATATTAGAAAGATACACCATTCAAAAGAGAATTTTTAAGCTTTCCAACGATATATATATATATATATATATATATATATATATATATATATATATATATATATATATATATATATATATATATATACATATATATATATATATTTATACAGGCTGTTTCCTTTAAAACAACCAGTGCTTTTTTGAGCGAACTAATGACTAGAAAAAAATGTTATATACAAGAAATGATAATAACAAACCGAAAATTCGACCAATGGTTTTCAAACGGCAAATTTTTGTAAATGGTATCCTATATAATTTTTTAGTCCATTAGATAGAGAATTTTTTTCTGATTTCAACGTTATAAATATGGTATAGGGTTGTATAACAATTATTTCGAGAAAAAAGGTTTTAAAAATAATGTTATAATATTACAATAGGCTATCAAATACACAGGTATTGATATGTCTGTTGCCTAGTTACGCTAGTAGTAGACCCATTTTTTATTGCATTATTTCTAGTTTTTAATACCATTTTTCTCGAAATAATTGTTATACAACCCTATGCTATATTTATATCGTTGAAATCAGAAAATAATATTCTCTTTAAAGGGCTAAAAAATATATAGGGTGCCATTTAAAAAAATATAATTTTGTTCTACCGTTTGAGAACCACTTGTTAAACATTCGGTTTGTTACTATTGATACATATTTCCTTATTCTTGATCATTTGTTGTTAGTTCGCCCAAAAAAGCGCTGGTTGTTTTAAAGGAAACATCCTGTATATATGTATATATATATATATATATATATATATATATATATATATATATATATATATATATATATATATATATATATGTTTATTTGTTTCAAACAGCAAAAATGCAACAATGGGGTCATTTACCGTATTTAAAAAAAAATTATTTGTAATAACTGAGAAATTAATTTTTAAAAATTGTATGTATTACTTGAATTCTTTTCTAATGACGTAGAATTCACGGAATGACAATGACGGAATTATCCAACCAAACCCGACCCTGTATACTCTTAACAAGATGTTTCAGATAATAACAGCCGCTGTCATTGTCAACCACATGGTATGGTATCAGCTTTGTTCGCGGTAGCGGTTCTGAACTGGTTCAGGTACTATTCGCATGCGCAGTTTGATTCTAAACGTTCGCGGTTAAAATAATTCGGAACTATGGGTAATAGTGCTTTGTTCGCGGAACAGTCAATTCGGTTCGATACTGATTCGTAACTGGTTCTACCAATCCTGCCGACAGAGCTAGAATCTACGGTTCGAACATGCGCAGTTAATGGTGAATACTTTTGAGTTTGGTTTTGTTGAAGAAATCTGTAAGAGTAAAGTGATAGTCAGACACGTTAAATACAAATCTCAGGTTTTTCGACATGTCAGATCATTTTAGTTCAAGCGATGAAGACTTGGAAGAAGTTTTGGAAGTTGTAATAGTCCCTAAAACTGTGAATTACTTTGAAGAAACTGTTCCAAAGTTCAGTGGTGAACAATTTTCTGCACATTTTCGACTAAGCCGAGAAATGGCAGAAGAACTTGCTGCTTCTGAATATTACCACCGACAAGAAGGAGATTCAGAAAAATTATCGCCTTTAAAGTTTATCACTGTATTTTTGTGGTTTGCTGCCAATGAAGCAGCATCTTTTAGAGATGTATCGGATAGGTTCAACATTAGTAAAAGTAGCTTATATAAAATCGTAAGAAGTATGATTTTTTTTCTAAGCAATTTATCACCGGAGATCATCAAATGGCCAAGCGATGCTGAAAAGGTTGAAATTGAAAATTATTTTCGGAATAAGAATTTTCCAGGAGTAATTGGAATCATTGATGGTACACACATCAAAATAGATAAGCCTGCAGATGATCCGGACTCGTATTTAAACAGAAAGCATTTTCACTCTATTCAGGTAATTTGATGTGTATTTGCATATAATTTTTATATTACTGAAACCTTGTTTTAGGCCCAAATGGTATGTGATCATAGGCGAAGAATTCGCGATATATTTGTGGGATATCCTGGCTCAGTTCATGACAGCCGAGTTTTGAGAAGCTCTCCTTTACATGAAACATTACCAGAGAAGTGTAATGACCGATTCATCATTGGCGATAGTGGATATCCTTGCTTGCGACATTTACTGACCCCATTTAGGGACAATGGATATTTGACCAGGCGTCAGCGAAATTATAATTATGTGTTGTCCAAAAACAGATATATAATAGAACATTGCTTTGGTATTTTGAAGCAGAAGTTTCGACAGTTGTATCACATCAAATTGAAAAATGTTGCTGATGTAGTTCATTTTATTAGAGCATGTGCTGTTCTGCATAATTTGTCCATAGATGAATTAATTGAAGATGATCCACCTGAGAATGTGAATGACAGGGAAGTTGTCTTAAATGGGGATGATGATGATGAACCTGAGAGAGACGACAGAGATGGCGTGGCAGTACGAAATGATGTCATGAATACTTTACCATTTCTTATATAATTTGTTTTAAATATCACTACAAAATGAAAACAACCTGAACACAAATAAAATTAACCATATTATATACACATTTTGTAACTTTTATTTTTACCTTTAGTTATACAGGTAACTACAAAATAAACAGTATTTCAACTCATAATAAAAAAGTAACCATGTAATCTTGAACAATGGCAGAAAATGAATACATAAAAAATTCAGAACAAAACAAACCCTTGTGAAAAATTATAAAAAATTAACATTTGAAACTATAAACTACAATAGGAACATTTGAACTAACAAAAATGTATAATTTTAATTTAAAAATGTTGAAAAATGTCCCCGTTCTTTTGTATACATTTTTCCAGCAATTTATTTCTGTATTCCAAAAGTTTATTTTTTCTGATTTTTTCTTCAAGTTTTTTTTCCTCTATTTCTAAACGTTTCTTGTAATACTCTTGTCTATCGCTTCTAATTTCTTTTAGAATGTTATATTTCAGTTTTTTATTCTGATATGTAGATTTTTTTGGAATATGTTTTTCATTCGATTTTGAGGTTAGAGCTACAGGTTCTTGCAGTTGTTCTTCATTAACTGTACTTATTGGACGTTCAGTGATTTCTTCCTCTAAAGGTTCATCATTTTCTATCAGAGTGCTTACAGGTCCCGAAGATAAAAGAAGCACAGGATGTATATTTTTCTTTTTTCCCAAAATATCATTCATGATGTCAGCGTATTCAAAAGTTTTTCTTCCTCTACCCGTCTTTTTGGAATCGTCAATAAATTTTTTATAACTTCGTTCTAGTACTTTCCACCTATTATCACAGTTTGCAGCAGTTATTTTAGACTTAGTTAAGTTTTGCAATTCTTTGGCGATCTCCTCGTACATTCTCTTTAAATTTTTAATTTTTATTGTGCCCACTTCTTTTCTGAATTTTTTGTATAAATCCAGAAATAATAAGGTATTCTGGTGAGTCCATTTATACGATTCCGTTTCCACCTCCGTGTTTGTCGCTGGAAGCACCAAAAATTCGGCTAATAGTTCTAAAAATATTAAATAATCAACTTGTAGTTTTTAAACACTGCAAAATTATTGAGATTAAAACTTACCTCCCTCAGCAGACATTTTATAATATTTTACATAAACAAAAACTTAAGAAAAGTTTCAAACCAGGCACATCAGCTTACATTTGACAAATGACAACCCTGATGATTTGACAACTGAGAAAATGGTTCGGGATACGTTCATGTAACGTTCGTGGACATCAAAATTTCTTACTGGTAACGAATCGCGCATGCGCTTTAAAACGATTCTGAATCTGTCTTGAATCGGTTCGGAATGCGTTCAAAATTGTTTCCGCGAACAAAGCTATCATTTTTTGTGATTGCTTGAGTTGAAAATGTGTCGAAATGGACCCTGGTTATACCTATAACGAAAGCCGAGACTCTTCCACTTGTTTTATATTTTTTTATTCCAACTGGAAAATGTACAGAAAGTTTGCTGTAAATGTTTATAATTGTTATTTTATAAATATAAATACATCAAAATAATCTTCATAACAATACAATGTTCTGGTTTTGGTAATTTCATTGTCATCACATGGACAATACACTGCCTCAAACCACATTTTTCTAATTGTATGTTTACTTGGAACGTGAAAAAATATTTTCGTAGGCGTATCCTCAGAATTATTAAAACAACCAGGTACAAAACAATTACGAATTGCATAAACTCTTTCGTCATAATAAATAACTAACCTCTCTGCCACAGCTGAGTTGCTAAACATGTGTCTTCCAAACGTCAAAACTAATCATGTCTCTCTCTTTTTCGTCTCTTTCTTATGACTGGGATTGTGACGTCACAGCTTTCAAGGACATTCTATAGAGGGCAAAAGTAACAGTTTTCGAAAACTAATAACACACATTAAGAAATTTATTTGATTAAATTTTAAGTATTTTCTTACATTATTTAGATGTGAACTTAGGAATTTTACCATTACAAACACTAAAGCTGTTAATTGTGTTTTTTAAGTGTATCATTGAAACAACCATTATTTTTAACCTATAAATTTAATAATTGTTGCATTTTTGCAATTTGAAACGAATAAACTAAAAAATTCTCTTTTCAATTGTGTAACTTTCCAATATGGCGTCCATATAAAAATTAATACTTTGATATCATAACCCGAAAACCAACAGTGATAATAAAATTGACCATCGGAATTCGAAAAAACATAAAAACGTGCCTTATAGATATGCAAATAAAAATCCAGTATTATTTTCCACTTGAAAGATATTTGTAAAAATAAAAAACTGCGAAATTTACATTTTCGCCCATATCTAGTGACCTCTGCATCTTTTTGGAAATATAAAGCATTATTTAAATGGTCTCGTAATGGAGCATGTTTTGAACCGACTTCATATCTATCTCTTAAAGTTTGCGAGATCCCCATGTTGGACAAGTTGTATTGGATATTGATGTTTTTTTTTATTCAAAATTATTATTTAAAAGCAACTTCTGAGTTACCGAGTTAGATAAAGATAAAAAAAACTCAAATACCAATTGTTATTTTTAAACCTTACAATGACTATGCATTATTTGTTACGAATATGCAATAAACCCCTATTTAGTCGCAGCTTGTGTCTATGCCTGCCTATTATCGCGCGTTGCGTCGCGTCAGCGGAACTCAGTTTACTATTAAAATGAATGACGTTTGGACATAACGATTTAGTTGCACCATTGAGTAAATAATAACAGTCACAGTCAATCAATTTCCTTTAACCACCAAGTAAGAAGCGAGGAACAAAACAAACCAAAATTGCCGAAATGCGCAAAAAGAGTTGCCAATAATCATCACTGTCGCAATTATTCAAAATATGAAGGCAAAGCAAAATTTTTAAGCGTGGGTCGTGTTAGCGCTATTGCGGGGAGGGAGTTCGTAGACCGTAGACTACTTGTTAGACGTTTTGGAGATCGGGGATTCCCAGAGTTTGTTTATTTATTACCAGGGTTACAGTTGGCGAAACTGAAATTGTACTAACATTATAAATCAAATTGTACTAAAATCACTTGAATAATTTTTACATGTTCCAACAAAAAAAAGAAGTTAATTATATTATACATACAAAATATACAAATAATAAACGGCACCTATAGCATGGGCCACATTGGCTATAACGTATGTTCCAAAAGTTTTGTCACAAATTTGTTTAAAACATTTTAAAAAGTAATAATGGTTTTACGGCAATTTTTCAGAACAGATATAATTAACAGCTTTATAAACAACAAAATTTTAATTTTAAATTAAATGTATAGGTTCATTGAAATATCAATTTCTCGAATTTTTCTAAAAATCCGCCGTTTTAATTGTTGCTCGTTTTCGGCTTCCCAACTTCCATCATACACTTTTCGAGAGAAAATGGCTCAGAAATCTTCAATTGGCCGAGCCTTCGGAAAATTTGGGGGGTTGTCGTTTTTTGGCACAAAAAGGTATATTCAGCCAATTTTGAGTTTCGCACGCATAATGGCAGGAAACCAAGTCCGGCCAAAATATAATATCATCTTGAGCATGATTCTGGTGGATAAAATTAATCAATTTTGTTAAGCAATTGTTAATATAACTTTGACTGTCCACAGCTTCGTCTCTAACTCGTCCTATATAAGGTCTGGAAATCCCACCAATTGATATCGCGCACCAAACTAAAACTTTATCAGCAAATTTGGCCTTTGGCTTGAATTTTATATCGTCTGGACGTTCTTCTACATTGTCCGTGTAAAAACCGTCGTTTCCTTTAATTTCGAAATTACTTAGAGTAAAGTACTTTCATCATCTATGACATTGACTTTATTATTTGCAAAATGAGTGCGCCTTAAAGCACGGCAACATCTTGGTATTCTAGCTAACTGATTTGGCGTATATTTAGGACATTTCTTTCTTTTGCGATATTATACACCTTCTCTCTTCACTTCTCTGGATTTTGTTTTCTTTGAAGCACCGTAACGCCGTGAAAGTCTTCTCAATGACTGTCCAATTTTATTCTTGGCACTTTCGACTAACTGGTTTGCTCTATGTTCAGTTAACACTTTAGGTCTTTCACTTTTCGGAAGATTTACGCATGATATACCTTGCTCACATTCTACTATCGCCCGATATATGGCTTTCCGCGACACATTTTGATTTTCAAAAAGTCGAACTATTTGACCTTATGGCATCTGCCCAAGTAAATTATAAACGCTTTTTCTAAGATCTAATTTATAAGCCATTACAACGCAATCGATTTCGGTGACTGAGCTGTCATTAAAATGACAAATCATTGAATTACTTTTGTTTGCAAAGCCAACCCGATATTTTGATATATTTTTATTTTTTTCATAGAGTTGTGTTTTGTGACAAAACTTTTGGGACATACGTTACCCTTAGGGTTTCACGGGCTTGGCTTGAAGCTTGAAAGATTGGCTTGGCTTGGTTTGAAAAAGCTTGAAAAATCAAGCCAAGTCTGCCATTCAAAAAAGCTTGACTTTTCAAGCCAAGCCAAGCTTCTGTTCCACCAAGCCCAAGCCAAACCAAGCCTAACATTTAAAAAAGGTTGAATTTTCAAGCCAAACCAAGCCTTCGACTGTCAAGTAGCTTGGTTAAAAACAAGCTTTTTCAAGCTTTTCTTAAGAAATGTTGTCGACCGTAATTTTGTGGTGGTAACGTACTTTCTCACTACTTCGGCACATTTTTGCGAACTTCTAAAAATTGGAGTTTCCACAAGGACCAGCCTTCATTACCTACCAGTTTAGTAGCTTTTAAAATTTGTAAATAGGAAACTATACCTTTCATCATTCTTATTATGCAAAGACCACTTATTTTCTCAATCTGAAACAACTAGTCGCACATTGTAGTATATATATATATATATATATATATATATATATATATATATATATATATATATATATATATATATATATATATATATATATATATATATATATATATAATGATAAATGATAATATAATTTTATTGTTTTATCCTTTACCTACATTAATATAAAATATATGATGAAAAATGATAATACAAAATTTATTGCAAATGTCAATCATTACATAAATAAAATAAATAAATATATCATCACGGCTTATTACCCATTGCTGGGTGTGCCAATCTGCTTTGTATACAGATATCGGTAAAGATGATATATTTGCACCGTGCGGGCGCTTACCAGGCGTCACCTTACGGGCACTCAATGCTGGCGTGGAGAGTGCACCACAGGGGTCAATTTTGTGCCATTTAAAATTGGAAATATTTGGCGTCGGTCGGGATCGAACCCGGTTCTCCAGATTCGCGACCTGACACTCTGGCACATATAGAACTATTTAATTTTTTTAAAATACTTATTATTGTCAAGTTAAACGTATTTTGTATAAATAATATATATATATATATATATCAGTTTGCGAATGTGGGGAACCGGGCTCGATCCCGACCGACGCCAAATATTTCGAATTTTAAATGGCATAAAATTAACCCCTGTCGTGCACTCTCCACACCAGCAATAAGTGACCGTGAGGTGACGCCTGGTAAGCGCCCGTACGTTGCAAATATTTCATCATTACCGATATATGTGTACAAAGCAGATTGGCACACCCAGCAATGGGTAATAAGCCGTGATGATATAATACAATGCATTTCGTACAATCTTTTGTTATTCTGGTATTTCCGAATCATAGAGATGAGACATTTTCTGTTTCAATACTATTTTTAGCTCAACCCCTAATTTAGCCCTAATAAACCGATCTTGTCTGAGACAGGTATAATAGACAATAACAATGTACCGACAAAGAGAGCATTCTCTTTTAAATATTACCTTGATGCAAGTTTTCATTGTTTCCAAAAATATGAATTAATAAATAAGCAAATAAATATATAATCTCGGCTTATTACCTAGTTCTGAAGGTTTTTAATTTCCTTTTTTTCCAAATTTCGGTAATAACAAAGTTTGTATTATTTAAATTTGCACATGATAACTGTAATTATATTTACGTATTTAACTTACATTATTCTGTACTCAAAAATCAGTAGAAATTTTATAAGAAGAGGCGAGTAGGTATTTATGTCAAGAACAAACAAAATTTTGGGGAAATTTCCGTCTGTAGGGTTTTATGATTTCCAGATGTATTTGAAGTAGGTATAAAAGGTTAGTCAAGGTCAGTCTCAGGTCATTTTCATCCCATTGTATATTCCAAAATATTTATGTATTTATTTGAACACTGTTGTTGCGTGTTTGGAGTCTTGAGTTTTTTTTTTTTATTTATACAAAGTGAATATGAACTATATAGTATGACAAACTTTAACAGTTTGTTGGGAGGTCATTTCGAGTAAAAATGAACTTAAGTCCTATTCATTTTAGTTATTAAAATACAATAAAGTTCAACTAATGCATATGCCTTTGAATAAATGCAGTCAACGAAAATAATAAAAGAAACAAAAATTGAAGGGTAAATATTTAATAAAAGATAATAAATTTATGTTGATTGTTTACTCTTAAAAATAAAATACCTAAATGATTGAAATATACATTTCAATATTTTTATATTTTTTTAATTACAAAGAAAAAACATTTGGTGTAAGTTTCATAAATTTTATTTTATCGTATTGTTTATCTTTACGCATAAGAAGAAATTTTTCAATTGTACCACAATAATATTTTGTAACACAAAACGTCATTTATACATTGTTACGATACAATGAAACATAGACATAACAGCGATATATTGATACATCAATATTCCAATACATTGATATATCGGATTTATCGGTATATCGATACCAAACAACTACTACTGGTTTTCAATACCTATATACCTACTGTGCGCATGAGTATTTATAAAGCTTGAAAGCTTGAAAAAGCTTGAAATAGCTTGAAAAGGCTTGAAAAAGCTTGATTAAGCTTGAAAATCAAGCCAAGCCTAAAATATTTAAAGCTTGAAGTTTTCAAGCGAAGCCAAGCTCTCTTTCCATCAAGCCCAAGCCAAGCCAAGCCTAACATTAAAAAAAGCTTGAAATTTCAAGCCAAGCCAAGCTTTTTTATTTCAAGCCAAGTAGCTTGGCTTGGTGAATCCCTAGTTACCCTAGCCAGCTATCATATTTTCGTGAAACTAATTGTGTAATAAATATGTATTATGAGAAAAAAAAATACGAAATTATTAAATTGTAATAATTTTTTTTTAAAGAGGTTCTGATGTACTAAAAATATGACAACTGTACTAAATCTAGTGCACTTGGTCTTAGACGGTTTTATTCTAACCTCGACCCCACAGCATTATTGCATAATTATTTTTATATAATTATCTACGCCCTTGGCTAGAGCACTCATACATATTTTGAAAAACCGGCGCTATTACCCTGTATGTCTTTCAAATACTGAAATCTATTGTTTTATTTTACTACCTTTTTCAAGATATACATTAAAAGCTTCTTGTCTTCTACAAGCTGTAGGCGCGACACATAAGTGAAGTATTGGATACGGTACATAGCTGGAAGAAATTTGCAAGTTCTATTTCTTGCATATTAGAATAGTGGTTTGTTTCGAGGTGATTTATGAATGTGAAGTTTGTATCAAAATACTCATAAACCGTACAACGACCGCAGTTGGCCAAGGGCAACGATGCCCTGTAAATCATTATTGCAATCAGTTTCATTTATAACACGATGAGCATTTGCATAAACAGCTTTATCTACAATTGGTAATATCGTTATTTAAATGCGTGGATTATTACTAGCAAACCTAGATTTTTACTTGAATTTTATGTTTTCTTAAATGTGTAAAATGAACCTCATCATTTTACGATTTTAAACGTATTCTAAATAATTATACCATACCAAATGATAATTACGACTATACAAATTAAAGGAAAGGTATTTTAAGTAAACGACAAATGGCATTTCATGGTAGTAACTCTCATTTTCCAATAAATGTTTATTGTGAAATATGTCTATGTTGTTAACAAACCAATGTAAATGATATCTTGTTTTAAATAATTCAGCTGTTCTCAATGTGAAACTAAATTCTGGATATGCCAGGTCCACCCTGCAATAGTGTATCTATCGCGGACTCATACGTGATTCTTAGTATGTACGGAGAAAAATGTATACTTATGATAAAGATAATTATGTCTATAATAACAATAAATTATCGTACGTGTAGTGACAGTGCTTTATTACTTGCGATTACAATACAAATATTGTTAAAACTTTACAATTTAATATATGTGTGACAACTATACATATTGCTGTCAAATCAATTAAAAATGTTGGCTATAACAGCAAATTTAACTTGTAAACGATAGCAGCAACATATTTTCACTTTACCAATACAAGTTGAATGTTATTGGTAGTTCACATATTTAGAATAGCATTTATTATGAGAAATATTCGTTTTCCGGGAATGGACTGTGTCATATTTTGAGTCATTTGGCCTCTAGCGTGGTTTACACGTCGGGTAACCTTGTAAACTGAGTCTCCCTTCCTTGTTGCTTAAACTCGGCCTCTAGCGTGGTTGACACGTCGGGTAACCGTGTTTAAGACAATACTATCCCTCTTGCTCCTGAAGATGCCCCATATGACTGCGGGCGAAACGTTGAGCTCTGACTCAAAATATGACACAGTCCATTCCCGGAAAACGAATATTTCTCATGACTCAGACTGTGGAAGCCTACGCAATTATTTCAGCATTTATTATTCTTATTTTATGTATTAAAAATTGTTACCTTTAGCATTTTGAGAATGTTATTATAGGTATTATGATATTTTATCTAACAATATATGTAATTTGTAGTTAATAATTCATATATTTACGTACCAATCTTTTAATTGCATTTCTGCAATATATATATATATATATATATATATATATATATATATATATATATATATATATATATATATATATATATATACAGGGTGTAAATGAAATAAGTGCATTAAATTTAACCAGTAATATAACTCGTCGAGACCAACAATATTTCTTAATAACTTTTTCTCGAAATCGCATATTTTTTTAGCATTTTTACCACCCCATAAATTGACGAGTCGTTCCAAATATTTTTGTAATAATTAAATGCAGTAGCAATACCTATGAAAAATTTTGTTTTAGTAATTGACAGTCCTGTCAGTTGTTGCAATTAAATTTTAACATTAGTAATAAACTTGTTTATAAGGTAAAAGTCTGGCAAAATGCTTATGTTTATGATTAGCGGATACACAGACATTGTAATTACCTATGGTGAAGTTCTCAAGGTCAACGCAGTTACACGAAAATCATCCTCTTCGTAATATTCGTAAATTTATGTTGTACCACATACAATATCTTCGAGATTATCACAGTTTGATGTGTCACATATGACAATTTGGAATATTTTAAAAGAGCAACAGTTACTTCCATCCGTGTGCAAAAATTTCATTGTTTCCAGCATTTCAATTTTGCGAAAGTGTCTTTAATAATGCACAGTACGCTTATCTGGTCACAAAAATCCTCATACTGTAAGAAGGAAACACAATTTTCAACAAAAAATATCAACATACAATATCATTTGGGCGGAAATAAATTGACGAGTCATTGGTCTTCATATAATCCCACTTCGTTTAAATGGACAAAAGTATGTACTCACATTTTTTGAATAACTTATTTAAACTATTATGATTTGCTGTGTTGACACATTGACACACGAAAATTCATTTCATAACCTCCATAACTAGTATGCTCTTCTTACGCTCTTACTCTATTCCACTCTATTCACCCAAATTCAGAAACCTATGTTACTACACAATTTTATAATTTTGTTATCCAAATTTTAAATTTCTTTATTTTAAAAATTGTACTATTACGAATTTATTAATAATAAATATGTTTTCCGTTGATTGTTTATTAATTAATGTGTCTACAAGTATGCAACCACCACCCGACAATTTTTGTGCCGTATATATAGAACTTTGATTCAGACTGCTGAGATCTTGCCAGTGGCGGGTAACGAAATTTTAAACAAATCTTTAAAGAATTTTAAATCAAAAAGAAGAATATTTAGAAAAAAAATTATTAAGAAAAATTGTTGCTCTCGACGAGTTTCATTACTGGTTAAATTTAATGCACTTATTTCATTTACATCCTGTATATATATATATAAATATAGTAAGGAGGCAAAAAAGACCAAAGTTTAAATAAACATTTATATTTAAAAACATAATTAACACTATGTTTAACATTATACAAATTTAACAAAAAATATATTTCTCACCATTTTTAAAAATTAATTAACACTGTACTTTATTAATATGGACTGAGGACTTTAAGCATAACAAAGATGGTCTACCTTGTGGTCACGTACGTAAAATTTGCACTGTTACTAGCAATATGTTTGTGTGAAGTAGATACATTTGTATATAACAATAAATTTTTAACAATCCATTTTTCTCCGTGATCATTTTATCCATATAAATAAAATCCAGAGCCAAAAGCTTCGTATTTTATTACTCATTTTCCTTAAAATTAAATTCTGGATTTGTTAATTTAGTCTCGTATCACGTCTAGTTCAAGTGATAGTTAGTATTAAGCAACGGTTATGTTGCAAAATTGTTCTTACCACCTTTGGTTAGAGCTAACTAAAAGTTAAAACTGTTGTACGAATCGGTTCTAGCCTTCAGTTTAATTCTTAAGTAATGGTTAATAAATAGTCACTTTAACTAGAGGTGCTAGGATCGGACCTAAAAAAGATAATTGCTATTAGCAAGAAGTATTGTAGGATTATATATAACGTGTATAAAATGTAAAAATAGATGAAGTTCCTATATTTAATCCTAGTCCGGTTTTGGTGAGTTTTTCGGACACATTCTAATATAAAAGTATGAAAATTTAATAAATGCAATAAGATTAAAACCTAATCATCATTGACTTTGTAAATTAAGGTACAAATAACTCTTCGAAAAATAAACCGTTTTTATTGAAAAGGTTTCATTGTAAGCAAATTAAAAATGTAAGAAAAGTAGACGGCTAACATTTCTCTAACAGACACCCATACACCCATAAAAATCTGCAAGCGTCTACAAGACTATAAGGACATACGAGTATTAGTATCAGTACCGGTGTTTCATGGTACAGCACCGAATTTTTGTAAATTCAAAGAATATGATTTAAGCACTTTTTTATAAACATATTTTTGTTGTCCAAGAGATAGGATTTTATATTATTTATACTTTCCCTAATTTATGTTTTTTTAATACAGTACAGTATGTATGTATGTATGTATGTATGTATGTATGTATGTATGTATGTATGTATGTATGTATGTATGTATGTATGTATGTATGTATGTGTGTGTATGTGTGTGTGTATGTGTGTGTGTGTGTATGTGTGTGTGTGTATGTGTGTGTGACGATTTTTTTCGGATCCGATAACTCAAATACTACAATTCAAAAAATTATAATTCGTTCATATTCCGTTACTTTACATCCATGTGAAGAGACGATTAGATTTTGGTTACAATTGGACAACCGGAAGTACCCTCATTTTAAGATTTTAACAGTTTTTCTTGAAAAAACGCTGTTAAATATCATTTTTCCATATTTAATGTTATTATAAATATTAAAGAATATTAAATTTCATAAAGCAGCTAGCTATGCTATAACCATGGAAACTGCTACTATATTAAGAAAATGCTGATTGACAGATGTCAGTGCCGAGTGAAATTGACATGTTTGGGTTATAATTTTACTGAAAATATAGAATCTCTTAGGTGCATGAAACGTTCTGTATGGAATTTTTACAAAATACATAGAACTGACAGAAGGTAATGTAGTTGAAATATGGAATCTTGTGCAAGAAAATTTCTGTATGGAATTGGTATAAAATATATGGAACTGACGGAAGGTAATGTGCTGGTCACATTTGATTGTATTACGTATTTTTTACAATTTTTATAAGCAAATAATATAAAAATTTAAATAAATATGCTCAGTAATTCATATTGTAATTAGCAAAAAATTTTAGATTGGAAATGAATAAGTTGTATAAAATATAAATCGTCTTCCAATATTTCCACATCATTAAAAAGTTATGCACCTACTTACAACGAGAGGCAAAAAAGTTTGACTGCAATGGAATAATTACATGGTTCATTGAATTTGCAATACCATCAAAATTACCCGATTCAATGAGTTTATTGCTGAAGTATCGTTTTACATCAAATTGTTAAAGCTCTGACTCAGGCGTTTTCTGTTCAAAACAAGTTAATTTTACACCTAAATTCATCATAACCTACCAGACTAACATACATTATTGTATTCATTACTTATTTATTATTCATTTTTGTTAATAGCATTAGTATTATTAATGTAAGAATGGCATTGCGCAATAATGTTTTGGTTATAGGTAGTTCAATTCGCTCTATACTTTGTGCTGATATCTATTAGCGAACTAACTTTTTCTGCATCGAAAACGCACATGCAGACAAGAACATTATTCTAGCCTTTTTCAATAGCTTTTCTCTGGCACTATTGATAAATCACGTAAATCAACACGAACCACAAAAATGCTAAAATACACTCCAATGTATACTATGTTGACAATTCCAAATTATTTCCTAAACAACGCTACGAGATACGTCGTCTGATGAACAGATTCCATAACCTGTGTGGCAATAAGAAATTATAACATTCTTCAATTACGTATCTCGTCAAGAATCATACACTTTTTATTGCGCAATGTCATTCCTATGAGAAGAATACTGTAACGTGTGAGCCCCGCTATTACGCTGAACAAGCATCTAGTATAGCGATGACGCAATCGCGCTAGCAGCCGGGCTTCGTAAACAAACAAGCCGCGACCTGTTTAATTACTTGCGGTCGCCTGAACCTTTTATGTTTAATGTTAATATGCAGTCGAACATTAGAGCTTTTCTAGAAGATAATGGCAGCTGTATAAAAGGGACGTAGCTATGCTCGAGAGTTAGTTCAGTTGAGTCCCTGATCACACAACATTATTTATGTGATCGGGGGTTGACTTGACATAGTCAGCTGAGTTAATTACATAGTTCAGTTCCATTAGTGAAGACGGACAGACACTTACATTAGTGCAGTTAGTTAGTTAGTTAGTTAATTACATACAGAATCATAGAGACATTCTTATGGTGTGTAAAGTGTTAGAGAGAAGCACATCAGTATCGTAGTAAAGCGTATGCAGTTTGTATCGAGTAGGTACTTGGGAATTTACTAGTATATTGGGATAGCTGTGGATGTGAATACTCGGTAGTTTTGAGGAGTATTGTGAAGCTATAGTATACAAGGACAGTAACAGGGAGTCGGGAAGTTACTGGTATACCGGGATAGCTGTGAAAGAGAATACTCGGTAGTAATGAAGAGTATTGGGAAGCTAGGTATACGGGGACAGTAACGGCAAGTGGAAATGGATACTCGGCAGTAGGGTTGAAGAATTGTGGCATACGGACAGTCGGTGATACTGAGGCTGTGGATGGAGAAAGTTAGTTACATAAATAGACAGACAGTGTGGTGAAAGGTGTGATTTCTATCCGAGCAATTGAATAAACAGACGCTGTTAGGTCAGTTGAGTATATAGACGCTGTGGAGGTCGGTAGGCGGGCAGTTGAACGTGATATAAGTATATAGTGATATAAATATCGCGTAAACAATCTACAAGAGTCTGCAATAGACGGGCAGTCTAAGATCGGAACGCGTAGTCGAAATAAATAATTTGTAATATCGTGGAAATAAATAGTAGTGTTAATTGGTTAAATAAATAAATAGTGTTAATGTTATCCAGTTAATTATAGTTTTACTGTAATAATTGCGTAGGCTTCCACAGTCTGAGTCATGAGAAATATTCGTTTTCCGGGAATGGACTGTGTCATATTTTGAGTCAGAGCTCAACGTTTCGCCCGCAGTCGTATGGGGCATCTTCAGGAGCAAGGGGAATAGTACTGTCTTAAACAAGGTTACCCGACGTGTCAACCACGCTAGATGCCGAGTTTAAGCAACAAGAGGGGGAGACTCAGTTTACAAGGTTACCCGACGTGTAAACCACGCTAGAGGGCAAATAAACCAAGTGACGAAAGGAAGGCCGAGAAGACAGTTATATACTAATCTAAAGATACGGTAGATGAGCAAAGCTAATGAGGACCAATGGGAATCGAGTTCGTAATAGTAGATTGGACGTGTCGTGTTCCGAGAATCACTGGTTTCCACATGTGGCTCAGAAATGATATTTAACATCGTTTTTTCAAGAAAAACTGTTAAAATCTTCAAATGAGGGTACTTCAGGTTGACCAATTAAAACCAAAATCTAATCAGCTCTTCATATGGATGCAACGAGGAACACGAAAGAATTATAATTTTTAGAATTGTAGTATTATCGTAGACGAAAATTTTGTTACACACACACACACACATGCACACACACATACAGACATCATCGTAAAAATAGTAAAATTGTATTCTAGGGACCTCTTAAAACGTGCTTATTCATTAAAAACTCACCACCGAATTTTTCCTTCCTTACTTAAAGGTGACGGAAGGTAAAAAGTAGTGGAGTAGTCATTTCATACTTGTTTTCCATTGTTTGTGTTTGTGGTACATTATTTTAAATATATGATAATTCTATTTCATATGAAAATATAAATTTCAATTTCTGTAATTAATTCAATACTTTGTTGCCGTATTTCAGCAGTGTATTAATTGGGAGCAACTGGCATAGTAAGTTAGCACTGCAGATCCAGTGCGGTATTATTCGAACAATAATTTCTAATTCAGCGCTAGTAGATATACGAGTATGTTTCGTAGTGACCCCACAGTTAAATTGTCCAGTATATTAAGCATGTGTTGCCAGATTTATTAGGGGAGGTAATGAAACTAACCTCCACATTTTATTACATCATCGAGATATATAAACCAACCTTATACACCGTGGAATATAGAACTGTTTCAATTGTTTTCACACTTACTTGATTTAGAGCTGAAAATTAATATGTTATTTTTAATTACACGTACGATGAATACAAAGGATTGTTGTTTTCTGGAGTGTACTCGTATTATAGTTTTTGTTATGAGTACTTATTTTTGTTTACTTACACAAACGAAAAAGCAGATAATTCTAATATTTGAAACTTATTGATTTCACAAGATTTATAAATTGAAAAATATAAACATGAGCAAATATTATGAAAATATAAGTTTGCATTCATATAATACAGGTACAGGCTAATATGCTCGTGCTTATTTAAATTATTTAAAAAAAAATTAAATATTATTGACTATACAACTCAACGGAAAATATAACATTGGTTATTTGCGTACTAGCGGTGTTTCGGTTTGCAAACAAATGAATCATATGTAATCATATCATCCATGAATATAAATGAACAATTATTTTTTGTGACATTTCGTAAAAATATAGTTTTGATTCGTTGTATAGTCTTAACATATACAACTCGAGCTTCAAAAATCATCAGAATATACAGTTTGCGGATTCGATGTGTTACCTGAAAACGCAACTCACCTACGGTGTCGTTGTGTTTCCTAAGCAACACATCTCGCCCTCTCAACTGTATATTCTAATATTTTTGAACCTCTTGTTGTATAACTATTGAAAATGAATTTATCGTAGTCTTATGTCTGAAGAAAGAAATTTTATTGAAACTTTTTTTTGATGAATTTAGCTGCTTATTATGTTAGGCATGGTTAGGTTAGGTTACGTTTAGGCTACGAAAAATGTACATCTGTTTATTTGAAAATTTTGATTGTATTTTATGAAGATACTAGCCTTTATTTATCCACATATTCACGCGATTTATGAAATACTTAGATATTACATTAAAAGACGAATTTCGTAATGATACTATGTTAATTAAAAATGTAATGTAGATTTACTGTTTTATTTTACAACGTAACTTAGATATACACTATTCAGTAGTAACCTAGTAACAAATAAATGAATTTAGTAATGAAATTTATGTTTGTGATAAATTTTAAATTACATTTTATAGAGTTTTGAAATGTTCTGTGTAATGATGCCGCAGAAAGAGATGAAACGTCTCTAGATGGTGCAATAGTACCTGCGCTTATATGGCCTGAAATTGGTACAAAATTAATAAGACTCTTCTCAAAGCTTTACATTTACAAAAATATTGTAGTATAATCCCAATTGCCAAATTCAAAAGCAAAAAATGGTTAGAAATATCAACTTGGAAAATATAAAGTGTTTTTTTTTTCATTTAGTACTCGGTTACTATCTAGTGGTTATTACCTATAGACCCGTTTAGTGTGACGTCACAAAGTTTTTCCAAACAAGAAAATGGCGTCTTCGTTGCTAGGGCGGTTGCTATATTAACCAGGATTTGACTTTTGGCACTCGTAACCTATAAATTTGTTTGGTATTGAAATGATTCAGAAACACGTTATAAAGTTTTCTTCTGTTATAAATAAATACTAACCTAACTAAGTTTATCCACTTGTACTTCAAATTTGGGTCTTTTGGAAATATAAAATATTTACAAGTTCCACTTTCGTTATATTGATTGAAGGTAGCTGTGAAAAATATCAGCATGGTGAAATAAATTTAAAATAAAACCTTAAAATATGCACTGTACCCCTTACTAATAATAAATATATTTCTTTCATCAGTGCTTTTTAAAGATCCTAAAATTTGAAGAAAGGGAAATCTCTCACTACTAGTTTCGCGGTCAATTTTAGATAACTTAGCAACCGTTACGAAGGCGGCAGCCATTTTGTTGTTGAGAAATCTGGCCTACGTCATCACTAAACGGGTCTATTATAGGCTATCTATTGCATGTGCTATGTCACTACGACAGATTAGTTTATAGGTAAAAAATATCAGCGAAATGGATTACTGATTAAACAAACAAAAAATATACCTTGTTACATTTAAGCCATTCAATATTGCAGAGGATAGGAAATAGTTTTGAACTCTCTGATTGGCTGAAATTGGAGATAAGAGACAAGTTTACCCAATGTAATTTTGGCTACTTCAAGTTTGCGCTGTTGCCAGCTCCATCTACTGAATGGCTTAAATGGAACAATGTATAGTGGTTGTTGTTATTATTAAAAAATAATTTAAAAAAATAACAATGAAATACCTTAATACTTGCTTTTAACTTAATACATTAAAGTCTGTTGTACTTAAGAAGAATATTTACCCTTGTATTAAAATATGAAGCGAAAATTCAAATAAATTGTCCCTGTACTAGAACTATTAACATTTTTTTTTAAATCAAAGCTATACAAACATTCTATTGATATACCTGCATTATATATTATATATTATATATTATATATATATATATATATATATATATATATATATATATATATATATATATATATATATATTATAAATAATTATTGAAATCTATTAATATTTGACTTGAATGTTATAGGAAAAACGAGTTTCCTTGTTTCGCCTATTAAATCAAAGTCAAATAGTAATAGATTTCAATAATTATATTTTAATGCAGGATAATATCGGAAGTATGTTTGTATAGTGTTCAATTAATTAAAATATTAATAGTTCTAGTACAGGAACAATTATTTGAATTTTCGCTTCATATTTTAGCACAGGGGTAAATATTCGAGGTGGGCGCGGGCCGTGATCGTGAATATTATTTAAATTTTGCGTCGTGATTGGACGTGAGCGTGAGACACTAAAAAATTATCATGCGTGATCAGGCGTGATTGAAATTTAATCGGGCGTGAGTGCAAGTTTTCTTCTATTTTTTATTTAAAAAATTGTCAATTTCCATCTTTTACTTTACATTTTTGTTGTTATTATTATGTCCAAATTGTATACACAGTTGCTCCGATTTCACTAAAGATATACAAATCTTTAAGCCCGTTTGACACGAACATAATTTGGTTAACAAATTTGTTACCAAATTTATAATGATATTTGTGATGGAATAGAACAAGCTATTTGTCCATTAACATTCGTTTCCAATGAAACCAATCTGTTACCTAACTTATTGCCAATTTGTTAACAAATTTGGTAACAACTAATGACTGTGTTAAACAGGCTTAAATATACATAGAAACAATTACGTGACACGAACGTGACCCGCCGGGCGTGATCGGGCGTGTGTGCCAAAATAAAATCGTGAGCGTGAGTGATCGTGAATCAAACATAAAAAGTCGTGCGTGATTGGTCGTGATTACATTTTTAGTTCCGTGAGCGTGCATGATCATGAACAAAAAGTTACTCACGCGCCCATCTCTAGTAAATATTCCTCTTAATACTACTACCAATTTTTTGTTGTTTTTACCTTCCGTCACCTTTAGGTAAGGAAGGTATTGTCTTTGGTCAAAAAATTCGATGGTGAGTTTTTGATGAATAAGCACGTTTTAGGGTCCCTAGAATACGATTTTACTATTTTTACGATGATGTCTGTATGTGTGTGTGTGTGTATGTATGTGTGTCTGTGTGTGTGTGTGTGTGTAACAAAATTTTCGTCTGCGATAACTCTAATACTACAATTCTAAAAATTATAATTCTTTCGTATTTCTCTTCGTTACATCTATATGAAGAGC
Organism: Harpalus rubripes; assembly: GCA_963082715.1. Taxonomy (NCBI): domain Eukaryota; kingdom Metazoa; phylum Arthropoda; class Insecta; order Coleoptera; family Carabidae; genus Harpalus; species Harpalus rubripes. The sequence goes on from OY720453.1 coordinate 58,498,307, forward strand.
TGATTAGATTTTGGTTAGAATTGGACAACCGGAAGTACCCTCATTTGAAGATTTTAACAGTTTTTCTTGAAAAACTATGTTAAATATCATTTTTTCACATTTAATGTTATCATAAATATTAAAGAATATTTTATTCTCTATAGGATTTGACTGCATTTTATACTTAATATTGAATGGATATAGAGTTAAAAAATTATAAAGAAATTAAATTTCATAAAGTAGCCATAGCTTTGGAAACAGCTACTACATTAAGAAAAATTTGATTGAAAGATGTCAGTGTCAAGTGAAATTGACATAGTGTGTTTATCTTATAATTTTACTGGAAATATAGGATCTTTTGCTATAAATTTTCTGTATGGAATTTGCATAAAATACATGCAACTGCCGGAAGGTAAAGTACAAGAAATATAATCTTTAGCAAGGAACTTTCTGTATGAAATTTGTACAAAATACATAGAACTGACGACTGACGGAAGGTAATGTGCTGGCCACATCAGATTTTTAAAATTTATTTTTAATGTACTCATGATTTAAAGAAAGCATTAACTTTATTCCTGCAAAAAGAGTTGTTTCGATTCTGGACGAAGCTTAAATAAAATAAATGTTACACTTAAGTTAAAATATTTAATTTGATTGGTCATTGCCCTATCGTAATTCTAAATGGCAAACTCCTGCAATCGCTCAATCTGAAATAACTGTTTGGCAATTGAAGATGTGAGTATGCTCCTCCTAACAAAAACAGACGATGCGGCAGAGAAGCCCCAAAGTATAGTAGCTTGGTCCGTGGTAATAATGAGCCGTAGGTTTGCTACAACAGATTAGTATAAAAAAATCTGGCGTGGCCAACACAATACCTCTCGCCATTTACAGCCCGAGTAACAAAAAAGATTAAGTTAATCCTTCTTTCTGGATTAGCGAATTTTACTCTAATTTTGACAGTCTTTTTCTTAAAATATAGTCTAATCTAATCCAAGTAACTACCATTTTTTAAAACCCCTCAACAGGATTAAATCCCAATTACAGAGTGGGTTCACATTGACACACATCCATGCCTTAGTGGGATTCGAACCCAGAGCCCCGAGGGCACTCATGACATGAGGCCTTGCTCTAACCATTGAGCCACCGGAGCTATAATAAAATGAAGATTATTGTGAATCGTTAATATTTATTAATCTAAATACATACCTAGATATTTACTAATACTGAAAACTGTAATGAATTCCTTTCCTATTG
>OY720453.1:58502039-58620290 GCA_963082715.1 Harpalus rubripes
TTTTTAATTAAATTCAAACCATTACATTTAAAATGAAATACGCTAAAAATTAAATGGTGTTACATATTTTATATGACATAATAAAGTTGTATAAACCCCTATAAGGGTCATCCTAATTCTGATATATTAATTAGGATAATAAAGCCATAACAGAACATAAAATTTTAAATACTGCCCGATCTCATTAATAACAATAAGTAAAAATGAGAGCACACCCCTTTGTTCATTGCTACCCCTTGGTCAGTGAATGCGTCCCTAGCTAGCTAAACACCCCGTGATTTTAAGATTAATTAAAACGGCATGGCGCGTCCGGCAAGCTTGCTGGTAACGAACTGTAAATCAAGATTATTTCCCCGTATGTCGGGGCAACTGACCGTGCTCTGATACTTCCCCTAACGGGTTACACCAGTTGGTTACTCATAGCATACTTGTAAATGAATGACTACGTAAATTGAACATCGCTGTTTGAATAATTCGCTGTGAAATTTCTCTAATTCAGACCATGAGAACTTGATTTGAAATTCTGCTGAAATATAGCGTCCGGTTTCTTGGTTCATGACAGAAAATATTGAGATTAAATTAAATCAAAGTTAGAAATTAAAGATTTAAAGCGATAGTTCTCTTATTATCGGGCAGTCTATTAGCTGTTAAAAAATGTTATTTCTATTCGTAAAAAATCTAGCATTTTAGTAAAGTAGAACCTGATTGCATTAGAGATTAGAAGTATCTCCTCGAAAGTAATAAGTAAAGAGCGGATTCTATGCAATTGCATATATTGTTTTTATTAGGCATATCAACAAAATCTTTTCATATGTCCACGTTTCATTAAAAGTTAATGCTAAATATTAAATTTAAAAAATGCATATTGTGCATATATTAATATTTTACTGCATATTTTTAATATTTTTGCATAAAAACATATTTGGTGCGTATAAGTGCATATTTTTTAAAAATAAAAATTAATTTTTGACAAATTTTTCTTTTGCTTTTCTATTTAAATAAAATACATTTGTGTTTTATTTCTTTATGTATATACGGCAATAATGTGACGTTAAAATCGAGCGGAAATTACAATTCTTGAAAATGGGCTTTCGATTTTTCAACTGCATTTTGAACGACTTTATTGTGAACCATACATATTTAAATTTAAATAACTGTCATCTGACATCAAGTGTAAATACAAAACTATTTTATAATTAATAAGTGTTTCTTATAAGGTTTATTATACAATATGAAAATGTAACAAAACCACATTATTAAACTTTCTATTTCTCAAATTAGGCCAGATGGCAACTATTTAAATTTGGCAGTTTATATATGGTTCACTATATACTCTTTCAAAATCCAGTGAAGAAACTGTACACCCACTTTCAAGATTTGTAATTCCCGCTCGATTTTGACGTCATACTTTTACTGTCTACGGGTATTATGAATGTAACGTGTGCAGGTATATTTTCCACAAAATAGTGTAAAGCAGTCATCTACAATAGTTTTGTCTATACCCATAATATTTTTATTATTGTTAGTTTTATTTACAAACTGAATCGTTTGTTTTTTTTTATTTTTAATTTAATATATTACTTTATATTACCTTGTGATATATTTTTATACTTTGTGCCTACCTAATGACCTAAAGAAAAAAAATACATATAAAAATGAAAATAAGTTAAAAATTATCGGAAATATGAGTACAATATTCAAAAGCAACTGACCAATTTTTGCATATTCTTATCAAAATATGCATATTTACAGTTTATTTTGCATATATGGTGCATATTTTGATGATTTTTTCATGCATATTGCATGCATATTTTAATACTTATAGACAAAGAAAGTTGCGAAAAACTCGTGAACACTCGATAACCATGAATTTTTGACAAATTATTCTTCATCACTTATTTGGTAAAATTTATGAATAAATATATAAATAAATAATATTGTTAGGTCATTACTAAATATTATTTCTAATGCCGCTTTGTCAAAATATTCATTTCAAATAAAATTGTCTCTTAAATTCTGAGCAAGTGACAAATCATAGACTTTATAGTATTAAAAACTGCTGTTATATGTCTGCAGTATCTATGTATATTACTTTTTCTACAGTCTATGTACAAAGTAGCCATCTACGCTCTCTTTTGTCAACGCAAAATGTTACTTTGCCGCTCATAAGCGACAAAGTAGAAAAAACATTTAGTCAGGAACTAATGAGACTGTAGTTACACATTTACCACCTTCACAAGTCAATCTGACATATAACTGCTCTGTCTGTCGTCTGTACATTACATAACCAAACAAAATGCCGCACTGTTGTGAAAATAAAATAGGGCATTCATTTACAAAAACGAAAATATAAAATGCTTAGATTATATAGAAAGAATAGCTGAAGAAAAATGGATAATAACGATAAATTAAAATTAAATAGAATCGTTATTTACACTATTATTCACGAAAGATGACAATTCAAGGACATTTATTCGAAGAAAGAATACACATCACTTTATAGCAGTAGCTTAGCAACATTTTGTATTAGAAAGAGAAAGATTATTTGACCTATGTCTATTTAATTTATGTGGTGTGACAGATATACGTAAATAGTGGCATTACTTTCTAACACACTGTAAATAATAATGACGTATGTCGTAAAGTTACAGATACCTAATTATCTACTACACTGCCCTCTGTACTAATATTTACCCAGTGGCGTTGATGTGTAAATCAAATTATTATTCCTTGGTTTACAAGTTGTCAATGTTTTTGTATTTTGCAAACACATAAGTGAAGAACATAAATCTTTCAGAAAGGCATTATTTAGAAAGAAACATAATTTTGAAATAAATTACTCTTATTTTTTCAGTTAAAATGTGTTCATAAATATTTCATCTTACACGCCTATGCACACAAAATGCAATGAAGTTATCTGCAAGTAATATTATATCAGGCGGCTCACAAATGACCTTGAATAGTCATCTTTCGTGAATAATAGTTTATTGAGCAGTACTGTAAGTACAAAGTGTACATTTTATTATGTTTTGTTATAGTGGAGAACCCTATTGTGGCGACTGTAGAAAACTTGTGTTTGTTTCGAGCGCAAAATGAGACATTGTTGATTTCCAGAGAATACCACGCTCCTGCGTCGACAATGTCGCATTTTGCGTTCTTAATATTTTTGGTCCTCAAAAAAGGCATTGTGAAAAAATGTCATTTTGTGATTTGGTATCATTAACTATACGGGATGAACACTAGAATCCGTGACATAGGCGTTTAACATGGGAAAACAGTTTTTCCCAAATATACAATTTTGGAACAAACTGTCAGATAATTTAGACAGGTTACTTGCTTTGACAGTTCACATGATGTTCATTTTTTAAAATGCCTACTCCCATATTACATCCATTTTTACTAAAGTTGCTTGGGCATCAAAAGCGTAAATTTAAAAATTTTAACATCCAAAAATTCTGAATTTTATTCTCTAAATCTTTAAAGCACTATAATGTTTTTCGGGACAAGTAATATTTGAGAAATGGAAATCTGTTTTCTAATGTAAATAAACGTCTATATCGCGGTTTCTAGTGTTCAATCTGTAGGTATTATACCATTATCACGAATACGTGTACGTTTATCGCTACTATACAGATGTCGGGTAGTTTAATGAGCATCGATGGTAAGATATCAATATATAACATTTGTGACGTCATATTATCTTTGCATTCTTTTACCGACAAATAAAAAAATAAGTACTTATTAGCAAATTAATGATCTCCTATAACGAATTTTTAATATGGCAGCATTAATTAGAATTATAGGTAATTAAATAAACATATAATAATTCATTTTTTCATTAAAGCTCTTAGGCTGATTTATTTATTACATTTGGATGAATTGCATATGAATTATAGATAATAACAAATTACTCCATCAAATTGAATTAGTCTTTATTAGTGCATTAAATATTTAAAATAAGTACGCAGACAGGCGATCACTTGATATTAATTATCGGAATATAATAATTACCTATAACTTAATTACAAAAACTAAATTGACATATGTAATATGTAAATTAATTTTAAAATTCTTTTAGCTTTAATCCCAAATGACACAGTGCATATTTAATCAGTGTTATTATTATTCTATATCACATTTCGGAAATGAATTATGCGTAATATACTAAACATTGCGCATATTGAAAAACGCAATGTAATTTCCGCTTCACATTGTTTTAATCCTTTTGTTATACAGAACCACTAAAATCAATATCGCGGAAATGACACCAAAAAGACACATCCTATTAAAAAACTAAACATCATACATATTTTTCCATAATTCTGTTTCATAATTTCAACTAGTTTGTCATTTTGAATAACAAAATGACATTTATTTGCATTATTGCGAAAATATGACGCGTTAGCTGTAATGTAAATGTTGAATCTAAACTAAATTACAAAAAAAAAAAAACCTTATACGAGAGTTGCATCGATAGTTTCTGCAAAATGTTGATTGGAAACAAAATTTTCCAGAAATTATTTTCTTATTGTTTGTCGAAATACTCTCCTTTTAACCCAACACATATATAATCAATCGTTAAAACAAAAAAATCATTCCTTTTGAAAAACTTGAGAGACCATGTTTTCGAAGACTTCAACCACTTCATTTGCACTTGTATATCGGAAACCACATATTATTTCCTTTAATTTAGGAAATAGGAAGAAATCATAAGGTTCAAGGTCAGGACTGTATGATGGGTACTCCAGTAATTCCACCTATGATTCTGTTAAATATGCTTTAGTTTGCGCAGCATTATGTGGGTATGCAATGTCCTGATGCAATACTAGTTTACTTCGAGGCCTATTTTCACGCGTCGCAAACAAATTGTTATGTGCCAATTAGAAGTTACTGTTTTCCTATCTTATAATGCAATGTTGACAGTAGGACCGGATTTTGAGAAAAAGGAGGCAATCATTTTTGTACCAACACTGTTTCAGGTTTAAATGCATACATCATATACTGCTTTAGATTTACCTTCGTTGTACTTTTTTAGGCTTGATTTACATTAGCGGTACAATGACGGTACGATGATGGTACAATAACGGTACAGTGACTGTATATCAATTAGGGATTCACCAAGCCAAGCTACTTGGCTTGAAATAAAAAAGCTTGGCTTGGATTGAAACTTCAAGCTTTTTTTAATGTTAGGCTTGGCTTGGCTTGGGCTTGATGGAAACAGAGCTTGGCTTGGCTTGAAAACTTCAAGCTTTAATTATTTTAGGCTTGGCTTGATTTTCAAGCTTTATCAAGCTTTTTCAAGCCTTTTCAAGCTATTTCAAGCTTTTTCAAGCTTTCAAGCTTTATAAATGCTCATGCGTCAGGTCTTGAAAACCAGTAGTAGTTGTTCGGTATCAAGATTTTAATATAAATATTCGATGCGAATTTAATTAAATATATCGATATACCGATATATCGATGTATTGGAATATTGATGTAAGAATATATCGATGTTATGTCGATGTTTCATTGTATCGTAATAATGTACAAATCACGTTTTGTTTTACATAAATTTATTGTGGTACAATTGAAAAATTTCTTCTTATGCGTAAAGATATACAAAACGATAAAATAAAATTTATGAAACTAACACCAAGTGTTTTTTCTTTGTAATTATTAAAATATAAAAATATTGAAATGTATATTTTATTCATTTATTTTATTTTTAAGAGTAAACAATCAGCATAAATTTATTATCTTTTATTAAATATTTACCCTTCAATTTTCATGTTTCTTTTATTATTTTCGTTGACTGCATTTATTCAATTAGGCATATGCATTAGTTGGACTTTATTGTATTGTATTTTAACAAAAAACTCGAAATGTCCTCCCAACTGTTAAAGTTCGTCATACTATTTAGTTCAAATGCACCCGATATATAAAAAAAAAACTCAAGACACCAAATACGCAATAACAGTGTTCAAATAAATACATAAATATTTTGAAATGTACAATGGGATGGAAATGACCTGAGACTGTTCTTTTATACCTACTTGAAATACATCTGGAAATCATAAAACCCTACAGACGGAAATTTCCCCGAAATTTTGATTGTTCGTGACAAATACTTACTCGCCTCTTCGTATGAAATTTCTACTGATTTTTGAGTACAGAATCATGTAAGTTAAATACATAAATATAATTAAAGTAATCATGTGCAAATTCAATTAATACAAAAGTTAATATGCTTAACGATACGAATATGACGTTATTATTGAAATTTGTGAATAAAAGCAAATTAAAAACCTCCAGAACTAGGTAATAAACCGAGATTATATATTTATTTGCTTATTTATTAACACATATTTTTGGATCAATGAAAACTTGTATCAAGGTAATATTTAAAAGAGAATGCTCTCTTTGTCGGTACATTGTTATTGTCTATTATACCTGCCACGTTTTATTAGGGGTACATTAGGGGTTGAGCTAAAAATAGCATTGAAAATCTTTGAATATAAATATATACATATACACAAACAGAAATTGTCTCGTCTCTATGATTCGGAAATACCAGAATAACAAAACATTGTATAAAATGAAACTTTAAAATGCAATAATTATCATGATTTATGTAGTCTGTCACTCAATTTACCTTACGGTGTAGAGTATATTATTATTTCTTATAATTTTTATTCTGCAGCAAAATTATCTATTTGTAGCATTGCAATAAATACGAGTAATAAATATTATGTGTTGAAGCTTGATGCTTGGTATTTAAAATCAAGGTAGTTAAAATTTAAATGAATATTATCCAATCAAACAAAAAGATCAAACTGCACTTATCTTCCCATCACTCTATAGTTAAAACAGATAGTTGGTTCAGATTGAGAAAATAAGTGGTCTTTGGATAATAAGAATGATGAAGATAGTGTCCTATTTACAAAGTTTTGAAGCATACTGGACTGGCAGGTAATGAAGGCTGGTCCTTTTGGAAACTCCAATTCTTAGAAGTTCGCAAAAATGTGCCGAAGCAGTGAGAAAGTACGTTATCACCATAAAATTACGGTTTTGTCGGCCTCGACAACATTTCTTAAGAAAAGCTTGGAAAAGCTTGTTTTCACCCAAGCTACTTGACAGTCAAAGGCTTGGCTTGGCTTGAAATTTCAAGCTTTTTTAAATGTTAGGCTTGGTTTGGCTTGGGCTTGGTGGAACAGAAGCTTGGCTTGGCTTGAAAAGTCAAGCTTTTGTGAACGGCAGGCTTGGCTTGATTTTTCAAGCTTTTTCAAGCCAAGCCAAGCCAAGCTTTCAAGCTTCAAGCCAAGCCCGTGAAACCCTAATATCAATTACACGAGGCATTTGCATTAGACGGTATTACGACGGTACGAACATAATAAAATACCGTGACAATATAGTTTTGTCTTTTATGTATTATGACAGTTTGTGGTGCATATGTCATGTTTCTATCAAAAGTAGAAAATATCGTGCAATGTTTAAAAATTTCTTAAATTCCGACTTGGCTATAACTGTCCTTATTCTTGTCAAAGAAGAAGAAGAAGAAAAAAATGAAGAAAATCCAGAAAATTTTACAAAACGATACTATTTTTTATGTAATGTAAGCAGAGAACTTTTGTTCAATAAATGTATATGTATAATCATTTGTCATTTCTAGCTCATTTTGACTACATTTTGGTTTAACTAAAGACAAATATGAAAAAGTCAAAGACATGTTAAATGTCAATCACCTATTCGCATATGTTTACTTTCACTCGGCTGATTTTGGCATGAACGTGAACTTGAAGTGCACGTACTCTTCATACGCAACCTTCCACTGCCCCTTGCATGGAAATACTACGCTGTTACTATGATATACAATATATTTTCAATAGAAACAAAACTATACTGTACCCTGGTCGTATCCCTAATGTAAATCAGTAAATATCATTGGGATGTCATTGTACCGTCATCGTACTGAGAACGTAGATGTTAATGGGTTCATTAAAATACATTGAACCAAGAAGTATCGTACCGTTATTGTACCGTCATTGCACCGTCATTGTACCGCTAATGTAAATCAAGCCTATTGTTTTAATGCACGATTCCACACGATGTTGCTTTTGATCATCAATTAAATTATGAGCAAAGTTTTATTTATAGCGGTCATTCCAATGCCCAAAGTACCCGTATAATTTTGTATGTGACATGGTTGTCTTCTTTAATCATTGTACGAATAGCAGCTATGTTTTCATCCGTAACTGCAGAAATTGGCCGATCTTCGCATAAATCTTCATTGAGAGAAACTCGATGAAATTTAAATTCATTTTACCAGCTGCGAACAGACCTGATACTATGTGCTTTATTTCCAAAAGCATCCCGAAGTTTTTCGATGTATTTTTTTGGAGAGAGCGAACTTTTAAAATACAGAAACCAGAAAACAGTAGCGAATTCTAATTGAGATTGTAGAAGAGAATAATAAAGAAATATGAAAGTGTTATAATTAGTGAAACTTGTACCAATTCTTAAAATAAAGCCAAGCATTTTATAAGCTTTTTTAACAATATAATCGACATGTAAGTCAAACAAAAGCTTACTGTCTAAGATGACGCCAAGACCTTTAAAATGAGAGACACGACTAATATTATTACCGTCAATGGATTAATTGAACGTAAGTATTTTTCTATTACGTGTGAAAGTAATACATGAGCATTTACCAAAATTAAGAGTTAAATCATTCCTTATCAGGTAAGAGCTTAGTCTGTCAAGATCTGCATCGCAGAACAGTCGGATGCTGTTTTGACAGCGTTAAATACTTTAAGGTCGTCAGCATACATAATGAACTTGGAGTTGGTAAAACAGCTGTTAATGTCATTAATTAGAAAAAAGAGTGGCCCTAGATGTGATTCCTGTGGTACACCAGAGGTTACAGGAAAGTACTCCGAGGTGTATCCATTGATAGTTACACATTGTTGTCTATCAGTAAGGTATGATTTGCACCGTTGTAGAAACTGACCGTGAACACCGTACCACTCTAATTTCGAAATCAGGATAAGATGATTAATCCGGTCAAATGCCTTACTAAAGCCGGTGTATACTGCATCTACCTGTGTTTTATCATCAATTGACTGTAAAATGAAGTCCGTGTATTCAACAAGGTTTGAATCAACTGATCGACCTGAATAAAAGCCATGTTGCTCAATATTTATTATATTTTTAAATGTAGCAAATAAGGTTATGTAAATATTTTTTTCAAATATTTTTTTAAAAATGCAAAGTTTAGAGATCGGACGGTAGCTTTCAACCTCATTTTTATTCCTATTTTTGAAAACGGGAACTACTAAGGCTTTTTTCCTGATACTGGGACAGTGACCTGTATTAAGATATTTATTAAATATGAGTTAGTGGAATGCAGAGTGAAGTAGCACAATGTCTAATAAAAACAACTAGGGATCCCATCCGAGCCTGCACCTTTACTAATATCAAGGGATGACAATAAGTCCAATACCTCACTCTTATCAGTAAATATACTACAAAGATTTATATAATTGTTGTTCGGAATTTGAATTACACAATCAATTGAGTATCGATTCTGCCGAAACTTTACCTTTTTAAATGCGCATAAATTATTACAGAAGTAACGCTAAAAGTGTTTTTATTTGTTCCATTATGAGTTCTGAAAGATATTTTACTGTTGTAAATATCAACCTTACGAGCTTACTTTGAGTTTTAAGTAATATTTAAAATTTAGGAAATTTTGGTGAAATGAATGATGTAAGTAGGTATCATAATGAAGTTCATTCCTACGGATTTTAATATTTATTTATATTTATTTTCGTAAAGATTTCCCAAGTAAATAAAAAAAAAAATCATTTCCCTCCTTGATTTGCGCGTAGTCTGTCTTGTGTTGTGCGTTCGCAGGGCATGCTAATGCATTTTGAAAGAATCCGGGTTCATCTCGAAGGTAATTTAATTTTAATGGTTCGATGCTCCCTTATTTGATAATGCGCCTTTATTATATTAGCCTCCGCTGAGGCTTAGATCTGTTGTGGTCGCTGTCCCAGCCTCCTTGTGCCTTGCCCGACACAAAGACTTTTTAAACTCCCAAAATGTTAGTCTGTGTTTGACACATTTAACAACACACAATTTTGTTTTATTTGCTCCAGGTCTTTGTTTTCCTATTGAGAGATAACTAAATCAAATTTGCCTTAATTTAAAAATATTTGAATATTATCTTAAACAATGAAATATTCGTAACAAAAGGAAATTTGTATAATTTTTAAAAACGAATATTTCAGAGAAGCCTTTTCCAGATAATTTTAGATGATAACAAATTGTGTAAAATATAATGGATGACAGAAAAAGGTGTCATATTTTTCATTGTACATGGAGCTTTTTGAATAATTCTCCAAAAATCTACAAATTTTTGTTGTTTTTTACTGAATTGAAGACGCAATTCAGAAGATATTTGGGTACAGAACGAAATGAGTAAATTTAGTCTTTAACTCTAATATACTCTGTATAAATAATATAAGTTATTACTAAAATAACAAATTCACTTGTGGTTTAATCAAATCTACCAACGTGCCTTGAAATGGTTGCCATTCTTATTCTAATTAGTTAGGGTAAAATTTCGAGTAAATACTACCAGTATATAACTATTAATTGTTCTATTAACTATTATCTTTTTAAAACGTTACTATTATTAATTTGAAATGATTAGTTCCTTGACAGTGACATATTTATCTGTCAGTTACAGACATTTGAGATCTGAACTGTGTAACCAAGTAGTTGTGTTTGTTTAAATCGGAGGCTCCGGGATTTAAATTAAAGAAAAGTTTATAAATTTATACATAAAATATATAGAAACAGTACTAATGCAAACCTGTAGAAAATTTAATAATCTTTAATTTTTATAATAACATAAATCTCGAAGAAATAACATTTAAAGGTATTTTTCGAAAAAAACGATTTGGTTATCTGATTTACACCAAAATCTAATGGCTTGTTTCTATATTAGAATAAGATAGAAATACAAGATTTCAAAATTTTCTGAATAATAGTATCCACACACACACGCACGCACGCACGCACACACGCACACACGCACACATACACACACGCACACACACGCACACACGACACACGGGCACGCACGCGCGCGCGCACACACACACACACACACACACACACACACACACACACACAAATGATCGTGAAAATGTTAAAATTGGATTCTAAGGGCCTTAAATCGTGGTCCTTTACCAAAATGTCGATATGCGATTGTTAACGAGATCCCTTTACCTCCCGTAGAGGTAAAAATATGTGATTATTTTCAATAAAATTGTCTTTATTGCACTAAAAAATATGTTTAAAGAAACTGAAGGGGTATATATGCTATATATGTATGTATTAAGGCGAACCTTAAAAGGAGTCAAGTCTAATTTTAACCGGGCCGCCTCCAAATAAATAAATAAAAATTGTGCTGGCAATGATATTAATATTTGACCGTGCCTAAATACACTTGTTTTATTAATATGTTTCAATAATTTTGTACATCACTTCACATTCTAGTATATATCTAATATTGAGTGTATTTTTTAAATCTACTATTTTCTCGGAACAAATATAGTTCCAAAATGTGTAAAATCCCAATGTTATTTAAATGGAACACATTAAGTCCATTTAGGCACGGCAAATAATAATATTAAGCGGAATCATTGCCAATTTTTTTTAAAATTTATTTGGAACCACTTTAGAGGGCTGTCCGGTTAAAATTCGACTTGACTCCTTATAAGGTTCGCTCTGCACTCTTAATACGCATACGATACGTGTGTATGTACGCCCGTGTTTTAAATGACATTTAATTTGTAATGTGCTACAGAGTGGCATGTGATAAAACGCAGGATGATAGCGCTGCATCTAAAGCTAATCATCATGCACTTTTTAACTGTTTTTTAATTCAAATTTTAAAACATTGCCACTTTCACCTTTGCAATTTTTGCATTTTATTTCATTCATATACATATAGTTACATGTATTTTTTTAATTGAACTCATCATATATTTAAAGAAATATAATGCTGTACAGAAATTTATAAGTTACAGATACAGATAGTATCTACTCAGAATGCCAAATTTGTCTAAAACTTCTTAGAAGTTGCGAGACTTGTTTAACTTAGAAGTTAGTTTAGATTTGCACAGAATGTTAACATAAGTTTGAATTTGGTTTCAATCATACTGTTCATATTTAACTAGATGCATATAATTATTGTGTAGCACTACAAACGAGAATATTGTACATTATTTACAATTTAGTACTGAAATACTACATCCGTCCCGTAATATATACCATATTTAGCAATTTTTATTCCGATTAGGAGGAATATTCTTTCAAATTGCTATCAAACTGTAAGTATAAAAATCAAATTCATACTTTTCTTTTTACCGGTTTCAGGATATTAATCCATTGTTTACATGTCCAAAAGTAGGCTGGTAACTAAGTAATAACTGTATCTGTATGGTAATATTATTACCATACTGACTTGTCAACAACGGTTTACAAAATGAAAATAAAATAAAATGAAAGTACTCGTATAATACTCTTCATTAATACATACAGATAACATTAGTGTATCGTTCTAAATACGGTTTACTAAAATAATAAACATGAGGAATAAAGCACATAATTTGAATATTTGTAAAAATAAATAAATAACTAAATAAATATATCATCACGGCATATTACCCATTGCTGGGTGTGCCAATCTGATTTGTACACAGATTTCGATAATGATGATGACATATCTGTACCGTCCGGCGTTTACCAGACGTAATATTTGTTATATTGACAGCATTAACGAAAGATTTCAAAAAATAATATTTATTAATATAGTCTTTATTTTCTGAAACCGATAAACTATTGAACAAACCACGGATGTTATGAATCATAACAAGCCTTAGCTGTCTTAAAATCCTTGCTCTACGAGCTCTGATTTCAAAATGACGTCTGCGGCAGTTATGATATACATAACATTCCTAATAACCATAATATTAGGTATTTATAATTACATCTTTTTTGAAGAAAGAAGATGTTTTGCTTTAAACTACCGTATCTTTTCACAAAAAAAAACTCTAACAATCTCAAAATGAGTGCAGGAAAATGCGAATTTTCGCATTAATGCGGGAAATAATTTAATTATAAGATTTTGGCTTTGTTGTCAGCGAGAGTGACTCGGCGATAGGCAACTCGGTGACTGTCAGCTGGGCAATAGGGTGCCGGACCTCTGGGCGATAAAATAGATTTACAAAATTTTACATTAGATTGGGTTATATTAAAGGATATTTAAAGAAATCAGAGTGTCACTTTTAACTATTTTTATTGTTGCTAAAAAATCTCCCAAATTGTAAGTTTGCTGACAGTACAAAAAAAAAATTCTGTCGTTCAGACGACCGTCGTCCACTTGTCGCGTACCGCTTAAAATTACCAAACACAGCCGCCCAATTATTAGATCAGCATTTCTCAACCGACGGTCCATGGATCGGTGCCGGTCTGCGAAAATATTCCACCGGTCCGCAGAAAAATATCTGACGTACCTACCTACTGATATTACTGCAGTTAATTACGAATCGGGTGATATATGTCACATATAATTACTGCTCCTCATTGCCGGCCCGCGGTGAGAAGAAGGTTGAGAAACACTGCATTCGTAATTTTTCATAATGTTGACGACTGCAGAAAATAGCTATTTGTGTATTAAGAGCGCACATTGGGACATTGTCGATTGAGAGGTTGTTGCCGCGCGACGCAGGAGCGAGGCATTCTCTCGAAATCGACAATGTCCAATTGCGCTCGAAACACACACAAGCTTTTTTTTACAGTCGCCACAATGGGGTCCTCCACCATAACAAAAATTTATTTTTTATTTATTTTTACTTATCGGTATTTTCCAGTCTTCTTGAGCAATTGCTTCGATCTAATCTAAGCATTTTATACTTTCGTTTTTATAAATAAATGCCCTATTTTATTTTCACAGCAGTGCGGCATTTTGTTTGGTTATGTAAGTGGGTAATGTGTAACTACAGTGTCATTAATTCCTGACTAAACGTTTCCATTAAGAATGTAGCCAAGTAACATTTCTCAACATTGTATAGTTAGAAATTTGAAGAGCGAGCGTTTTTTCTACTTTGTCGCTCTACAGCGGCAAAGTGACATTTTGCGTTGACAAAAGAGAGCGCAAATGGCTACTTTGTATATAGACTGTAGAATTTTTTTTTTTTTTTTTGGCATACATACATACATAAATTCATTGTGCAATCGTTTCAAAATCACTAATATTTCGCACTTGTTACAAATAAATATTGTAACGTGCGAAGACCGCGCTAAGCACGCGTCTAAGTTTAGCGATGACGTAATCGCTAGAGCAACCGGGCGACGTAAACGAACGAGTCTCTACCTGTTTAATTACTACCGGTCGCCTGAAGCTTCTGTATTGGATGTTATTATCGAGTGGAACAGATAAAGCATTAAACTATTTATCTAATTTAGATCTTTGTTTGTAAATGTTTATATTTATTTCACAATAGTGATGATTTTTATTACATACGCTAAATAAATAAATCGAGTGGAATGTTCGAGAAGGTAATGGCACCTATATAAAAGGGACGCAGATGCTGTGGAGCTTAGTTGTTTATACAGAGGCTGTGGAGCTCAGTTATGTATACAGAGGTTGTGGACGTTCTGTTAGTTAGTTACATAGTCAGTAAAGTAGTTAGTGAGTTTAGAAGCATAACAGTATCGTGGTGAGCGTATAAAATTACACGTCGAGTGGAGTACTCGGGAAGTTGCTGGTACTGGAATAGCTGTGGAAGTGAATACTCGGTAGTGTTGAGGAGTATTGGGAAGCTAGAGTACACGGGGACAGTAACGTCGAGTGGATCTGGATACTCGGCATTGGTGTTGAAAAGTTGTGACATACGGACAGTTCGCTATGACAGACGGATGAATGCGATATAAATAAATAGTGATATACATAGCATGAAAATAAATAAGCGTATTAATTAAATAAATAAATAAATAATCTTAGTGTTTTGTTATTTTATTATATTCTTAGTATTAATTAGTGTTAATAGTTGTAAAACCATAGTAATAGTCATTTTTATTATCTTTTTAATATTTATTTAACATTTAATAAATTTATTGGTATTACTTGACTGTTTATCAAAGGCGTAGCTAGGGGGGCAGGGGGAACCGACCCTCACCAAGATGGTCATGCCCCCTTCCCCTAGGAAAAAATACATATTTGTGTAATTATTTTATATTTTAATTATTGATATAATTTTGTGAATGGTGTGGTGTAAATTGATTAATCAACAAGAATTTAATTGAGTAGTAAATAATTCAGTAATTTTTCGATTTCAAAAATTTTGATTAAGCAATAATTATTCGACAAATTATGCAATTTATTAAACAATTAAATAAGCATTTTGAAATTTACATCCTAATCACATTATTCTTAAATTCATTGTATTTAATCACTAGCTAAAGTAACTAGCGATGTCTGGGAGTTTTCACGTAGAAAATTTCAAAACAATCCACATTATAGGTATACTTAAATATTTCGGAGAGTTCGAAAAATTTCTTACATGTTTCAAAATAATCTAAAATGCACATAAAAGTTTAAGTAGGTTTGTCATAAAGTTCCAGAGAGTTTTAGAATGTTTCAGAAAGATCAGAGTATCGAGAGAGTTCTGAAATTTTCCATAAAATTCTAGAACGTTTTAGAATTTCATTTTTCATAAAAGCCTTTTTTCTGAAAGTTCCAAAAATTCTATCTGTTTGGGTTGCTATTTAAAACTAAACTGAGCTCAGCCGCCCTTTATTTCCTATTTAAAATTGCCAAAAGTTTATAGAATATTCTAGAATTTTCCGAAATATTCTAGAATTTAATTGGATATTCAATATTTTTTTGGAATATTCTAGAACAAAACAAATACTTTACTGCTTACATACGACAAAATGGGATTTCCTATTTACTTTGCATTTCGAAATCAAAGATATATAATTGGAGATGCAGTAGTGGTAAACAATATTTATTTTAATTATTAAAAATACTTGGTTTTAAGTTTCACAATTATTTTATTTGATAACTAGTTTCGTTACATTAGCATCATCATGTCTTCCTTATCGTATAATTATATTATTTATATATATATATATATATATATATATATATATATATATATATATATATATATATATATATATATATATATATTTGTCTAAATTATATGAAATAAATATAAATGAAATGTCAATATGTCAATAAATGTTTTTTAAAATAATTTTTATATTTTGCGTTCATAATGAAGTCATTACGATGTTTTTAGTTAATTGACAATTCATTTTAATAATATAATGTCGAAATTATTATTATTATTTTTTTTTATTTAGGGAAGATTATTTTCATGAAAATGTACAAATGGTTACAAATATAATCACAAATTGAGTAAGTAATTGTTATTGTAGAAGGCGCAAAATATAAAAAATAGTATAAAGAACTCATTTTATAAGACTTTCTTTCGCACTTGTCAATTAGAAAACTCGCTGACGCTCGTTTTCTAAATTTTGACGTGTGCGAAAAAAGCATGTCTTATAAAACACATTCTTTAATGTACTATTATGTTTTCTGATTTTTTGAAAATTAGTTTAAAAATTACAAAGTTCATAAATATTAATAATAAATTTATACAAATTTTATAATGTGTCTAGAAATTTCATTAATGGTGAATTATTAAGGCTTGTCTGTTCTATAGAATATTTTTCTTTATTGCTTTACCAATTTCTATAGCTTCTAAAAAATCTAATGTTGGTCCTTTAGTAATATTTCGGGATTAAAATTGCTAGTTTGATTTTCTTCTATTAAATGATTGGAAAATGTTGAGTCAGACTTTTTGAAAAGAAAATTGTGAAACTTAAAACCAAGTATTTTTGATAATTAAAATGAATAATAAGTTTCACCATGTAAGAGCTGACACAATTAAAGAAATTAAACAATATTTAGTGAATAATTTAATCAACTTTCCTACATTTCGATTCCAAATGAATCATCATCATTTTAATAATTAATAATTCTTTGATTTTTACACTTCACATAAATAAATAAAATTTTACCATATTTTTAAATATTAGTTAAATTAGTTATAATAATTATTAAAATGTACAGCATTCATCAATGAATATTTTTGTTTCTCTTGGGTTTGTTAGTTATTTACAAATGTGACAACTAAAATGGGATACAGTACTGGAATTCTTTATAAACATTGAGTGATCGCTCCCACATTCAAATATTCGATATTTTAATTTGATATAAACTGATCTAGCAATTATCCAAAATTACTCCAGAATCCACTAAATATTCTGAAACTAATTTCATTATCTCAACCTTTCCCACAATTCTATTCAATACAGCCCTGGCCACTATCGCCCGCTCGTCATCTTGACGAACATAATTGAATTACAATAACTCGGGATTAGATACGCTTATCTTATCCAGGCTGATATGATTAGTAGCGCCCTTATCTTTGCGATTGCAACCCTTTATCGTCGGCATGAGTCACCCGCGTAGGCGCATTGAGTTTTATAGCGTTTTTATAGTCGTGTAATGACGATTTCATAGCGCTACAATGCCTGTACTGCAGTTAATCAACGAATAGTTGCTTTTATTTGAGCTATATTGTTGGGAAATGAGAAATTGATTGATAAGAAAGTAAATTACATTGGATGACTAGGGTCTATTATTATTTTTATTGAACCAACTCTTTCATTTCAATCAAATTTAATTTGGTTTAAATTAAAATATGTGAATGTATTCGTATTAATGTATTAGACTTTTATTATCCTTATTAAAGATTATTGATGAAGTCTCGTTCACCGCTACTTTTTTAATACAACGTTATTACATATTGCTAATAGATTATGCATATAGTTGGAGGAAGGAATCTATGAAACTCATTATACAGGGTGAGTCTGGGAAGACGCCCCCCCCCCTTTAACTTTTTTATTATAAGTAATAGAAAAAAATGGCTCATATAAAAGTTTTATTATTTTACATATACTATTTGATGGCAGATGTAGATATTTTTTATAAAGTCAGGTTTGCAAGATACGACTATCAACTTTTATTTTTCAAATGGCAACCTATAATTATTTTAATAAAATAGAAACCGCCATTTTTTCTCTTTTCAACAATGTATTATTTTTTATTAATGTATTTGAAAAATTTCGAGAAAATGAGATAATTTAGAAA
This sequence comes from Harpalus rubripes, assembly GCA_963082715.1. NCBI lineage: Eukaryota > Metazoa > Arthropoda > Insecta > Coleoptera > Carabidae > Harpalus > Harpalus rubripes. Next base: position 58,520,317 of record OY720453.1, read on the forward strand.
TATTAGAAATAATTTTTAAACAAATATAGGTGGGTATGTGAAAATAAACAAAACGTTACAATGTAAAACAATTAAATTAATGTCAAAAAAGTATACATTTGTTTGTTACTTAATTTGACTTATTTAGCAATTAAAAAAAAACATTTTGAAATGTTCGGAATTATTTAAATAATCATTGGACGGAACAATGGATAGGACGAGGTGGACCTATTTCATGGCCAGCAAGATCTCCTGTTCTTACGCCTATGGATTTTTTTCTTTGGGGATACGTCAAGGAATCTTGTCTATCAGAAGATACCTACAGATGTAGTAGACATGAAAGAGCGTATTCGAAATGCTTTTCAGAATATTTCGCGAAACATGCTGGCAGATGTTCGAACACATCACGTTCAACGCTTGAATTTTTGTATTACAGAACATGGTCGTAATTTTGAACATTTGTTTTAAGTTGTTTTTGTTACTAAATTTGATTCTTTAGTTTGCTAAGTTGTATAGCACTGTTACGTTTTGTTTATTTTTACATAGCCACCTATAATATTTGTTTAAAAATTATTTCTAATATTTCCAAATTATCTCATTTTCCTCGAAATTTTTCAAATATATTAATAAAAAATAATACATCGCTAAAAAGAGAAAAAAATGGCGGTTTCTATTTTATTAAAATAATTATAGGTTGCCATTTGAAAAATAAAAGTTGATAGTCGTATCTTGTAAACCTGACTTTATAAAAAATATCTACATCTGCCATCAAATAGTATATGTAAAATAATAAAACCTTTATATGAGTCATTTTTTTCTATTACTTATAATAAAAAAGTTAAAGGGGGGGGGGCATCTTCCCAGATTCACCCTGTAGAATCGGCCAAGTGCCCGCGATGAAATTTTATGGGACTTGTGGTAAGGATTACTAGAGCCAGATAGAATTTCTATCCTGGAATGTATCAGAAATTTGAGTTCAAGACATTTCCTAATTATATACTTTTAAATCTGTATTAAAATAATAATGTTTTAAATGCACTACTTCTAACATCAATTTGTAAATAGAAAAGAGATAAAAATATTATGTTTTCTAATTATGTACTTTTAAATATGTATTCAAATAGCAATGCGTTTGAAATATCCTTCTTCTAACTGCAATTTGTAAATTGAGAAGAGATTAAAATATTATAGGGATTACAATAAATTCAAACGTAATTTTAGGCAATTTTCTTTTGAGGTACATGCAAAAACCTTTTTCAGTGTTGAAAGAGTTATCAAAACGAAACGTCGTTTCTTTGCTTCACTACTGTTTGAATAAAATTGTGAATATGTGAAGACCCTGGGGATCTAATTTTGTGCACGAGAATTATGGTGAATGCAACAATGCAGAAGAAAGCAATTTATTATATAGTTTCAATTTACAAAATTTATACAAAAATGGGGTCTCATGGCCGCGTGCCTGGGTGTTCGATCCCGACGGACGCCAAATATTTCCAATTTTAAATGGCACCAAATTGACCCATGTGGCGCACTCTCCGCGCCAGCAATGAGTGCCCGTGAGGTGACGCCTCGTAAGCTCCCGCACGGTGCAAATATTATCGATATTGTAATAAGACGAGAGTAAGAGCAGTAATAGACAAATAACTTTTTATAAACTTTTCTAAATTATAGTTTCAATATTCATATTTTAACTCAGTTTAGAAATTCTTATCATATTATGATAGTCATGACGTTTATTTGTTGATCATTAAGTTTGGAAATTATTATGTATACGTGCGTGACTTTGAATGCCCTAGCCTATACACCCTGTACCCCTAAGATAATCCTGTCCTGGAGATAGCGCCTTGTTTTTGATAGTCGAATTTAGTTACTCATGGAGTAAACATGTAAGAGGCTAGATGAGTTCATCACATCATGCAGACGTCTTGTTGTTGACGAAACATGTAGTGTTTTAGTTTTGGGGCGCGTGCAGAACGCCCGCCCGCTGGGTTACGGAGTGTAACCATGTAAATTGTCGTAGTGTTCATCCAGCGTTAAGTGTAAAAGTGTATGTGTATTCTTCCTTCTCACAAAGTCGTGGACGCCAATCATCCGAGACGTCCACCAGTTAAAGTCAGTGTGTCATCGCAGGAGTAAAAAGAAGTATCATCTTCTTCAGAACATCTTCCTCTTCCGCACCCCCTCGTGTTACAATATCTGTGTATAAAGCATATTGGCACACCCAGAAATGGGTAATAAGCCGTGATGATATATTTATTTATTTATACAAAAATTGAGTATGATTTTTTTTATTACGGCCCATTTCTTACCCTAAAAGTGATGGATTCAAATTCGAATAATTTATGAGTCCTGGCCGCAAAGAAGCCCATCCGTCCATAAAAGGTTGTAATCCCTGCATAAGTCAGTTTCATAGATTCCTTCCTCCAACTATAACGAAGTTTTATCTATGGTAACATCTAGGAACATTCACAGAGTAATTAAGTGTGTGCACTTATGATGAAATTCAAAGCAAAATATGATGTTACTAAGGTCGAGTTTGTGCATTTATTTTATAAATTCGTGTTTTCAAAATAAATACTAGAATGTTGCCCCTACATGGGGATAGCGTTACAATTTCAAATAGATACAAGTATTTTTGTAATTTAAATAGTAATTATACTGAATTTATCTAATTTAACACATTAATTTTATCGTTTTCTGTTTAACTTTGTGAAAAAATCTTTCTATCCTCATGCTTAGAGTAAATTAAAGAATCGATTGCATAGATGAAAATCTATTTTTGTTCATTAATTAACGAATAATTTCACACTATAAATAGAAAAATTAATTCATTTTCTTGCTATACGATGTAGCTACTAGTTTTGGCTACTAATTACTCAGCACCAGCACCTAGCCCAACACCCTACAGCGTTGCGTTTTGGCGGGGTGCAGGCGAAGGGAATATCGGGTACGCAACAGGAAAGGAACATATACAACAATCTATAGGAGACCCAAAATTAAAACAATTATGGAGAAGGATTTTTCAAAAAGTGCGCAAAATAAATTTTAAAATCCGCCAAGGATTCATGGGGCAAGTCAGAGCTAAATATTGTCGTATAGAAGAAATTATACCTCTAGCTCTATATTAAGTATGAATGTTAAAGCTTAAGCTATGTTAATTGTTGCAGTAATAAGCAGATTCAATATATTTTCTTTAAACAACAGTACCGTCCATTAAAAAAATTTCCGAAAACTTACGTTATATATTTTGTTTATTTCACAAAATTTTACGCAAAACTTCAAAGTTAATTAACATGAATTTCATTTACTATTTGAACTTTGTATTTATGTTCTAGTGTAGGTTTGTAGGTAGTGTATTTGCCAGAAATTGCTTATCAATAAATTAGCGAGATATTTACTCGTTCATATTTGATGAAATCAAGTTTTGAGACAGTGTGATATAGAACCCCTCTTGTTCAGTTAATACTGACGATGTGCTACCTGTATCAAGTACTCGCTCGCCTATTTACGGAGTAAAGTAAGTTTTCTGATCACGCCTACTAGCTACCTTCCCCTGTACACTTGCAAAACCGTATATGGTCAGATTGCAATGTAGCCCCTTAATACTACAATACTTAACCAGCACACAAAACTCGGCCCTAATTTTCCGAACGTGACTTTTGTGCATTAGGTTTGTTTTCGTTATGTTTAGATAAATTGCAAGCAAAAATGGTCAAATATTCATATTACAAAGTGGCCGTAAGTTGTACGTCGTTTTAAAAAATAACTAGCCAAATTGTAGAACATCGATAAGTCAACGACTATATTTACATCTCAAGAGAGAATGCCAATTTTTTTTCGGCGCTTTGTAGCCCTCGGCCTTCTCTTTCAGGTATCATACATTTCGCTGCCTTGCCTCGCTGACTATTAATTCAATATTTCCAAAACATCTTTATTTTTTTTTTGTAAATAGATATAACCTTGTGCATATTGCTATATTTCAATATTCGGAATATAAATAAAGAATATAAAATATTTACGAGTATTTTGTATATTAATATTTCTACTCTATATAATTACACGTCATTTTATAAATATGTATAATGAAAAAACATTTTGTTTATTATTTTACATTATCTTCTGTCAACACTATTTTCTATTTACGACGCCCGTTAAATACACTGTATTGTAATAAATTTTGTATACAATTATTTTAAATCAAATTTACATTTGTTTATGTATTATTTTTTTGTTTGTTTAATATGTAAAATATTGTTTGAAAATATTACCGATATATAAATATTTTCATGCATAACAAAACAAATATTTTTTGCAATCCACACTAATATTTATTTTGCATATAATCATAGCATATTAATGAATTACCAGCAATAAATATACTTGAAATGAATGAAATGTATATTTATTTCATACTGTCCACTGTGTACTACTTTACGTTGCTAATTTGAGCCCGGAAAATGGAACATTACGGTACCGGGGACGGGAAATGTTACCTGAAAATATTTTAGGGACTGTTTGTTTTTAACAAAAAGAAACAAGAAATGTCAAAATTAATTTCTGAAAAAAATATTTTAAATAACAAAATTTGCAAGACCGATTAATATGGTATAATTAGAATTATCACCAATTCTAAAAGTTGACATCGATAGTTATTGTGGTGGAAATTTTTGATGTTGCTAGAACAATTGTAGGCTTTCCGTCAATCACAAACTAGCCAGTATTCTTTTTCAACAATTTGGTGGGAACAGGGAACAAACTTCACCGTAGTCTCGCCACATTTTCACTCGACAAATCACAAATATCACCAAAAGAATATGCAGCTGTTCTGACATTTTTGACAATCACGACAAACAATACAAATAAAGCAAATACACACAAATTCTAAGATGAAGTGACCTAAGTTAAAAAGACATGTTTGAATTAATAAAAAAAAATTAAAACACGAAATAAAATTATGTCATACGGCCGTGTAATAATATTACGGTATAGTTGGAGGAAGGAATCTATGAAACTCATTATAGAATAGGCCAAGTGCCCGTGGTAAAGTTTTATGGGACTTGTGGTAAGGGTTAATAGAGCCAGGTAGAATTTCTATCCTGGACCGTATCGAAAATATGCGAAGATGGAAAGCAGCCTTTGGTAAAAACCACTGAAGTAAGTGGAATATCGAAGACTACAGTATGGAGAATGGTAAAATGTGGAGTAACAAAAAGGAAAGTAAGACGCGACAAGGGTTCATTCAGAAAATTTACTCTTACTCATGAAGACTAAGGAGAAAAATTTACGAGTTGTACAATAACAATGTTATACCAACTACGGCGTTATTATATAACAAATTAAAGAGTGACGGTACAATAAACTGTGCGGAACGTACTTTAAAAAATTTTGTTAAATCCATTGGCTTTTCTTTAAAAAAAATGGAAAAGAAACAATATTTAATGAAAAGTGAAGTTATAAGAAAATGGAGATATGAATATTTAAAAAATATAGAAACCTATGGACTGGAAAATCGTACAATAATTTTCGTGGATGATACCCACGACACCATGAAAAAGGATGGGTTGATGATTCCGACAAATGTAGTGTTAATATTCCCAACTCAAAAGGGAAACGCATTATAATTTTACACGCAGGAAACAAAAATGGCTTTCTACCAGCAGCTTTATATCTTGGGTGCAAATGTAAATATTATTTCTAAATCTGACTGCACCGTACTGTACAGGGTGTCTCATTTTCGATGTTTTTTTGAGGTATCTCGGGTAATATTAATGATAGATCAAAACCGTTTGCACATTCCAGGGTCAACTTTTCCAGAAAAGTTTAATAGTCACCACAAGAATTTTCGATCTTCTCTTGTTTCTGAGCTACAGGCAAAAACTCGTTTTTCGCTTATTTTAAAAATATATCATTACTTATTTATTAGAATAATTAGAGAAAAATTGTTTTTACAAATTTTTTACCGTTTTTTAGATTGAATAAAATGGCTTAATTAGATTTTTTGAAAACTTAATAATTCTCGAGATATAACACATACTTATGATTTTTTAAATGGGTACCTATGTTGAAAATAGTCTCGTCTTTTTGCTTAATTTGTAATCTTTTCAATGATGTATAACAAGTCTACATTCTTTTGTTTTAAACAATAATAAGAGACGAATTATTAATTTATTGGAGTGAAAATATTGGAAATTATTAAGAAACAAATGAAAAAAATTATTACAGATCATCATTTGTTTATTTTGATTCTATATATGTTAATTGTGTTCTCAAAATTATTCTTAACCAATTATTTTTGGGTTAGTTAAATTACTGTTTATCTGCGTTACAGTTGGCTTTGACACAATCCGAAAAAAATATTTAATAAGCTTTTGAAGTAAATAAATTGAAAAAATGAGTAAAACTGAAACAAATATTATTAGCAATATGCAAATGATGAGCTGTAAGAGATTTTTTCATATGTTTCTTAATAATTTCCAATATTTTCACCCCAATAAATTAATAATTCGTCTTTTATTATTGTTTAAAACAAAAGAATGTAGACTTGTTATATATCATTGAAAAGCTTATAAATTAAGCAAAAAGACGAGACTATTTTTAACATAGGTTCCTATTTAAAAAATCATAAGTTTGTGTTATATCTCGAGAATTATTAAGTTTTCAAAAAATCTAATTACACCATTTTATTCAATCTAAAAACGGTAAAAATATTGAAAAACAATTTTTCGCTAACTATCATAATAAATATGATATGATAAATTTCCAAAATTAGCGGAAAACGAGTTTTTGCCTGTAGCTCAGAAACAAAAGAAGATCGAAAATTCCTGTGCTGACTATTAAACTTTTCTGGAAAAGTTGACCCTGCAATGTGCAAACGATTTTGATCTATCGTTAATATTATCCGAGATACCTTAAAAAACATCGAAAATGAGACACCTTGTACATGTACTCTGTACTAAATCTGTATTTTATTGTAATGTGTTGTTTTTTTTGTTACATGTAAATATTTGTTTCTAAATTTGACTGCACCGCACAGTACATGTACTTTGTACTACATCTCTATTTTAGTGTAATGTGTTGTTTCTTTGTTATATGTATTATTTTTTTAATTTGACTGCACGGCACTGTACAGGCTGTCTCAATTTCGATGTTTTTTTTAAGGTATCACAGGTAATATTAATGATAGAGCAAAACCGTTTGCACATTCCAGGGTCAACTTTTTGAGAAAAGTGTAATAGTCATCACAGGAATTTTCGATCTTCTTTTGTTTCTGAGTTACAGGCAAAAACTCGTTTTTTGCTCATTTTGAAAATATATCATATCTTAATTGTTATGATAGTTAGAGAAAAATTGTTTTTATAAAATTTTACCGTATTTTTAAATAGAATAATATGGAGTAATTAGATTTTTAGAAAACAATAATTCTCGAGATATAACACAAATTTTTATAAACTTTTCAATGACGTACAAGTCTACATTCTTTTGTTTTAAACATTAATAAAAGACGAATTATTAATTTAATGAGGTGAAAATATTGGAAATCATTAAGAAACAAATGAAAAACTTTATTACAAATGTTCATTTGTTTATTTTGATTCTATATCTATTAATTATGTTCTTAAAATTATTCTTAACCAATTATTTTCGGGTTAGTTAAATTACTATTTTGGATTTGACACAATCCGAAAAAAATGGTTTAATATGCTTTTGAAGTAAATAAATTGAAAAAATGAGTAAAATTGAAACAAATACTATGAGAATTATGCAAATGATGACCTGTAAAAGATTTCTTTTTGTTTCTTAATAATTTTTAATTTTTTCACCCCAATAAATTAATAATTTATCTCTTATTTAAGTTTAAAACAAAAGAATGTAGACTTGTTATATATCATAGAAAAGCCTATCAAATAATATCTCGAGAGTTATTAAGTTTTAAAAAAATCTAATTACCCCATTTTATTCAATCTAAAATACGGTAGAAATTTTGTAAAAACAATTTTTCACTAACTATCATAATAAATAAGATATGACATATTTTCAAAATGAGCGGAAAACGAGTTATGCCTGTAGCTTACAAACAGAAGAAGATCGAAAATTCCTGTGGCGACTATTAAACTTTTCTCGAAAAGTTGATCCTGCAATGGGCAAACGGTTTTGTCCCAATAACATTTAGAAAATACATAGATGTAGATAAGTGAGATTATAATAATTACATAATATAATAATATACATATATATATATATATATATATATATATATATATATATATATATATATATATATATATATATATATATATATATATATGGAAAAAAAACAAGATAACAGTATCTAATTTGACCTTAAAATCCCTAATATTAAGACAAAAATCTAACTCAGAACAAACAGTATTGTAACAGCGACACATAGAACTATCTGGAGAATTATAGTGATAGTTGGTACGTGACAGAGAAGGTGTGAAAGTATTACTGCATCTAGTATGGCACATATTAACAAAAATGTCAAGCTTAGCAAGTAAATCACAATCATCAACAATGTTATTTACAATTTTGTACAAGAATACTATTTTGTTTTTAAAACATCTATTAGCAAGCGGCTCAATGTTAAAATTATCAATTAAAGAGGAATATTCACAGTCAGGCCAGTAACGAAAGATTCTATTAGATATTACCCAAGATACCCTAAGAAAACATCGAAAATGAGACAGCCTGTATAATTTTTTTTAATACGACCCATATCTCACCGTTAAAGTGATGGATTCAGTCCTGACCGCAAAAAAGCCCATACGTCCATAAAAATTTGTAAGACTGATATAATTGATACGGATCTATAATTGCATAACTTGTTTTCATCAACTTTTTTATAAATAGGTACAACTGTAATTGATTTTAAAATATCAGGGAAACAACCTTCTTCAAATGGTGCTTTAATAATATTTGTTAGGGATGCAAGACAATTTTTATAACAATTTTTTAAACAATAGATGATACTTCGTCTGCCCCACTTGAATGTGAGTTGTTTAATGATATTATTAATTCCAATTCTAATTCATTAATTGGACCTAAAAACAGAGTTGCGATTTTAGGAGAATCGCCTATTTGAAACTTAAACTTGTAATATACCTAATATTCATAATTATAATAGTTGTATAAAATGCGTTATTTTTTACATCATCATGTACTTAAAGGATTTAAATTTTACAGGGAATTGTTAGTAATTAACTAATATTATAATTTCCTAATATTATCCCTTCGCTTTGAGCGTCCCTTTATCGTCTGCCTTTAATCTCCCCCATGCATTCTGTATGCATAACCTCCTTATGCATCGCCTAGGCATCTGCATATAAACAATGTGCACTCCTGCACTCGGCTGGCCAAGCTCTGCCTCTGCTTCTGTCGTGCCGCTCTAGCTCTAGGATAATCAGATGTTAATTTACTTTCTATACGGCGTCGAGATAAGACGGAAAAAGCGGCGCCTAGCGTCTCTGAAACTTTAATATCCCTCTCAGAGGACAGGACGTATTCCGTTTGTGTTTAATTGTGCACACAAGGAATATGAGAAGGTTCAAGTAGGAGGTGGTGTGATTGGAATTCCGGCATTTGCATGTGAAAGAAAGTGGTAAATAGATGAATACTAATTTTTATATAAGATTAAATTATGGACTAACATGAATGTTGGGTGAAATAATTGTATATTCAAAAACAAGTTTTATGATTCAGGTGCTGAAATATTGTGATACATAGTGAGTGTTTCTCTAATTCTTTATATTAGAGATTGGACATTGTTTCATCGAACGCTATTGTACTTTAATTAGGTAGGTATCTCTATACAGTATCTCATACTCTACTTTCGCTGTGGCGAAAATAGCCAATGTTATTCTTATGGACGTTTTCTGTACCATGTTGCCAATTTTGCCATGTAATGTAATAATTTCTATAACATTCCTAAAGAAATGATCCTCAGCAACATTCCTAAATTTTCATTGCTACGAGCCCTAACATCTATATGTTCGGACACTTATAAAAACCTGTTTATAATAATAATGATATTATTCAATATCAATTGTTGTTACATATATCTAAAGATAGGTTTGTAAAGAAGCTATTTTAGGGAAGCAATAATAAATTTATCAACACAAATTACTTATAATCTAATTTATAACAAAACACTTCAATATCACCTGACAACTATATATTCGGACACCAAGTATTTAATATAATTTAAACACACTAGACTGTGAAATAAGTCAATTAGTGGGCATTTTAAGACACTGTCAATGTAATTTGTCACTTATTAGCTTATTGTGATAATTTTAACGTGATATTTATAAATAAATATAACTCGAGGTAAAGAGGCATTTCTTGAAAGTTATTTAATAATAAAGTTTTTGAAAAATCGGCACCGCCGGGGCTCGAAACAGGGACCTCCCACTTGCCGGGCGGGAACTCTACCAACTGAGCTACGGGCCACCGACGATGTCAATTGATTTCTCTTGCACAAACTATGCTAGTCCTGTAGTTGAATATGGCGAACTATGCCGTCTATACTCGGAACAGGCTAGAGTGACGTGCTCACGGCTAATTTGCCTAAGGATAAATTGGGAAAGAATATCATGACAATTGTCAGTAAAGTAAAGACTTTAGTAAAGTTTTTGAAAAATCAACTGGCACCGCCGGAGCTCGAACCCGGGACCTCCCACTTGCCGGGCGGGAACTCTACCAACTGAGCTACGGGCCACCGACGATGTCAATTGATTTCTCTTGCACAAACTATTCTAAAACTATTCAAAAACTTTACTAAAGTCTTTACTTTACTGACAATTGTCATGATATTCTTTCCCAATTTATCCTTAGGCAAATTAGCCGTGAGCACGTCACTCTAGCCTGTTCCGAGTATAGACAGCATAGTTCGCCATATTCAACTACAGGACTAGCATAGTTTGTGCAAGAGAAATCAAATGACATCGTCGGTGGCCCGTAGCGCAGTTGGTAGAGTTCCCGCCCGGCAAGTGGGAGGTCCCGGGTTCGAGCCCCGGCGGTGGCAGTTGATTTTTCAAAAACTTTACTAAAGTCTTTACTTTACTGACAATTGTCATGATATTCTTTCCCAAGTTATTTAATAAGAAATACTGCTGAAAACCACGATATGACCAAGTGTATTGTTGCAGATATTTTAGAAAAATATAAAAAACTAGGCAGCATTAATATTGGTGGGAAAAGTCCATGAAAATAGTAGCGTCTTCTCGTCAAAATATGTAAAAGCGGGAGTCGATCCATTGTGCGAGACATTATCGCTCGTTGGAATAAAGAAGTAGGCTTAAATATTTCCCGTGAATGTTGTAGGTAGTGGATTTACGAGCTTGGACTTAGTTTTTATAAGGTAACATTTATACTTTAATTTGATGTCTGATGATGAGTTTCTCTAGGCCAAAGAAAAAGACTAAAATAGAAACGACTGGCTTGGACAAAGGCAAGGGCTACCTGGAAAATAGATTTCTATGTGAAAGATTGTCGCAGACGAGTTATAAAATCTAAAACCGTGGCATGTCATAAAGATTGCAAGAAACATACAGTTAAATATCAGAATGAGTAATGGTTTGGGGCTGTATGTCAGCAAAGGGACTTGGAAAACTATACTTTACAAATGGAACCGTCAATACTACAAATATCAAAGAATTTTGGAAACAAACTTGTCGCCTTTCATCGAAGAATTGAAGTCAGGAAACAATTTTATTTTTCAGTAAGATGGCCATGGGCGCCCATAGGGAGGGCAAGATGGGGCACTTGCCTCCCCACTGGCTTTTCTCTAATTTTAAGAATTTTAAAAGCAAAGCTACCATTTTTAATTGTTGTTTTCTTCTTTCGTTCTGTTTCCTAACGTTCAAATCATCATCATGAAGTTAGCGTAGATAAGCTTCGGGCGCATACAATTTAAAAGATACATCCGCAGTACAAATTATAAATAAAAATATTACCAATACCATAGCTCAACCTATTCCGATTCAATAAATTACTTAGATTCCTTAATTAGTTCTTTAAATTCTCGGTTTTCGAAAGATAATAATGTTGCCTTTTTGCTCTATAATTTGCATCCGATTAATTTAAAACAAATAAACTATAATAATTTTACTAAACTAGCTCAAAAGATTCATTCATCTTATAAAATTGACAATTTTTTAGAAGAAGCTTTAGCATGGCACGAATATTGGGTTTCAAATAAAGAAATGATTACTAAAGAAACTCCTGTAATAGAACTTTTACAACATTGCACATTTTACATTTTACCCAGCAATCTCCAAAGCTTTATAAATTTTAATTTGTCTTCTTGCAACTACATGCACTGTGGAAAGATCTTTTAGCACTCTAAGAAGAGTGAAAACATGGATTAAATCTACTATTAGCGAAGATCGGCTAGACGGTTTATATATGATGAGCCTCCATCGCGATTAGATAAGCGAATATAAACAAAAATGTATAGATGAAGTTCTAAATGAATTTGCCAAAGATGCAAGGAATTTAAAATTTGCATTTTTTGGAAAAAGAATAAGTAGGTAATGTTGTTTAATCGGTTGGTTATATAACGATTTCTGACTTTTAAAAAGTTGGGAAGTTAGTTATTTTTAACCTTCGCGCCTTGGTCAGCTATCTTCGCTTTCGACAGTAATGAAACACTTTCCACCTCGGTTAGTAATGTACTATTACTGTACTGTAATTTTTTCCATAAATATTTATGTTGTTTTATATTTTTAAGAATATACTTATTTTTGGTATATTATATTTTTGTATTCTTGTCTTTGCCCCCCCCCCTGAACAACATTGTATGGACGCCCATGAAGATGGAGCTTCTTCTCATACTACCATAACAATTAAAAATGATCTGAAAATCATGATATTAATGTACTAGATTAGTCTTCAAGCAGTCTTGACCTTAATATTATTGAAACAGTATGACAAGCTGAAAAAGTACCTGAGGAATGATTTAAAACGCATAATACCTGAATTTCGAGTAAAACTACTAGCTATGGGATACATATTTACATCTGATGAATGTCAAAAGCTTGTTTTTAATATGCTTTTAAGAATTTAGGCTGAAAAAATGTTGTTGTCCGAACTTATAGTTGTCAGTTGATTTTTAAGTTTTTTGTTTAAAATTAGATTAAAATTTATTTTTTTATGTGTTTAAAAATGATGACAACGACGATGGAAATAACATTTAAATAATTGTAAAATTAATTCGGTGGAGAGAAGAAAAAAAATATATCTAAACGTGAAATGTAAATTATATAAATATTTAACCTAATTTTATCGTAGAAATTAATCGTAGATTCTAAGTCATTAGGCAAAAATAAATATATTATTTTTATATGTTTAATTATAAAATTAATATAAATTCTAAACAATCGTCTAAGAAACTCCGCCACAGCAGTGAATCTGCTACTTTTTTGCCTTGCTATACGATAAACCATTTATTTTAATGGGTTTAATGCTAAAGATCTTTTAGGAATGAACTGAAAGATTTATTAAGTTACCTATTTTTATAAAATCAAAGTTATAAATTAACACAAAAGACTGGGGGTCATTTCAACCCCCTCCTTCCATGCACACTTATGCGTTAACAATAGTTGTTTATGGTATTTTCTTCCTAATTTGGTTTTTCTTTTATTTACTTGTTTCACAATTCCAATATGAGATTGAATATCTTAAGTCGCTCTTATACATCGAATCGACTTCATAAAGACTACTGTAACATACCATATAATATATCTCTCGATTCCATTTACAAATTTACATCCTATACTACACTATCTACCGCCTCCTGTCTACTGCAAACTGCAACCTCTAAACGCTAACTACAGCGCGACACCAGCGTCCTTCCGCTGGTGGACGCCGGGAGAACTACGAACGCGGAACTGGAACTGGAGCAGGACAGCAGGATGCAGCAGGACTACTGGGACTCCTAGCAAAGGACACACGTGCAGGGACACAGGAGCACTGGGGCACTGGGAACTAAATGTTAATTGAAAGGTAGCCCTGGGAGGTGGACATGCACTGGTTGCTAGTTATGGAGTTTCTAAGCGAATGATTTAGTTATTTTTGTAAAGTTGTAGTATCTCTTCTAATGCTATTTATTTCCATTTTGCTTGTTTTACGGTGTTGGTTGATTCATCAATCTTGATATAAAATTAATATATAGAAAGATAAATCTGATGTAGCCAACACATGACCTCCTGTCAATTCCATGTTTGAAATAGCAATGAGCTTTAAGTAAAGTATTTTTTCCGGTTATCGTTTGTAAACAAAATCTAATTTGTTGTTCCAATAAATAGAAAAGTCTGTAATACCAAATTTTATTATGTATTTCCTCTAAAATCTGTTAAAAGCTCCAAATTAAGTACCGCTTCCGGTTTATCATATAGGTATAGTCAAAATATAATGTTGTTTCAAATTATACATGGGTTTTAAATACCAAATTTGAGAAGTTTTGAATCATGTTTTAATATATTTTTTCAAGAAAATCGGTTTATAGCTTCCTGTATAGCAGTACTTCCGATTTATCAATTTTAGAAAACATCTAATATGTCGTTGTCATTAATATAAAAGTCTTAAATACCAAATTTGAAATGTTTTGGATTTTATCAATTTATTTTTCACGAAAATCTGTTCAGAGCTTCAAATAAAGTATCACTTCCGGTTCATCAATTTTAGCCAAAATCTAATATGTTACTTCCCTTTATATAAAAGTTTTAAATACTAAATTTGACAAGTTTTGGAGTATATCATAATATATTTTTCACGAAAATCTGTTCAGAGCTTCAAGTAAAGTATCAATATGTTTTTCCACTTGATATAAAAGTCTTAAATACTAAAAGAGAAAAGTTTTTAATTATATTTTAATATAGTTTTTCATTATAAACTGTTATGGCCTTCATGTGAAGTATCACTTCCAATTATCCAATTTTACCCAAAATCTAATTAACTCTTTACATGATTGCAGAAAGCTTAAATAGAAATGTTTGGAAGTTATCGTGGACGAAAAAATCGTCACACGCACACACACACACTCACACATACACACACCCACACTCACACACACACACACACACACACACACACACACACACACACACACACACACACACACACACACACGGAGAGAGAGACACACACAAACACGCGCGCACTCATAACAAACACACGCGCGCACGCACCCACACACACACACACACACACACACACACACACACACACACACACACGGAGAGAGAGACACACACAAACACGCGCGCACTCATACACACACACGCACGCGCGCGCACACACACACACACACACACACACACACACACACACACACACACACACACATTATCATCATCGTAAAAATAGTAAAAACGTGTTGTGAGGACCCTAATTCGTGCTTATTCACTGGAAACTCGCAATCGAATTTTTGAATCGATAACATTACCTCCCTACCTACGGTATGACGGGAGGTAAAATAACATAGGTACGGCTAATAACTATTCTGTCACTATTCAATGAAACACAAATTTTTCTTATTATTTATCGATAGGATATTGTAAGAAACTCTTCTTTTGAGTATCTGGTTGCGAATCTATGGATCCCGACCGATGCCAAATATTGGCACTCTCCAAGCCAGCAATGAGCGCCCGTAAAGTGACGCTTGGTATGGTATGACTAGCGAATGAAAGTTGACGTTTAGATTATTAATAGATGTGGTTTCTTTTGAAAACATTTCCCTATGTTTGATTTGAAAGGAAACTGACCCTTATGTATTCCATTACAGAAATTTGAATTGTACTCCATATACTAGGAGGAATTTAAAATGACCTTAGCAACAGGATTCAGGGATGTATTTAAAATATTTAATACCGCAAATTCTAGTTCGTTCGTCTCAAGTGTAAGCAATCCTCGAGTCGGAATTACTGCTAGAGAAAATTAAAAATAATCCTATTTCATAGAATTGCCAAACTAAATAGTTTAAAGATCAAAATATTTTGTTATAATCAACATAAACGAAAAATGTCTCTAATATTTTAAACGCGCCCCGTTTTGATATTCAGTTACCCTAGTCTGTGCTTTCCTAGTCCAGTATTTAAATGGTTGAAATATTTCGTATAATTCTATTCTTCTCTACGGTTTCAAAAGAAACCACATCTAATAGTATAGAACGTGTTTTATAAGACATGTTTTTTTCGCATGCGTCAAAATTTAGAAAACGAGCGTTAGCGAGTTTTCTAATTGACAAATGCGAAAGAAAGTCATAAAATGAGTTCTTTATACTATTTTTTAGATTTTGCGCCTTCTACAAACTAAAAAGAAATTTTGAGGTTATATTGAAATTTCCTATCTTCCAGGTTTGACGTTTGACAATTTAACCCTTTCAGCCTCAGTGTACAGGAAATTTTTATTTTTTCTTTAGTTCCAATAAATAGAAAAGTCTGTAATACGAAATTTTGGATTATATTTTATTACGAGTATTCTTTTCCTCGAAAATCTGTTAAGAGCTCCAAATTAAATACCACTTCCGGTTTATCATATAAGTATAGTCAAAATCGAATATGTTGTTTCCAATTATACACGAGTTTTAAATACCAAATTTGATAAGTTTTGGATCATGTTTGAAAATATTTTTTCAAAACATCTGTTTATAGCTTTCTGTAAAGTACTACTTCCGGTTTATCAATCTTAGAAAAAAATCTAAGATGTCGATTTCATTAACATGAAAGTCTTAAATAAATACCAAATGTGAAAATTTTTGAATTGTATCAATATATTTTTCACGAAAATATGTTCAGAGCTTCAAATATAGTATCACTTTCGGTTTATCAATTTTAGCCAAAATCTAATATGTTGCTCCCCTTCAAATAAAATTCTCAAATACCAAATATGAAAAGTTTTGGAATATATCATAATATATTTATCACGAAAATATGTTCAGAGCTTCGAGTAAACTAACACTTGCGGCTTATTAATTTTAGTCAAAATCTAATATGTTATTACTCTTGATATAAAAGTTTTAAATACTAAAATTAAAAAGTTTTGGATTATATTTTTATATTTTAATATTATTTTTTATTAAAAACTGTTAGTGATACTTTACTTAAAGCCTATGTTTTAAGTAAAGTATCACTTCCGATCCAATTTTACCCAAAATATAATCTAATATGAATGAAGAAAGCTTAAATATGGAAATTAGAAATTTTTGGAAGTTTGTTGTAAGAGTTATCGTGGACGAAAAAATCGTCACACACACACACACACACACACACACACACACACACACACACTCACATCCACACGCACACGCATACACATACACATACACCCTCACACAGACATCATCGTAAAAATAGTAAAAACTTGTTGTAGGGACCCTAATTTGTGCTTATTTACTGAAAATTCACCATCGAATTTTTGGTCCGATAACATTACCTCACTTATCTGCGGTATGACGGGAGGTAATTATTGAAATTACAGCTTCCGGGAATTTTTTATTATAAATTACTAGAAAGGTTATTCAGGCAACTAACATGGATGATGACATATAATTACTCTTATCCACAAACATACACACAGACAAAATGATCTTTTTCCTATTGCTCATTTTATCAAATGTCAATAAACGCCAAAACTGTCAAAAAATTAAGCGGCAGCGGTAGTGGAAACGTAGAAGTTTGGAGTTTGCAAACTTTTTCCGCTACATAGCCACTGCGCTACTACTAATTTTTGGATGTGAACGAATACATTTGATATAACGCATTCAATCTTTTACCTATGACACTACAATTGCCACTAATTCTACCGCTACCTTTATTTTTTTGTTGTGAATGATACTTAATGTAGCTCGTTGCTCTTGTCTGTGATATAAAATCCATGTAATCTTAATACCAGTAAAAGTATTTTTTATTAAAATAAATAAAGTACGAGTAATATAGTCATAGAAGTTATAAATAATACAACAAATGTTTTCTTATTTGTTAGTTAAGTCGCTGAAAGTTTTTGTTATTACCCGTAGAACATTATACTTCATAGAATGTAAGTTGGTTTAATCTTATTAAAGTTCCGGGTTATCTGCTCGCGTATTTGTGGTTGTGAGTTCAAACTTTGCTATGCCAATATTGTTGGGGGCTTGCTTCGGGCCATGGATATGATTTCACTTAATATTAATGTAGAGTTTTTCAAGTCTGGAACGTTGCTTGAGGATATTAATACAGCAAGACTATAGTCTATGTCTACACACTTGCACGAAAATAAACTTCGGATATTCGCAATTGATTTCTAAATAAATTATAAGAAAGTCAAAAAATATGTTTCTTTTCAATACTTTTGTTTTAATCAAAACTTTTACGTATGGTTTCTATATAAAATAAAAATATAAACCAATATTATAGCTGCACAATAAACATTAATTTAAAATTCATTATTTATAATTTATTAGCGATATAATTAAAAAAGTATAACTTTGGATATGGTCAGTTATACGAAAAATATTTTTATTGTTTCGAATATAAAATTTTTATCCATTCGTAAAATAAGTAACGTACAATTCCAATTAAAATAAGGCAACATACTACATCTTGTTAAACTGGTTCGAAAATATTTTTTTCTTGTCGGAAAACTCCTAGGTACAAAATTTTACATAAAAAATCCGAAGTGGCCAGCACATTACCTTCCGTCAGTTCTATGTATTCTGTATAAATGTCATACAGAAAGTTCCTTGCAAAAGATTCTATTTCTTGTACATTACCTTAAGGCAGTTGTATGTATTTTATACAAATTCCATACAGAAAGCAAAAGATCATATATTTCCAGTAAAATTATAACACAAACATACTGTCAACTACACTTGACACTGACACCTTTCCATCAGAATTTGCTTAATATAGCAGCTGTTTCCAGAGTTACAGCAAAGCTGGCTAATATATATTTAATTTCTTTATAATTTTAACTCTATATCCATTCAATATGAAATATAAAATGCATTCAAATCGTATAGAGAATAAAATATTCTTTAATATTTATAATAAGCTTAAATGTGAAAAAAATGATATTTAACATCGTTTTTTTAAGAAAAACTGTTAAAAATCTTCAAATGAGGGTACTTTCGGTTGACCAATTCTAACCAAAATCTAACCAGCTCTTCACATGGATGTAACGAAGAGGATTACGAAAGAATTATAATTTTTGGAATTCTCGTATCAGAGTTATCGCATTAGAAAATTTTGTTACACACACACACACACACACACACACACACACACACACACACACGCACGAGCGCACGCACGCCATGAACCTGGACATATATATATATATATATATATATATATATATATATATATATATATATATATATATATATAATATACTTTTGCTTATTTTTAATGTCAATTGGCGGAAACTCAATTCTATCACGTGAAGTTAGTTGTAGTTACAAAACAAACTAGTCCTAAAGTTGGAACTTATAATTAATCTATACGAGATGTCAGTAATGACAGCATATTACTATTTTTATGGCAAAATTTAGTTATTTAAGTTACAACAATTAAAGATACAGCCCTAAAATTTGTAAACATTTTGCTAATTCTTGTGTTGAAAATAATCTTAAATTGACATATCACCAAAACAGTAATGCCGACTCCTTTTGCCGGCCGAGGTCAGCAACAGCGCATTTCTGGACGATTTTGAGTTCTGTAATACTAGTCAAAATGGACGGAGGTACAAAAAAAAATATTTAAAGCATACGAATCACTGAAATAATTTGCTGTTAAATGATTTTCATTAAGACTCATGTAGTCAAATATCATTCCATACCGCGGCAATTTTGTTGATATTCGTTAATTAAAAATGTAATATGCGATAAAAAAAAGTTTATAGGTACATATTGTGTTTTATTCCATTCGCAAATATGTATTGACTGCTTCTGTAATAATGGAAATAGCTATTGCAATCATGGTCAAGTCTACAGCCATAATGGCAGCATATGTAATGTAATTAATGGTGAATGTTGAATGCATGTATATCTCTGCAGACGACAATATACAATGTGTGCCTATGTACCATTGGCTGACACTAATCGACTGTGATAATTGTAGTACTGCAGAAGTAGTCAAAGATGTAATTATATTTAATGTCAAATGGATTTCTGACATTTCAATTAATTAATATAATTTTGAAAAATATGTTGATTCACTTTCAGCAAATTAACTCATCATTATTTTACTTTTTTTAATATTTGGAAAATGAAACCGACTTTTCAACTTATTGATTTTATTTATTTGAAAAGATAAACATTTTCACTTTTAAAGAACTCTGAAAAGAAGCTGAAAATGAAAGTGTTTTTAAAAGCTGAAAAGAAATTTCAGCTGTTGAAAGACCAGAGATAGGAACGCAGAAGGTAATTCATCTTTATACATAGCTAATTAAAAAACAAAACCTACTTTATCATTTACTCTTTCTAATTTATCTTAATTTTACAAAGCTTCGGTTATTAAAGTTGTAATTTATGTTGATTCTGATGAAAGGTCGGGCACTTTTTTGACTTTCTTCCAAAATTATTTCAATTTGACAAATGTTTATGAAACGTAAAAAATCGTTTTTCATTTGTTACGAAATCCAACCAAATAAATTCATCACACCCGAATACTCGTATAGGATAACGTGCGAAGATGAAATTCATTTTTGGCATTCATTATTTCAGGTTTCACTTATTTATGTATTTCTCTACAGGTTCAAATTTTTTAAACCTGATTCGAGGCCATACGAGAATACAGGTCTAAATGCTTATCCCTGCTCAATGCGTCACGTCCAAGTATGAGGCCAGCGCACTAGTCTAGCCGTCTAAAAACAGTAGAGCTGCAGAAGTCAGCACGAGTGGACGCACGGCACAGCGCAGCACGGAATGTCAAATTTCGATTGTTTTTTTGTTGAAGAACATTGCAAAAATGGTTTTAAAATGCAGGAGAAATTACGGTAACATTTCTAAATTGATATACCTGACATTAGAAAAATTAGAAACTAAACAAGTTTTCCTAATATATGGTGTACGTGTATCATGCAGAACATCAAATTTAACTATATAATTTTATAAAAAACTGTAGAGAACAAATTTTTAGTAAAAAGCAGTTCAACAAAAAATTAATAAACAAATTAGCAAGCACCTAAATCTATTTTATTCTAAAGTAATGGTAATTGTAAATATATAATATGCGTACCTATGTATGTTATTCAATTTTTAGTTTCATTATTATCATTTTCATATTATGTTCTATGTTATATTATTTTTATTTGTTAGCTCTAGATCTAAAGATTTATTATTATTTTTATTATTTATTGTATTATTTAAATGTAAGACATGAGATTATTGAAAACATGAGTTTATTTATGTATTTAGGCCATTTATAATTCGTTTTTTATTTAATTTGATTAGCTACGTATACAAAATAGTTATTATATAATATTTGAATAGTTATTTACGAGTTGCATATCTTTATAACTCATTTTACAATCCTATTTGTTTAAAATTTCGTATATACGCTTACACTGCTGTCGTTCGAGGAGTAACGTAACAGCAAGAGGCTAGCTTTGACGTCACGAATTGAGCATTCAGGCCTGTATTCTCGTGTGGCCTCGCCTGATTATTTAATAGTAGTTCAAAGGCAAATTATAAGTAAAAAAAACTAATTTGTTCGAAAGCGTATATTTTACATACAAGATGTACTATATTTACTCATATTATTATGTTTGCCTCGATTCAGTTTGGTTTTTAGGCTAAGTTATACCAATTAGGATAATTTGTAGAACTATTGTTTCAAAATAATAATATATTAAACAAAATAAATAAATAAAGAAAAGCGTCGAGAAACATCATGTCTCATTACATAACTATTGCGGGTGTGTATTTTTTATTTTGCGAATTTCGCTAAAAATTATATATCTATTATTGTGATAATTAGAAATAAAAAATAATCACAATTTGACAAACTATACATAGTTTTATACGTATTGGATTTGGACACTGTATGATGCTAGCAACGTAGAAAAATAAACCATTAGCTCACTAAAATGATTCATTAAGACTGGACTGAAGTTAGGTTCCTGTAGTTTTCGTTTCATCAACCACAGATGGCATGTTTATTTATTGAACACTCGTTACGAAAGTAACACATTAAACATAATAATATCTTTAAGAAAGTCAATACATACTACTACTATAAAAATGAACTATAAATGTCAAACATCATCTTTAATGTTCGTATGGTTGGTGTTTTATAGGATTTACAACTCGCGTACCACACTTTTAATGAAGATAGCATATCCGAAATAATAAATGAACTACGTTACGACAGAATTGTTAATAAAAAGCATCGTTTTAAAACACCATGCCGAAACAATATGAATTTTTGAAAGACAAGCGTGCTATGTCCATCTATATCGTGCGCGATTCTTGCCAATGCAAATATGAGAAAGATGTACGCCAACATGTTAATTCGTTCATGATACAGATGACACCAATGAGTGCCCGTGAGGTGTCGCCTGGTAAACGCCCGCACGGTACAAATATGTCTTCATTACAGATATCTGCGAACAAAGCAGATTGGCACACCCAGCAATGGGTAATATGCCGTGATGATATATTTATTTATTTTATACAGATGACCCTTAACGGAAATCTTTTAAAAATTAAACTGTCACTGCAAAATTTTCATTTTCGTCTATATCTAGTGATCTATGCAATATGCAACTTTTGTCTAAAACCTCATTCACAGCCACTGTTTTTGATTGTCTTTATCGAGTAATATTGGACCATTTATCGCTCTTAACACAAACATTGTTTCTTTTTATATTTATTCACCTTTTAGACTAATTAACAAAATTTTATAAAAAAACATTTTTAAAATATACAACAATAGCAGATGGTAGTAATGAGTTTGCTTGCTAGTATTTTTGTTTAATGTATCGAAAATAGTAAAGTATCTTCGTGTCAACTATTTTCGGTTAAAACAAAGAAAAAAAAATCTGATGTGGCCAGCACATTACAGTCAGTTTTATGTATTTAGTATAAATGTCATATAGAAAGGTCCTTGCAAAAGATTCTATTTCTTGTACATTACCTTAAGGCTGTTTTGTGCATTTTATACAAATTCCATACTGAAAGTTTCTAGCAAAAGATCCTATATTTCCAGGAAAATTATAACACAAATATACTGTCAATTGCACTTGACACTGACACCTTTCAATCAGAATTTTCTTAATATAGCAGCTGTTTGCAGAGTTATAACATAGCTGGCTAATATAAGATATTTAATTTCTTTATAATTATTTAATTCTGTATCCATTTAATATGAAATATAAAATGCATTCAAATCGTATAGAGAATAGAATATTCTTTAATATTTATAATAACATTAAATGTGAAAAAATTATATTTAACATCGTTTTTTCAAGAAAAACTGTTAAAATCTTCAAATTAGAGTACTTCCGATTGACCAATTATAATAAAAATCTAATCAGCTCTTCTTATGGATGTAACGAACAAGAATACGAAAGAATTATAATTTTTGGAATTGTAGTATTAGAGTTATCGCAGGTGAAAGTTTTGTCACACACACACACACATACACAAACATAACACACGCACGCACGCACGCACACACACACACACACACACACACACACACACACACACACACACACACACACACACACACATACACACACATACAGACATCATCGTAAAAATAGTAAAATCGTATTCTAGGGACCCTTATTCATCAAAAACTCACCTTTGAATTTTTTGAACAGACAATACCTTCCTTACCTTCCTTACAAAAGTTTAAAGTTTGCAAACTTTAATATTTGTTTTTATGTTTCTGCTTAAGACAAAGTCTAAATCTTAAGTAGGATAGTCTGACGTTATTACTTATGTCAAATTTCTCAAGGTTATGGCAAACGACAAAACAGTGACTATGTTACGAGCTGTGAATGAGGCCTAAATTAAACGACACCTAGTTCGTATCGATTATAATTTTCAAATTCCGTGTGCATTCTGTATGTTGTACGTGTAAATAGTTTCATACAACTTATTATTGCCAAAATTCATGGCTGAAAATTTCTTGCGAATTTTGTGAAACCGTATTCTCATGAAATACAATTAAGCAAGTAAATTCTCCCCTGTTTATTAAATTTAAAAAAATTACTAAAATATATTACTCCTCTAATAATCTTACTGACAAAATTTCCATCTAAAACGTGATCAGCTTAAGCATATTTACTTGTTCATCTCCCTACAATTTTAATATCCTTAATTTCCATACCCCTAGAGAGATAACTCCCCCACCACTACAAATCATTGAAACAATTACATAACGCAATGTAATCATCTCCGAGGGAAGTGGTGCAGCTAGTGCATCTTGTGGGCCGATGCTCAACTGTTTCGATGACAATCGCCAGGCGTCGTCTGCTTGATCCCAAAGGGCTGATTCATTTCGTATTCCGTAATATCTCTCGCAATTGATCACCCCCTTGCAATGGGATAATTACCCAGTAGCGACCGTCGGTTGTTCTTATTACGGCTGCTAATTAATCACAACCCTGGATTACCGGCCAGGAGACTTGGGAAAAAAGTTCCTAGTGGTGGGATTGTTGACTTGGGAACAGTGATTCTCAAAAGAGGAAAGACATTTTTTTAAAATATGTGCGCTGATGAAAATTTTAACAAAATGCATGAAAAACGCAATTATATTTTTTGATGTCTCCTTTAAAGAAGATAAAATTCACGAATCATAAAATGAAGGGAATATTTCCAATGAAAAAATAGTTTTTATTCTTTTTATTTTATAATTACAACTAAGTTTTACAAACTCTTTGTTTTCTAAAAATGAAAAACATTATTTTAGAGAAAAAACTTTAAATATTAGTTATAGAAAAATTAACTTTTATTAGAAGTATTTTTATACGATTGACAGAGTTAGAACACTAGTCATCTCCTTCCTACACATCTCTAATCACCATTCATGCTACCACCCATTATTACCGTGCGTCTGTTACCGCTTAAGATATCGTTCACATTTATTTCAGTCAGTAAATTGCTAATAACATAAAGTAGACGATTTCTAAATGTATATTGACTTTATTAAATCGGCAATATACAGGGTGTTCAATTTAAGTGTTTCACTATTGCTATCTCGAGAACAGTTAGAGATACGAAGTCGGTTAAATTAGCAAACAATTTCTATATTATAAGACTATTAAAATGAGCGTTACAAATTATTTTTTTCAACTAGTGGTTCTCAAAATACAGAATTCAACTTTTTAATTTTAAACGAGAACCTACTTTTTTTATTCACCTATTCGATTCAGCATTTTTTTCTGAATACAACGATATAAAATGTTTATACCCTTACATAACGAAAAAAAACTTATATTACATGCCTTTACTTGTGAGTCAAAGTTAATCTGGAATTTCACGAACACTTTTCAACACCTGGCCAAACATATCCAAGTCACATTACAGTGCATACATGAAACATGAAGGAGATGAAGGAAATTAAATTGCAAATGAACTCACTAAAAAGAGAGCAATAATAATAATAATAATAATAATAATAATAATAATAATAATAATAATAATAATAATAATAATCCGCTAATGAGTATTTGGATGTGGGCGACCACGCAGCCAATACCGATTCCAGCATAAGAGTTGGTATGGTAATCTTTCTTCGTTCATTCGACAAACATGCCCAAACCTACGTAATCTACATTTTCTGATTTTTTTCTGTACTGTCAACTGATTGATGCAGCGAGCTCGTATTACTTCATTCCTCAATCTGTCTCGGCGAGATATACCAAGGATTCTTCGTAGACAGACCATTTGAAAAACCTCTAATTTTTGGAAATCTAACTACAGAAGCGTCCATAACTCGGCACCATACAGAAGAATTGGTAGCACGAGTGTTCTATATAGGCGTATTTTAGTTGGAATTGAAATATTTGCTTTAAGCCACAAAAACAACATCATCATCACCAACAACAACAACAACAACAGAAACATTAATGTTTTACGGGCTTAAATCCTAAACCTTCTTGTGGACTCTTAACAAGTCATGAAAAGAAAGAAATCAAAAATTGGAAGAAGTCAGCCGTAGCTTCATATTAGAAAGATTCCAGTCATCAGTCAGACGAAGAAATTCATTTCCCCGTCGTCAACAAACAACAAGGAGCTGCCGATTCTGCGAAGAGGACGATGACGAAGAAACTTCGGAACGCATTATACATTTGTTAATATCTAGTTGCATCCATGAGAACACTTAACCATCCTACTTAAAAGATACTTCACAGCTAATCTTAACACTGACTCCTTGAGTAGTAACAAGCTTATAAATTTTTTGGAAATGCTTCGAGAAAAGTTAGAACCAGATGTTAAAATAGATCTTATAGGTCACAGTAACAAATGTAACTAGCATAAAGTGTGTAGTAGAAAAACTAATGTTTATAAGTATACCAAAGAATTCGGACTTAAACTTAATTCTACTCAATTTCCTTAGCAACTATATTTTCTGACTGAAATCTAGTATCTTATTTTCTTCCCTTATCAAGTCAGAAACTACATACATACTCGTATATACGAGTATAATAAAACAATCATAAAAACTAAGAAATTTTTCGAAGAGAATTGTTTGGAATCCCTGGTGTAAGGGGTGAAACTACTAAGGGTGAGCACCGCGGTTTCTCATACGGAGTATAAATGTAATTAGTGTAATTTTTATTGAGACTCTTAGTAAGGGGTAAGAAATCAAGGATTTCACGGGATCAACTTTCGTTATTTTCCTAGTTACTAGCATTAATGGGTTCCTTTGCCTTTTCCCTTTGCGTGTAATTAGTTTCTCTCACAAAGAAATTCGCGCAGGATATTTTTACGTCACGTTCTAATTTTTTAATTAAAGTGCAATTGCATGGAAGTTATTGGAAATATTACGTACATAACACTGTCCAACAACTATAGCGAATGTTAATAGGGGCATCCGATTAAAAATGAAATGAACTATTTTATGCTTTTGGATATGCAGTAGACAAAGTAAGAGTCAAGGGTTTCATTGTCTTCTTATTATTGGCAGTCCAAATTAAAAACAATAAATGTACTTACTCGACTAATTTAATAGTAACCAATAAGTATGTACCTTGTCATTATAAAAAATATGAACAACAATTAAATGAAATAAATAAATATTTAATGTATCAAAAATAAAGTATTGTAACCCAATACGCCACTTTAAGCTTCGGATAAATATTAATTTTTTTCGTAGTTTCACAAGAAGGAAGTAAAAATTGTTTACCAAATTTTTGAACATAAATTTTGAATTTGGAACATTTTCACAAAAAAAATCTGATGTGGCCAGCACATTACCTTCCGTCAGTTCTATGTATTTTGTACAAATTTCATACGGAAAGTGCCTTGCTAAATTAAATATTCTATTTCTTGTACATTACCTTCCGGCAGTTGCATGTATTTTATGCAAATTTCATACAGAAAATTATTATTTTGTGACGTTTTCTATATACAGTGTAATGTATCTGCAGAAATAAAAGATTTATTATTATTATTATTTCTTGTACATTACCTTAAAGCAGTTGTATGTATTTTATAGAAATTCCATACAGAAAGCAAAAGATCCTATATTTCCAGTAAAATTATAAGATAAACACACTATGTCAATTTCACTTGACACTGACATCTTTCAATCAGAATTTTCTTAATATAGTAGCTGTTTCCATAGCTATGGCTACTTTATGAAATTTAATATCTTTATAATTTTTTAACTCTATATCCATTTAATATTAAGTATAAAATGCAGTCAAATCGTATAGAGAATAAAATATTCTTTAATATTTATAATAACATCAAATGTGAAAAAATTATATTTAACATAGTTTTTTCAAGAAAAACTGTTAAAATCTTCAAATTATGGTACTTCCGGTTGACCAATTGTAACCAAAATCTAATCAGCTCTTCATATGGATGTAACGAAGAAGTATACGAAAAAATTATAATTTTTGTAACTGTAGTATTAGAGTTATCGCAGACGAAAATTTTGTTACACACACACACACACACACACACACACACATCCACACACACACACATCCACACACACACACACATACAGACATCATCGTAAAAATAGTAAATTCGTATTCTAGGGACCCTAAAACGTGCTTATTGATTAAAAACTCATCACCGAATTTTTTGACCAAAGACAATACCTTCCTTACCTAAAGGTGACGGAAGGTAAAAAGTAGTAAGTTTAAATTTAAACTTCAGTGAATATTGATTCTGATATACTTCTGTATTTTATGTTCGAGGAAGAAGAGGAGGGTAACATTTTAGAAAATATTGAAAAAAGAGCAGAGTCGTTTGACTTGTTCCAAAACCAGAAATAAATAGTCGACAAAAAAAGAAAGACTTAAAATTTAGGTAAGGTAGGTATTGTTTTTGGTCAAAAAATTCGATGGTGAGTTTTTAAAGAACAAGCACGTTTTAGAGTCCCTAGAATACGATTTTACTATTTTTGCGATGATCTCTGTATGTCTATGTGTATGTGTGTTTGTATGTATGTGTGTGTATGTATGTATGTATGTTTGTATGTATGTGTGTGTGTGTGTGTGTGTGTGTGTGTGTGTGTGACGATTTTTTAACTCCAACACTACAATTCTAAAAATTATAATTCTTTCGTATTCCTCTTCGTTACATCCACATGCAGAGCTGATTAGATTTTTATTAAAATTGGTCGACCGAAATTACCCTCATTTGAAGATTTTAACAGTTTTTCTTGAAAAAAAGATGTTAAATATAATTTATTCACATTTAATGTTATTATAAATATTAAAGATTATTTTATTCTATATACGATTTTATTACATTTTATACTTCATATTAAATGGATATTGAGTTAAAAAATTATAAATAAATTAAATTTCATAAAGCAGTCAGCTATGCAATAACAATGGAAACAATAATTTAAAAATTCTGATAGACAGATGTCAATGTCAAGTGCAATTGACATAGAATGTTTGTAATTTTACTGCAAATAAAGAATCAATTCTAAGAAAGGTAATGTACTGGAAATATAGAATCTTTCGCAAGAAACTATCTGTATGGAAATTGTGTAAAATACGTAGAACTGACGGAAGGTAATGTGCTGGCTACATCAGATTTTTTTATTAATATCTTCGTTATTAGTACATTTGAGCGTCATTTTTAAAAGTACCAGCGCGAAAGCGATCAGACAGCTCTTGAAGATGTGATCTTAGTACTCCTTGACTGGAAATTTGATGGGTAAAAGAAAACTTCTGGAATTCAGTCAATGGTTAAAAATTATTTATTTTCGGCCTCTACTATATATTATTTTGTTGCAATAAAATCCAAGTGCCCTTTCCTAATTTACATGCATGCTAAATACTTTTATTAGCGTTTTAATTATTTTCAAACCAATATTGTGAACCCTAAAGATAAACCAAAAATATTATCGACATATCTGGCTTTTCATCTTGTAGTAGGACATTATAAAGTCCGTGCATTTGAAATAGTTTGATATTCTAAATGATATAACTTGAATACATTTTAATTTTCATACAAAATAAATAAATCTTAAAATAACATTCATAACAAATATGTCGTTATAGTAATTAACGTATAAAGGGTGTTATAAGGACAATAACGCCTGAGGTCAACAGTGTACTTTTCGAGGGCCTCTGGCCCGAGATGTGTACGTTGACCGAAGTCATTTTTGTCCGTTTAACTCACGTGGTGCGTTCAACGTTTAACGTCCGACTATAATTTTTAATATTCTACCGATTACGGGTCAGAAAGTTTTAATAAAATTGCAGAGTAGGTAGGCTATGAATACGTTTTCTTGTTTTTTAGCCTATATTCCAGTATCAATATCAATTTATTGACATTACCATAGCAACAACTCATAACACGCTCTAGGTTGTTATTTAGTATATAACATACCAGTCGGACGTTAAATTATTTAACAACGAATCCATTGTGATATTGAAATTTAAAAAAGGAAACCTAGTATTTGATATTATTTGTACCTTTTTATGCAAGCCTGTTTCTTTTATTGTCAGACAAAATCCTTTCCAAAACATAACACACATCTTTATTATTTGGAAGTACTTATATAACATTGAAATCCCCAGAACCTCTTAAAAACATTACAAATTATCCATCCGCAAACCGTATTCTTGAAAACCTACAAGAAACCTACAATAAAAAGAAAATCATGCATTTATATCACCTGTTGCCCTTAAGGGGGTAAACAAGTAAAATAAAAAGAAAGTTATGTTGAATAGCCTCTCTGCACTAAATAAACACGTTACAAATTCCTTATTATTCTCAGCGTTGATAGCATTGTGTTGCGGCGGATTAAGGATTTTTGCTTCGGGATGTGTTCTTAGGTTCCTTCGTGGTCTCCGTTGCGGTCGCTGCCACGTAGAGGAATTTGGCCCCGGGACGAGATGGAAACGCTACTCATTGTTTGCAACTGTTGCGTTTTTTACTTCTACGGCCACATCTTATAAAATGCTTGTAGGTTTTTTGCAACGTTTTTATAAAAGGGTGTACTGGGAGTGGAACTGTTTTGAAGCAACTTTTTTAACGGTTTGTAAGGAGAAACGAAATAAATAATGGTGGGCTAGATTATTGTAAAAACTAAGGTGCATTAGTATTTTATTTATTGATTATCTCAGATTTAATTTAACGCAGTATTTATAGTAATTATGAGATCTCGTATTTGAGTGCATTAGGTGACCAGTTGTGATTCGAATTGTCTAAGTTTCATTCCAACTGATGACAATCTTTAAATTTCAAATTATTTTCAAATATCACAATCATTCAGATATATATCATCATTACCGAAATTCGTGACTTACATTACCTGACATGTAGATGAAGAGTGCATTATCACTTTCTATAAGTACAATCATTGTTTATAAGTAGAATCATCATATTAATCTATGCAATATGTTAAAAGGGTAATGATTAATGATAATGATTAATTCCATTTAACCCATTTTCGGCCAAGTAATAAAATAACACGATTTCGTTTTCGAAAATTAAATTTTATTATTAAATATGTACCATTGGCCAAAACCATTATTTTTTTTTGTGAAGCTTTTCAAAACAGTCGGTATGTAAATGAACTTTGCTTTGAAACACATGAGAATTATATGATTTTTACAAGCTTTACACCGTCTGCGATTCTTATTTTCCGATTTTATTACAATGTGGTCTACATTATCTAGCCGGACTTCTTCGGTCACTGGTTGCTTCGATGGTCTCCCTATTGAAATATTTCGTTCTTCATGGTCTTCTGGCAACATTTGATTTGAATTCTAACAAAGATATTTTCGAATCATTCGCTAATCGATACACTTTCCAACAATTCACTACAACACTGTCCTAAGAGAGATAAAGAGAGGCCACCACCATTTTTTGCCACGAATATTTATTCTATAATTTGTTGTTGCATTATCGTGCAAATCAACACCTCCCATAAATTTGTTGTACTGGCTTATCATATTCGGTTGAGTAATGTATTTTAGTAGTATTCAAAGGATATTATATTTACTTTCTCCAAGGGACAGTGGGCTGTCCTGTTCCCGTAGCATAATAACCTTCTCTGCTAAGCAGAGAGAAAAGTTTATAGGATGAGAAAAAATTATCGAATAATACTCGATGACGGCTGGAATTTTCTACCTGACCAAGAAGTTCCATAACAATTTTTTCCCCCAAATATTGTTTCTACTTGTAACCGTAAAAATAATTGTTCGAACATGTACAGGTGTCTCATTTTCGATGTTTTTTTTAAGGTATTGAAACCGCACTGTATATTATTATTGTTATTTATTTATTTATTTATTTATTTATTTATTTTTATTTATTTATTTTTATTTAGTTACTTACTTACCAACAATTAGACTGTTCATGTGTAAAGAATACGTAGTTATTATTTAGTTGCGATGGCCATTGCATAAGTATTTTTCTGTGCGTGTGTTTTTGTTGTTTCTTATCTATTTCACAAGGACAAAGGGACAGGGCTAGGCAGTTAAGGCGAGACAAAGCCGGTACTTGAGATGACGTCACCAGCCTAAGTCGAAGATCTGCAGGCCACATGTGCTAAGTAACAAAGGAAAATTTCTAATGTTCTAGAACTTTCGACGGTCCACCCAACCACCCACCCACAACGGTGGCGGGAGATACCCCCAAAAACACCATAGATCCAGAAGGGACAAGAGGATATTTTGGTTTAAATACTGGGGATGAACACCGTATTCGGCAGTCTGGTTTCGGCCAGACTCACAGACCTTGGACCTCTGGCATGGTTGACATGTTGGGTAACCCAAGGCTCTGAACTCACCAAACTTACTCACAGACCTTGGACCTCTGGCATGGTTGACATGTTGGGTAACCCAAGGTTCTGAACTCTTACACTTGGCTTGTCCGAGGTAAGTTCTAAGTCCACCTTCGACTCCGCTCTCCAATACCTACCTACTTTCCCCCATTCAGCTGCTATGGCTATGCCAGGCACGTTTGGGAACCTCCACGCTTTCCTCCCATTCAGCTGCTATGGCTATGCCAGGCACGTTTGGGAACCTCCACATTTTTCCTCCCATTCAGCTGCTATGGCTATGCCAGGCACGTTTGGGAACCTCCACATTTTTCCTCCCATTCAGCTGCTATGGCTATGCCAGGCACGTTTGGGAACCTCCACATTTTTCCTCCCATTCAGCTGCTATGGCTATGCCAGGCACGTTTGGGAACCTCCACATTTTTCCTCCCATTCAGCTGCTATGGCTATGCCAGGCACGTTTGGGAACCTCCACATTTTTCCTCCCATTCAGCTGCTATGGCTATGCCAGGCACGTTTGGGAACCTCCACATT
Organism: Harpalus rubripes; assembly: GCA_963082715.1. NCBI lineage: Eukaryota > Metazoa > Arthropoda > Insecta > Coleoptera > Carabidae > Harpalus > Harpalus rubripes. Next base: position 58,553,265 of record OY720453.1, read on the forward strand.
TTTCCTCCCATTCAGCTGCTATGGCTATGCCAGGCACGTTTGGGAACCTCCACATTTTTCCTCCCATTCAGCTGCTATGGCTATGCCAGGCACGTTTGAGAACCTCCGCTATTTTCCTCCCATTCAGCTGCTATGGCTATGCCAGGCACGTTTGGGAACCTCCACATTTTTCCTCCCATTCAGCTGCTATGGCTATGCCAGGCACGTTTGGGAACCTCCACTACTTTCCCCCATTCAGCTGCTATGGCTATGCCAGGCACGTTTGGGAACCTCCACGCTTTTCCTCCCATTCAGCTGCTATGGCTATGCCAGGCACGTTTGGGAACCTCTCCTATTGTCCCCCTTTTTCACCTGATTTGGCTCCCTTTGTCAATGACGAGGAACTTAACTTGGACAAGCACTATATTATGATTTATTGTTGTCACAATGATATAATGAATTTTTATCTACGTGACCTAATGTTGGTTGCCAATCAAACGTAATTTTGCGGGTCTCGTTGCTTTGCAACCACCCAAGCTCAAGATGCGTGCCGTAGCAGCACCGAACGCTGGCATGTCCACGTTCACTTGGGTATCACTTAACAAATTACACCCCGACGGGTACGACACAGGTACTTGTCGGGATAGACAGTATGGCGACACAGTCGCATACTGTAAGACGCGTCGGCTATGCCGGGCGGCCTGGACAAATGGTGAGGCCGGTCCAGCGGCGAACCAGGATTGTGTTGCTAACTCCACGCTTTCCATACAAAAGCAGGCCGGCGGCGACGCCGAGCGTCATGGCAGTTCGGATGAAATTCCGAACTCACCAAACTTACACACTCACCTTCACTTACACAATTACGTTTATAATTGACGATCAATATACAGGTCGAATTAACGTATTATTTTCAATGTTGTTAATATTAAATTGTTGGGACAACTTTTATGTGTTATTATGTTTAATTTGTTATAAATTATTTGTTGAAATTGTGTCTCGATGTCTCTCTGTACGAGGTTTTCGCTGTGTTTTTCCTCGCACGTCAGGCGAATGCCAGAGAGCGGACCTTTCCACAGCAGGGTGTCGTGTTCAAACCCATACACCCGACCATATTTCTCATGTTATTTACTATTTGCTTTCATGGTTAATTTTCAATAAATGCACAAAGATAGACATATTCTGTCTGCTTTTTGGAGAGAACATTATTCTTTAATTACGTCAAATACCTATCCCGATTCCTCCACTTTTAACAGCTACTCTATATTACGAACCAGGTAAAAGGGTTACTTATTAAATATAAACACAACGTAGGGTAAGTACAACCTTCTATTAGACGAGGCCATGGTCAAGGTCATAGGTATAGTATGTTCCGTTACAGTATCTCGGGTAATATTAACGATAGATCAAAACCGTTTGCACATTGCAGGGTCAACTTTTTGAGAAAAGTTTAATAGTCATCACAGGAATTTTCGATCTTCTTTTGTTTCTGAGCTACAGGCAAAAACTCGTTTTTCGCTCATTTTGAAAATATATCATATCTTATTTATTATAATAGAGAAAAAATGTTTTTTCAAAAAATTTACCGTTTTTTTAAATAGAATAAAATGGCGTAATGAGATTTTTTGAAAACTTAATAATTCTCGAGATATAACACTAACTTATGATTTTTTAAACGAGAACCAATGTTGAAAATAGTCTTTTCTTTTTGCTTATTTTATAAGCTTTTCAATGATATATAACAAGTCTACATTCTTTTCTTTTAATCATTAATAAAAGACGAATTATTAATTTATTGAGGTGAAAATATTGGAAATTATTAAGAAACAAATGAAAAAATTTATTACAAATCATCATTTGTTTATTTTGATTCAATATCTATTAATTATGTTCTCAAAATTATTCTTAACCAATTACTTTCGGGTTAGTTAAATTACTAGTTATCGACGTTGGAGTTGGCTTTGGCACAATCCGAAAAAAATGGTTTAACATTCTTTTGAAGTAAATAAATTCAAAAAATGAGTAAAATTGAAACAATTACTATTAGAAATATGCAAATGATTATATGTAATAGATTTTTTCATTTGTTTCTTAATAATTTTAAAAAAAATTTAACCCAATAAGTTAATAATTATCTCTTATTTAAGTTTTTTTTTTTAAAAAGTAAGATAATATGAGATATTTTCAAAACGAGCGAAAAATGAGTTTTTTCCTGTTGCTCAGAAACAAAAGAAGATCGAAAATTCCTATGGTGACTATTAAACATTTCTGGAAAAGTTGACCGTGTAATGTGCAAACGGTTTTGCTCTATCATTAATATTACCCGAGATACCTTAAAAAAATCGAAAATGAGATTCTGTACACAGATACCGGATTCAGCCAATGGTGCGTTTTCGCACCACTACTACTTTTTTAGTAGCTCGTGTAAAAGAATGTGCTAAGTAAAAAACTATTACAATGTCATTACTCAGACTTTTGTGGATAAATTTAACAAAAAATAAGCAATATTAGAGGAAAGGAAAAATAATTATGATTTTTTTTTCTGAAGTCGAACAGATGTAAGCAAAATAATGAAATTTCAAACATTTATAAAAATTTTGGTAACATATTGAAACTTTGCAAAAAATAGGATAAGATTTACTGTTATCTCTTAATTCAAATCCTATTTACCCATCAATTCTAAAAGCGGAAGTTGCTTTAAAAATATCATTATCGTACTGGTGCGAAAACGCACCATTGGCCGAAAATGGGTAATCATGTTTCAATATTTATATTTGCTTTTTTCTACAGCGTCTATGTTACAATTCAGAGTGCATTTTGTCATATTTTTCTGATTCAGGTCAGTGATAAGATGCGTTTATTTATTAGAGACACATAAAATTTTATGTTCAACATTCAAATAACTGTCCTACTTAAAATAAAACTTTTTGTTCGGAAACTTTGTTCAAAGAAGATAAAGCATAATATTCATAACTGTTGGCATTAAGGTTAAGGCTAGCTGCGACAGCAAAAATTCAGGGGCGTACTGTGTTTTAAAAGCAGGAAACATTCTAGACAGAGAATATAGTTGATGTTAAACTGTTTTAACTTATAATAATTCAGCATATATCATATAAAGGATGTCATGAAAATAGAAAAAAAGTTACCATATTAAAGAGCCATTTTATTCATGCTATTTTTTATCCAGAAAAAATGCATAAATCACGAAAACCTGTTAAAGATGTCATTTTTTCTCAATAATGTAATGGTTATTAACTCTTTTGTATTTGTTTTACGCCAAAAATTTATTTTTACCTTGCGTTACCTTTAGGTAAGGAAGGTATTGTCTTTGGTCAAAAAATTCGATGATGAGTTTTTAATGAATAAGCATGTTTTAGAATCCCTAGAATACGATTTTACTATTTTTACCATGATGTATGTAAGTCTGTATGTATGTATGGATGGATGGATGGATGGATGGATGGATGGATGGATGAATGAATGGATGGATGGATGGATGGACGGATGCATGGATGGATGCATGGATGGATGGATGTATGGATGGATGTATGGATGGATGTATATGGATGGAGGTATGGATGGAGGTATGGAAGTATGTATGGATGGATGTATGCATGGATGTATGGACAATTTTTGCGTATTCCTTTTCTTATAATTGGTCGACCGAAAGTACCCTAATTTGAAGATTTTAACAGTTTTTCTCGAAAAAACGCCGTTAAATATCATTTTTACTTCTTTGTACAAAATAAAGGAAGTATTGTATTCGCGAAAAATTTCGGTTTTCAGATTTCAACGGAAATATCCATTTTGACCATCCCTGAATCCATTCTGACTAATTTCGTCGCGACGTCTGTACGTACGTACGTACGTACGTATCTCGCATAACTCAAAAATGGTAAGCCGTAGAAAGTTGAAATTTTGTATTTAGTACTTCTATAACATCTAGTTGTGCACCTCCCTTTTTGGTCATTACATAATTTTCAGAAATGGTACTTTATTTGAAGCCTATAATAGATTTGAATGAAAAACTATATTAAAATATAATCCAAAACTTTTAAATTTTGGTATATAAAACTTTTATATCAATGGAAATAACATAGCAGATTTTGGTTAAAACAGGCTAACCGGAAGTGATATATTACCTGAAGTTGTTAACAGTTTTTCATGAATAAAATGGTTTCATTTTGATTTTAGAAATAAATGCTTCAAATAAGAGTTTTAGAGAATTAAATTCTGCGCCTAGCACATCAAGTATTATTAAATTAGCCCTTTGTATAAGCGAGATATATAAATTTAAAACTTATATACTTTTTGATTTTTGTTATGAAGCTTGCTATGGATTAGGACAAAAAATTAAAAAATAGATGTTAATGTCAAATTACGTCAAACACGTGCAATTTTATAATTGGGTCTACTTCATCTTCATATTGGTCTTGCGTACAAGAAAGTCGTGTGGTGTCCACATCAGATTTTTTACATTTAATGTTAATATAAATATTGATGTAGAATAATTATTTGAGATCCAACCTAAATGTTTAAATCGTAGAAATGGGCTATAGGATCCAGGAGAAATTTATTTAAACGAAGAAAGAATTGTGAAAAATTCATGGACCTCGCCGGGATTCGAACCCAGAACCTCCCAATCGCTAGTCGGGCGCTCTACCAATTGAGCCACGAATTCCCGTTGAAGTCTATGAATCTTTCACAAGCCTTTTTACAAATCGTAACGAGTACACTCTCACAATTTGAGAGATAAATACTCAACGCTAACATGGAAATATGGAACCTTTTGCAAGAATTTTGCGTGGAATTTATACTACATACATAGAACTGGCGTCGGAAGGTAATGTGCTGGCCACATCAGAATATCGAGCAAGAAATGTTAAAGTTCAGGAAATTTATCAATATAATATTTTAAATGGCAATATTGTACACAATATGTTGCTCTTGAAATGTTATAACAAGATGTGTTCAATATTTTGTTTTTTATTTTATTGACAAGTTGAACATATATATATATATATATATATATATATATATATATATATATATATATATATATATATATATATATATATATATAATAATAATAATAATAATAATAATAATAATAATAATTATTATTTTAATCTTAAAACAGAAAATTTTCTTTGGTACGCCGGTATTAGAAAGCAAATTACAGATATTTGTTTAAAAATAAAATGTTTATGAATCTGCACGTTGAATTTCTAAGGAATTCAATAGTTAGTTGTTATGACGTATGCTACAAAATAGTTCCTATGTGGAATACGTATTTCTTGTTTTGTACTACAACTACACAAACGTGAAGCTACTGTTGCTATTATTCTGCTGTAATTGTATTAAATGTAGGGAAAACTCCTAACTTCTAACAACATTAATGTAACTTAGTTGAATTCCAAGTCCAGCACTGTGCTTTCAGATATCGGTACAAGAATCCTCTTGTCTTATTAATGGCTACAAATTCAAACACTTTCCATATCTCTATAATACACCCGCAGCGTTTGTTGCAGATGTTGTCAGAGTGACGGAACACCAAACTTTGTCCCAACTTCTTAAACGTTAATGTTGATGTTGCTCCAAAAACTCGCAGCTTCCACAAATGTCCGCCTCGGGCGGTCTCTTTTGCCCTTCCCCATGCGCAAGGCTCAAACATGCATAATTACAACAAGCAAGATGATTTTGTCATGTACAGTTCATGACAAAATCAAGTTTTGTTGGCGGAAAATTATTAAAGCATATACTTACTTTCATAATTAAATAATAATATAATCGCATAAAAATATATATATTTGAGAAAAAGTCTTACCAATTGCGACACTGCAATCTTCAGTACAATATTAATCGCGAAACACAATAATAAAATGCAGCAAATACAACATAGAAAGAACCCGCAGCATTCTAAACGGTATCAAAGAAAATATTGAAATATTTTTTTTTCATCCAGAAATGAGAATTTATTTAAAGTAATTTTTACCATTACGTTCTTTATGTGTGTTTTAATGTGGGACAGAAATTTCATTTGTTTCATTTTCTAAATGGACAATTTTTACTTCCTTGTACGTAGTAAATGAAGTATTGTAATCGCGAAAAATTTCGGTTTTCAGATTTCAACGGAATTATCCATTTTGACCAACCCTGAATCCATTTTAATTAATTTCGTCTGTACGTACGTACGTATCTCGCATAAATCAAAAACGGTAAGCCGTAGAAAGTTGAAATTTTGAATTTAGGACTACTGTAGTAGTTGTGCACCTCCCTTTTTGGTCATTACATAATTTCCAGAAGTCGAACTTTATTTGAAGCCTATAATATATTTTATTGAAAAACCATTTTAAAATGTAATCCAAAACTTTTCAGATTTGGTATAAAGACTTTTTTGCCAATGGGAATAACCTAGTAGATTTTGGATAAAATAGGCTAACCGGAAGTGATATATTACCTTAAATTGTTAACAGTTTTTGTTGAATAAAATGGTTTTATTTTCATTTTAGATATAAATGCTTCAAATAATATTTTAGATAATTAAATTTTGCGTCTAGCCCTCCTAATATTATTAAATTAGACCTTTGTATAAGCGAGATATGTAAATTTAAAAATTATATACTTTTTGGTTTTTGTAATAAAGCTTGCTATGGATTAAGACGAAAAAGTACAAAAAAATAATATTAATGTCAAAGTACGTCAAATACATGAAATTTTATAATTGGGTCTATATTCCATGTTGGTCTTGCGTACAAGGAAGTCGTGTGGTGGCCACATCAGATTTTTAAATAATTTGATCATGTTGGTTGTGGTTGTTAACCACTCAAAAATAATGATTTTTTTGTTAAATAGTTCTCGTTCAGGATAATTTATATGAATGTAATAGTTTACTATATGAATATATAGGGTGACGTGTAACTAGTGAAGTGTCGTTCATGAACGAGTCGTTCATTTTGAACGAATCACTTTAGTGAGCCATGAACGAACGGCTCTTTAGTTCATACAGTACGGCTGACTCACCGCTCAGTAAATAGCACAGTAGCACAGCTGCACGAAATAAGCACGGAGCAAGGAATAGAGCTGAGCTAATGTTACTCTCTACGCTACGAGTCGTTCAAAACATACGACACTCGCGCACAGCACACATGAAGAGTGCTTGTGCGTTTACACTCGAACGACTCACTTTAGTGAGCGGAGCAAAATGAACTGATTCACTAAAATTGAACAAACGACCCATCACTAGGTGTAACAGAAACAATTACATTAAATTTAACCAATGATAGCAACAATATTTCTCAGTACCTTCTAGATATTGTGCTAAAAATATTAAGTTTTGTCACATATTTCATTAACTACCTGAAAATACTAAAAAAATGATATATCTAAAAAGAGCTACTAAGAAATATTGTTGCTCTCAATGAGTTCAGTCACTGGTTAAATTTAATGTACTATATAACACCCTGTATAATATATCGTCGGTACAATGACAACTAAATAGTGTTTTATTTGTAAAAAAATTTAACTCCACGAAATACAATAGTTGTTCGTTGCGAAATCAAATGAGTGTACCTAAAGTGTTGAATCCGCCTTTTGTGTAGACGGATCATCATGAATCATGATGTATCATATTTCCTGTCTCTGGAATTCTGCTGAACATATAACATGTAAAATCATTTCTATAATATCCTGCTTCCCTAATTATTTTATGTAAAAATGCTTCAAATAATAGTTTTAGACCTTCAAATACTGCATCTGAATCAATAGGCAAAATTAATTTTACATGCTTTATGACATCAGAAATTAGGTATGAAAATGTAGAAAATCAAACCAATATTAACAGCCATGTAATTGAAACAGATAAATATTAACAAATGTTTGACATTTTACCTGTCAAGTTAGGTGAATATACTTTTTTAAATTCCGTTTTAAAAAGTTGAATTTTTCCTAACTGTATGTCGTTACGAATCGTCACTTTTTACATAATTGACACGAATTGAGTTTTGTAAAAATCTTTACGTAACTGATAAAAAAAGGAATATAATTATAACAATATTGATATCTTTAATATCAATTTATGAATTATTGACTCATATTTAATAAATAAATAAATAAATAAATATATCATCACGGCTTATTACCCATTACTGGGTGTGCCAATCTGCTTTGTACATAGATATCGGTAATGATAAAATATTTGTACCGTGTGGGCGCTTACCAGGCGTCACCTCACGGGCACTCATTGCTGGCGTGGAGAGTGCACCACATGTGTCAATTTTAAGCCATTTAAAATTCCTCTACATAAGAAGGATGATCTATATCGGTTTCAGAACGGAACATATTAAGCATTAAAATAAAAATAATGAAATTAATTTATTTTCACGGCCACGCTTGATTTTGAAATATGGACATTTAGACCTGTCATAAGAAAAACCTAGAATTTCGTGTATTATAAAATTATTTTAGTGGAATTAGATAAAATTTTGTACATAATACGTTATGAAAACGTGATATTGTCTGACTTACATAATTTGCAAATCTCGCTTCGCTCGTTTCGGCAAATACAATTATGTTAATCTAAAATATCACTCTTTTCATAACGGATTATGTAAATAACTATTATTACGTATTATTTGTAGTAACTGTTCAAGTGAACAATTATCTATTAATTTAAATAAATAATTTTTCACTTTAGCAGAAATTACAAATAATAAAAATGAATTAACCTAGCTTGACAAACAAATCGCCAACATTTGTTAATTTTTAGTTTCAATTCTATAGCTATCACTAGTTTTTGGGTGATTTCAAACATTTTCATACATAATTTCTGCCGGTAAAGAGCATGCCAAATTAATTTTGCTTCTTTCCTTAAAATACCGGTGAGGGGGTCAACACCCTGTATGAGGCAAATATTTTTCTACCATTTAGCAGTAACTATTTTTATCCATTCAACGTAATTGTATTTACCAGTCCCGTACTTCTCTAAATAATATATTGCTTACATTTTTTTATAGCTCGTTGCTTATTGTTTTTAGTTGATATATCTCCATATTTATGAATTCAATAATGACTTTCTTAGTGAGTATATAATCTAAATTTTGAAAAAAATTATGTCTGCCAAGATGCTTAAAGTCTTACACTTTCTGCTTTTTGGAAATCAGGAAGCTGATATATCACAAAATAGCTGACACTTTTCTCAAATCGTCACATATCACATATCACATTGTTGCATTAATAATGTTAAAGTGAAATTGCGACAATGTTAACTTTTTGGTTAAAAAATATTCATTCATAATATACTTATTATTATAAGTATTGAATATGCTGAACATTCCAAAATAATTTAAAAAAAAAATCTGATATGGCCAGCACATTACCTTTCGTCAGTTCTATGTATTTTATACAAATTCCACAGACAGTTTCTTGCAAAAGATTTTATATTTCCAGTACATTACTTTCCTCAGTTCTATGTATTCCATACAGAAAGTGCTCAACTTGCAGCCCTGAAGTCAACTTGTTCTTCTCTATTCTGCAATAATTCTTGACAGAATTTTGGGCGAGCACTGAGTTTGTAACAATGTAGTTCACTATGTTATTTTGACAAACATTTATATTACATTTAAAATATGTTTACTTGCTGAGGATGGACAAATATTGTCCGAAACGTCCTATTTAATAAATGACTTATGACTGATGTCATAAATAAAGAAGGAACCTACGGCCTATTTATTTAACTCCAATGATTCTATATTTACAATAAAATTACAACACAAACATACATGTGAATCGCACTTGACATTCACATCTGTCTATCAGAATTTTTTAAATTATATCAGCTGTTTCCATTGTTATTGCATAGCTGGCTGCTTCATGAAATTTAATTTCTTTATATTTTTTTTAACTCAATATCCATTAAATATGAAGTATTAAATGTATTCAATTCGTATAGAGAATAAAATATTCTGTAATATTTATAATAACATTAAATGTGAAAAAATGATATTTAACAGCGTTTTTTCAAGAAAAACTTCAAATGAGGGTACTTCCGGTCGACCAATTATAGCCAAAATCTAATCAGCTCTTCATATGGATGTAACGATGTATAGAATTGTAGTGTTGGAGTTATCGACGGAGAAAAAATCGTTACACACACACACACACACACACACACACACACACACACACACACGCACGCACGCACGCACACACACACAGGGACTGCACATATTTGACATTAACATCCATTTTTTATTTTTTTTGTTATTTTTTGTCCTAATCCATCCAAGCTTCATTACAAAAACCAAAAAGTATATAAGTTTTAAATTTACATATCTCGCTTATACAAAGGGCTAATTTAATAATACTTGATGTGCTAGACGCAGAATTTAATTCTCTAAAACTCTTATTTGAATCATTTATTTCTAAAATCAAAATGAAACCATTTTATTCAAGAAAAACTGTGAACAACTTCAGGTAATATATCACTTCCGGTTAGCCTGATTTAACCAAAATCTACTATGTTATTCCAATTGACATAAAAGTCTTATATACCAAATTTGAAAAGTTTTGGATTATATTTTAAAATAGTTTTTCATTAAAATCTATTATAGACTTCAAATAAAGTACCATTTCTGGAAATTATGTAGTGACCAAAAAGGGAGGTGCACAACTAGATGTTATAGCAGTCATAAATACAAATTTTCAACTTTCTACGGCTTACCGTTTTCGAGTTATGTGACATACGTACGTACGTACGTACAGACGTCACGACGAAATTAGTCAAAATGGATTCAGGGATGGTCAATGGATATTTCCGCTGAAATCTGAAAACCGAAATTTTTCGCGACTATAGTACTTCCTTTACTTCGTATAAGGAAGTAAAAAAGTATACCAAGAAAAGAAATTCCTCAAAATATTCGTATAAAAATTAGTGTTCTGATATAAGAAGACAATAGTTTAAAGATAGTTATTTGGTAAAGATCATACTAGAAAGTTTTCATAACCATATAACGGTATTGAAATTACGCAATGAAATGAATAAAATGTTTTTCTTAGGCGAATATCGTACTTTGCCTATAAACCATAAGATACTTCATAGTGGGGTGAATTCGCACGATATATTTTCTTCTCTGCGGCCTACGATGTGCAACGAAGTGACGAGATGTAGGGATAATACTGCTGGAAGTTTGGCAGTGTGTTTTGCGACAAAGAATGCCTCGGGCTGTGTAGTCAAGCAGTTCCTGCCTGCTGCCTGTAAGGGGAAGCTTTATAGGGGATGAAGTGAAGGATTATGGATGTAGTTCTACAAGTACTACCCGTTATGTCGTTACAATGACAAGAGGACCCAAACTTTTATTCTCCTGTCAATGTACATAGTAAACTCACGCAATGTTTACGAACTAAGACTAGATTCAATTAATTTAAGGCCAAGGTAACTTGGAGTCTAGACTGATTTCATACATAAATAATTATTGTTGAATTCAGGATTATCCTTCATAATATATTATTTAAATTAGCTAATCTACTACAAGGATTGTAGTTCAAATCCACTAGTTGCTAAAGTTCTTTACATGTATAAATGTGTAATGTTACAAGACGAGAATTTCACAAATTGTATGTTCCTTTTCTGTAAACACATTAGAGAAGTAATTAAATGATTCGCCATTTAAATATTTAGTTAGCAAGAACCATATACCTATTAGACTAATATATTGCTACTGCTCGTATCTTTCCCATAAGAGTAGGTGAAGGAAACACTGTGAAATGGAAATATCATTTCTGCATAAGTCTATCTCACACAAACACCCAACCTGGAATTATGCGCACGCTCGTAAATATTGGCTAACGCTGACAGCTGTAGCCGGCTGATACGAGCACATGGTTTGACGTTTGATTTCATTTCTGTTTGTGCTATTGTACATGTACTACGAAGTACTTGTGCTCTGATAGAAGAGAAATCATATTAATAATTAACAAAAAAAAAAAAAAAAAATCGGTGGAGCCTCCTATATATCTCAAAGAATGTAAAAAGGCCGAAAGGGTATATAGGCAAAGCCAACAGGAAATCTTCAAAAATAAAAAGTTAAAATAATGCATGATTATTAATGTGTTTCAGCAATGCTCTCCTTATATGTTTAATACAACCGAATTTGTTAACCACGTCAAGGAACAAACTGTTTTAGACAACCACAAAACACAAATTCTGAAAATTATTGACACATTTCTAAAAATTAGATTTTATCACGAAACAAAATTACTGTCGGAAAAAGATGATTATATTACAAATAAGTATCATCGAATTGGGCTATTTAGAAATCAATAAATATTTTATAAACTATTTCTTTTAATCTTCTTTACCTTACTGTCACCTAAATAAATTAATCCTGACCAGATTGTATTCCTATTATTTTTACAGTACAACAAAGCAAATTATTTAATACAAATTTGACACTAGAATATTTCATTGTTATTTATTATTGCTTATGTTTATATTCAATAATTTATACACAATATAAATAGGTGCATTACTTAATTTCTCAAATTTAAATTTAAAATTTCTAGCACTAGTCGTCAATATTCTAATCAAATCAGCCGTGTTCCTTCGAGCTGTGATTCACAATTTAAATGATAAAAGTGATGAAAGTCGTCGTTACTCAATAGTGTCAAGATTTACGAGCATGCGCATAATTCCAGGTTGGGTGTTTGTGTGAGATAGACTTATGAAGCAATGATATTTCCATTTCATAGTGTTGCCTTCAAGACAAGCAAAGGATCAGCAATATATTAGTTTATAGGTATATGGCAACAATAATTTCTTTTGTCGTAAGTGAAAAAATATCAAGGATATTACTATATACACTGGATTGCTAACTTGTAGTTACCTGCGAGGCAAACAACTGGAAGGCAGCCATTTGCATGACTTTTGCATATGTGGTGGAAAATTTGGAAATACAGAAGGTGCTAAGTCTGGTTTTAATCTTTTTGTATATGTTCCAGGCCTTTTCAAATAATCAGTTTCAAGAAAATGATCATTGCAAATTGTTGATGCTTTTGTAGGTGTGAAATCTTTTCTTTTTATGGCATCTATCCACAATCGTAATATACCACTATTATTTAAAGGATATCTGTAAAGTATTTAAAACAATATGAATAAATATGTATGCATATATATGAACAATAATACTTATTTGAAAAATTGTCGAGGGCTATGTCTATCTGTGCACCCAAAAGCACTACAAGAAGTCGGTATATTGCCTTTTATTATGGAAATATGTCACTTAAAGTATTTAACCACTAAGAACACAACATAAACACCACTTTATTCAAGAAGGCTACCATACAATACAATAATAGACCAACGAACGTTTGACGTTTTGCCTTCTCTGCAAATGGCGCCTGACCCCCACCACTTGCCTCACTTGTTAAACGTACGGCAGCTATCCAGTGTTTTATTAGAACATTCTTGAAAAATATCTGGCTCAGTATGTGGTTAGGTTAGGTTCTTCTAATTTTGAAATAGAACAATTTAGAGTTGTGCCTGTAATCTATACTACGTAAAATACGTCATTGTTTACGTGATTAAAATTTGTATATTGTCTATGCGCAGGAGACTATAATAATTATTTTCGCATAAAAATGCACAAAAAATATTACGATTACTGATTAATTTACAAGGTATTTGAATGCCGGTCAAAGTAGCTTACGTTATCATTTCATTGAAATAATAAAGCCAGTTACTATTTTACGTTGTAACTAGTGATGGGCATAATCGAATGATTTTGAGAATCGAATTATTAGTATTTGAATGAATTTCATAATCGAATGATCATTCGAGTATTCGAATGAATTTCATAATCGAATGATCACTCGAGTATTCGAGATATGAGAACTTCATTCGTTCATTCAATGAATAGTTTTGTGCTCGAGCGAAAAATACCCCTCCCTAACACAAATCATTCGATCTCGGTTCTCGGTTCGGTTGTATTCGGATTACTTCGCATCTCACATTCCCGTATCTCGTTCAGTCTTCTGCTCTGCTGCATGTCTGTAGTAATTGCAATAATACTGGCAGACTGGCAGTGAGAAACTGACAACTGATTCAGGTTTATTTTTCATTTTTCTATTTGATAAGGTGAATAATAATAATAATTATACGAGCCCCGTCTCAATGAAGTTGGCCCACTCGATATAATTTCATTTTATTTAGTTAAATTAAATTATGATACAGATAATTTTTATTAATATTACAGGCATTTTGTCATTCTAGTGACACAGCAAGATAATATGTTTTCTAAAATATTTTATTTTTTAGTGTAAAATGATTATACCTTTGGTTTAGTTTATGTTTATATTATATGTAGGTATTTACATTTGTTTTAGTATTTAATATTCATTATTCATATTCATAGTAGTCCGATTTATGAAACCAAAGAGTTTTTTTTTATTAGTAGTTGTGTCAGTCAAAGAAAAATATATTTTTATTTACCTATGTCTAGTTTAATATTATAATTATATTTAATTTATTTTTAGTGTAGTCATTCTGAGTTCTGTAACGAAAGAAGAGTTTTTTATTTTATTGTTTTTAATGTTTTTATTAATTTAAATACTGCAGTTTAACAAAGAAATTAAATTATTTTTGTTTCTAATCTACGTGAGTTTTCTTTCCCATAGTCCGAATTAGGAAATACGAGATACGAATGAAAGCGCATTCGAGTTCACGAATAGTTTACCTAAGAAATTCAGTCTACCACATGAAATACCATTCAAGCGATAAAATCATTCGAATGATTTAAGCGCACTCGAGTTCTCGACTTTAACCGAGATATTCAGTCTACACATGAAATACCATTCGAGCGATAAAATCATTCGAATGATTTAAGCGCACTCGAGTTCTCGAAATATCATTCGAGCGATATAATCGTTCGAATGATTTAAAAATCACTCGAGATATCTCGAGACATTTTCATAATCGAATATTTCGATTATTTTCATTCGAATGATCCCATCAGTAGTTGTAACCAATAGATGACACTATTTATTGGCCTGGGAATCAGATTTGTTGGGTTGCTAACCATTATTCTAGATAACAAAATACAATCAAAACACGAAAAGTCTAATTAAATACAAAATTAGTTAGTTTATTTTCCTGTGAGATTTAAATAGAAATGCACTAGTATTCGATATCATTTTTAAACAAACATTGCATAGTGTTTTGGTTTTGTGTTTAGGTGCTTTAACTAAAATTTTACTTTTTAAAATTTTTGTTCGCTTTTCTAACTCCCATTTTACCTAATTATTGACTCGCTGGACTGTCAGGATAAGTAATAAATTAGGTTTATTTCGCTAGAGCGCATGTGCAAGATATACAAAGTTTACATTGTCTACATTTGATACCATTCTTTATATTTTTTACGCATTCTTTACGCATGTAAGTAATCTATCATAGCTTACTCGTAGACGAATAACCCTGGAACATTTTATATATTAAATGCCAGTGAGGTGACGCCTGGTAAACACCCACACGGTCCAAATATGTCATCATCATTACCGAAATCTGTCTACAAACCAAATCGGCACATGGGTAATATGCCGTGATGATATATTTATATTTATTTATTTTTATAATAATGAATTACATTAAGTAATGATAAATCAGGTTAACATTATTTACCGGTTGTATATACAAACAATTTTATATTAAATTGTTTTAAAAAAATACAATGAGGAATGATAATATTATTACATTTTTATTAAATGCGTATTGTTTTTAAAAATAAAAAATAAATAAACAGAACAGTTATTATTAATCTTTTCGCTATTTTGATTTTGCTTTGTGTTTACTTAACAGAGAGCAAAAATCAATCATTGATCTGTGATCTTTTTACCTTCCGTCACCTTTAGGTAAAGAAGGTATTGTCTTTTGTCAAAAAAATTGGTGATTTTAATCAATAAGCACGTTTTAGGGTCCCTAGAATACGGTTTTACTATTTTTACAATTATGTCTGTGTGTGTGTGTGTGTGTGTGTGTGTGTGTGTGTATTATGTGTGCGTGTGCGTGTGCGTGTGCGTGTGCGTGTGCGTGTGCGTGTGCGTGTGCGTGTGCGTGTGCGTGTGCGTGTGCGTGTGCGTGTGCGTGTGCGTGTGCGTGTGCGTGTGCGTGTGCGTGTGCGTGTGCGTGTGCGTGTGCGTGTGCGTGTGCGTGTGCGTGTGCGTGTGCGTGTGTGTGTGCGTGTACGTGTTTGTGTGTGTATGTGTGTATGTATGTGTGTGTGTATATATGTGTGTGTGTGTGTGTGTGTGTGTGTATGTGTGACAAAAGTTTGCTCTGCGATAACTCTAATACTACAACTCCACAAATTATAATTCTTTCGTATTTCTCTTCGTTACATCCATATGAAGAGCTGATTAGATTTTGGTTATAATTGGTCAACCGGATCTATCCATATTTGAAGATTTTAACAGTTTCTCTTGAAAAAACAATGATAAATAATATTTTTTCATATTTAATGTTATTATAAATATTAAAGAATATTTTGACTGCATTTTATACTTCATACTTAAAAATTATAACGAAATTAAATTTCATAAATTAGCCAGCTATGCTATAACTATGGAAACAGCTACTATATTAAGAAAATTCTGATTGAAAGAAGTCAGTGTCAAGTGCAATTGACAGAGTATGTTTGTGTTATAATTTTACTGGAAATATAGGATCTTTTGCTAGAAACTTTCTGTATGGAATTTGTATAAATCACATACAACTGCCGGCAGGTAATGTACAAGATATATAATCTTTTGCAAGGAATTTTCTGTACGAAATTTGTACAAAATACATGGAACTGGCGGAAGTATATATATTATCAACTGACATATCACAAAATATACAAGATTGTATCTTATTGAAGAGAATATTAATAAGGCAAGTTACATTGTTGATATGGTTAATAAGATGGTCATAAGAGAATTGTGCTGGATAGTAAAATTGTCGTAGAGAATGAGAGAATATTAGGAATATCCTGGAATGACGCTACGTGGCAATGAAATCCTCTGGAAAAGACGATAAACGTGGCAATCCCATCCGTGGGCAGCGAGAGTAGTGGGCAAAGCATATTACATAAAGATATGCACGGGCACTTAGCAGTATAAACTTTCCATTAAGCACGGCTGCATAATAACGAGATAGTATATGTTTAGAGATGTAATAGCCGAGTTCCCGAAGGGTACTGTACTAGTCTAGGGTTGATCTAGGCACTTTGATAGGCAAATGTTCCACCTTAGTGGTCATCAAAACATAGCGATCCATTTACATATTTTAACACCGCGGGCTACGGAACTTAACTGGCTACGGCTGCTGTGTATAAAGAAGAGTAAACTCTTTATCATTTCAACCGTATCATACACAATTATAATTGAGGATGAGCATACTATTCCCCACGACATTTAAAAATGTATCTCACAAGATAAAAGTTAAATTACATGACCGAAAATAAGCTTATCAAATAAAATATTTAAATTCAAAGGGATCAAAATGCAAGTTTTATATAAGTATATATTTTCTAAAGCCCCTATGCAGGATTAACATTCCTATTATTCCGAAGTACATGCCACACATTTGGTAAATAGGTCAGATTGACCCAACCTAAAATTAACATGTTTTGATGTCATTGGTAGTTGCATACGAGGGCTATTTGATAATGAGTGAATTTGATAAGAGATAGCGCTCAGATCGCAAATTTAATTTTATTTTTAACATTCTTTTTAGGCATAGAAACAAAATTTCATTAAACATCTGCCAAATAGTACATTTTTGACAGCGTTCGAAAACCTATAAGTTTGTATTTTTTACTCTAATAGAAAATAGTTCCGTGTCTTGTTAAAACACCACTTTTTTGTGGAAAACTATTAAGGAAACCTAAGAAAAGCTAAAAAAGTAATATGAAATGGTCCACAAATGATTCACTGTATTTCGTTGTCGTACGAGTACGCACGATGCTGAGCGTCCAAGAGGTCCTAATTACGTCGCAATGGGGACTTATGATTTTAGAATTTTACTGTTGCCATCTACTGAGTTCCCAAGTAACCTTTTAGACAAAGGCGACAAGCTCGAAGAAAGAGAGAGCAAACCACTGCCATGACCTCTTAGAAAGAATCTATAACAATATTTAAATATGTTGGATAATTTTATATTTCTGTATTATTATTTTTTAGAATTTATCATCAGCTAACAAATCATTATTATAACAAAACTGAATACTCATACATATGCCAAACGCCACCGCGAAATAAAACAGCAAATATGAAATCGGATTAGGACAATATGTTGAGAAGAGAATAGAGGTCATGGTAATACATAACTATCTCTTTCTTCGAGCCTGCCGTCTTCTTTTGAAGACATATAGTACTGGAGAAGAGAATGTGTGTTGGGTGATGCCAATTTCATAAATCCCTATTGGAGAGATGGTTAATAAAATCCATGATATCGCTTTGGACGACCACCGACTGTCGGTATGCGAGATAGCTAAGATGGTAAACATCTCAAACAAACGTGTATTTAATATCCTGCACGAATTTTTGGGCATGAAAGAGCTACCCGCAAGAAGGGTGCCGCGTTTGCTGACAGTGGATCGAAAACGGAATCGAGTGTCTATATCTAAGCAGTATTTGAACAAGCGCAATCCAAGTAAATTTTTACGACATTTCGCAACCATTTGTGAAAAATGGATACATTGCTATACGCCAGAAATGAAAGAACAACCAAAGCGGTGGATTTGTCCTGGCGATCGTGCTTCTAAGAATGAAAAAACGGTTCCATCGGCCGAAATGTTCATGGCCACGGTTTTCTGAGATTTGCAGGGCACAATCTTCATTGTCTATGTGAAAAAGAGGAAAACGATTACAGCACAGTATTGTCGCGTTATTTGATCGCTTTCATACCGAATTGCTGAAAAAGCAGCCCCATTTGATAGAGAAAAAAGTGCTTTTAGACAATGATAATGCACCAGCGCACACGCCCGCAATTTCAGTGCCCAAATTGCAAGAATTGTGTTACGAACTGCTCCCTCATATACCTTACTCTCCCGATTAGGCCTCTTGTGACCAACTTCTTTCAAAACATGAAAAATGGCTAGGTAAGAAAAGATTCGAATCGAACAATGAGGTCATAGCTGAAATGAGCGCCTATTTTACAAAGTTCGAGAAATCGTATTTTTTTGGTAGGCTTAAAGACGTTGGAATATCGTTGGGCAAAGTGTTTTGAGTTAAAAGGAAACTATAATGAAAAATAAATCGAAATTTGAAAGAAAAAAAAAATCTTTAACTTCAGTCACTGACTTATCAAACATAACTTAATTATAATGAAATAACAAAAATAATATTATTCAACGTAATTACCTCAAAACGTACTAGCATGTTCTTGAATTACAAATTAGTGCAAAATTTACACTTCTAGCATGATTTTCGAACCAGTTTAGAACCACATTGTTTGCATCATTGCATCTTTCTCGTTTAAGAACTTGAGCCAGCAACTACGTCAAGATTATTTTGCTTATGCGTAGTTGTATATTCTTACAACTCCTTTCTTGACGTAATGCCTCTGTTAGTTCATAGCTCAATTTTTTTTTATAAATAAACACCCTTTGTGCAATTTGTGAGAGTGATAGATTATGTGAACATAGTTACACAAAACATAAGCAGTTATATCAGCCAAATCTATCATATTAAAGAATAGGCATACAGGCCATCTCTTAGTCCCTACTTTGCAAGATACGTGCTAGCAAGCTAGTTATTATCGTTATCCTGAGCGGCTGAGATGATCAAGAACAGCTGACTAGTAGAGTCAGCTCTTCTTAATCATATTTAGCTTCCAATTCATTAGGTTTTTCACTGACTAACGAAACATTATCGTCTCATTAGGGTCTTGCACATCACTAAGACTCTGTGCTTCAACTACTATCACATCCATATCAAAGAGCTCTTGTAGTTTAGCTTCGCTCCAACTACCCCGAATCATATTTAATGTACCGAAGTTCATTTGTAATTTTGTATATGAAAGGAAATTGAACTCTCTTCTTATACCAAACGGTAATGCACAAAATAAGAAGAAATCCCCAACGACAATAATGGTTCTAATCACAATTACAACAACATTGGGTCAAACTGACCCATTTACCACATATGTTAGTCATTAACTTTATCTATAAAAAAATGTTATGAATAATATAAAACTTTCAAGAAATATACTGTTGACCAAGTTTGAGAATTACATGTAATATGAAGCCATAATTTTCAATAGTCTCAAAAATCAACCTAACATGACAATTGGTCAATTTGACCCGTAGACAATAGGAAGGTTAAATTTCAATTAAAGAGTGGATTCCAATACGTAAACATCCATGCCTTAGTGTGATTTGAACCCAGAACCCCGAATGCATTCATGACTAAGAGGCGTTGTTCTAACTATTGAGCCACCGGAGCTAATAATTTTAATGTTATTCAACACAAAGTTTTTTCACCAAGCAATAATGATAGTAATAACTTCTGTTATGAAATGTGTCCTATACAGTCGTAAGCGTCTCACGACCTTTTGACATATGAGTCAAATTATTTTAGTACTTATTGATCAATTGTACCTTTTGTTCACAAAATTTGTTTTATCTTTAAAATCGCATTTTTTAACCACTTTTGGAAATTTATGTTTAAAAATAATTTCCAATTATGAAATAATAAATTTAGATTTTTACTTCTTTTGACTGACGACTCTAGGATTTAAATTATGTATATATTATTTTATAAATGTATCCATAAAATATAAAGAAAATTTATTAATGCAAACTTATAGAAAATTTAATAATCTTTAATTTTCAAAATAACACAAATTGCGAAAAAATAACATTTAAAGGTATTTTTCGAAGAAAAACTATTCTGAGCTAATGACTTCTTTCTATATTAGAATAAGGTAGAAAAACAAGGTTTCAAAATTTTCTGAATGATAGTATTTAAGTTAGAGTGGAGGATCCGTACAAACAGACATCATCGCAAAAATGTTAAAATTGGACTCTAAGGGCCTTAAAACATGGTCATTTACCAAAATCTCGATGTGTGATTTTTAGCACGAGCGGGAGGTAAAAATATATGCAATTCTTGATTCTGAACATCTTTGCATTCTACAATTTTTGTCGTAAAATGAACAGGACAAGAGTAAATTACACAAAACTAATATCACATGTGAAGTCACTATGTTCACTCCCCAACCACCACCATCCTGTATATAATGTAATTATTTATATAAACAATTTGCGACAGCCTCCATATATACCATTCGTTGTAACTTTCCTTTCAGAGAAAATATTTTGTTATTAACCTTCTATTTCAACTACATTTTTCTGGTTTATATTTAGCCTCTATTTACTTTGTGTATGCTTTTTGCCATTTCGTCTCCCACGTTCCATGTTCTATGTGACATTGAGGCACGAAACAAGGTCCGGTGACAGGCCAGTGCGTGGAACATTCAATATCGTGTGTCGGGGACGTCGGGCGTCTACTCTCTGAAGAGAAAAACTGTGCACGGACCAGCCAGAAAGCAGGAAATTGCGTTTAGGCTGAACCGACTGGCCAGAAACGTGATTTGCAACGACGCTGCCAGACTAGACAACAAAAAATTGTTTCCTGGGAATTTTTATCTTTTGTATCGTCTTCCGCAGAAAGGGAGATAACATGACTTATTGACTGAACTGAGCCTGCATTTGGTATTGAATTTGGTTTGTATTTTATATTTCCTAACAAAAAATAAAATCTTAAATGACAGCAATTTATTTGACTTTTAATGGATAAGTTGAAGACTTGGCCGCTTTATCTGATTTAGGTCCCTACATTTTTTGGATAATTTTTTTTAAACGATTTCATTACCGACTTGAAATAAGCAAGGTAATTTTTTTTAGAGTTATATTACGTCAATATGGTTGACATACAAGGGTCACGCTCGAATTATTTCGAATAAGAAAATCAAGAAGGCAGTGAAAGACTAAATATGCACTGCCATTTTGAACAATTATATTTACCTGTCATATGAAAATGCTGCAATTCTGAACAAATCTGTAAGTTTTACAGATCTGTAAATCTGTAAAAAAAATCTGATGTGGACACCACACGACTTCCTTGTACGCAAGACCAATATGAAGATGAAGTATAGGCCCAATTATAAAATTTGAAATTAACATCTATTTTTTATTTTTTTGTTATTTTTTGTCCTAATCCATGGCAAGCTTCATTACTAAAACCAAAAAGTATATATTTTAAATTTACATATCTCGCTTATACAAAGAGCTAATTTCATAATACTTGATGTGCTAGACGCAAAATTTAATTCTCTAAAACTCTTATTTGAAGCATTTATTTCTAAAATCAAAGTGAAACCATTTTATTCAAGAAAAACTGTTAACAACTTCAGGTAATATATCACTTCCGGTTAGCCTATTTTAACCAAAATCTGCTATGTTATTCCAATTAATATATAAGTCTTATGTACCAAATTTGAAACGTTTTGGATTATATTTTAATATAGTTTTTCATTAAAATCTATTATAGGCTTCAAATAAAGTACCATTTTTGGAAATTATGTAATGACCAAAAAGGGAGGTGCACAACTAGATGTTATAGAAGTCCTAAATACAAAATTTCAACTTTCTACGGCTTACCGTTTTTGAGTTATGCGAGATACGTACGTACGTACAGACATCACGACGAAATTAGTCAGAATGGATTCAGGGATGGTCAAAATGGATATTTCCGTTGAAATCTCAAAACCGATATTTTTCGCGATTACAATACTTCCTTTACTTTGTACAAGGAAGTAAATATGTCAAAAAGGTATCTATTTTTGTTGATTAATATAAAATTATACATAAGAATGGCAGTTTTCGTTGCGATTTTGTTCATTATTTACAGATTTACGGATCTGTACGTCATATATTTGTTCAGAACTACAGCATAAGTTGCGAAAGTAAAATTAGTTGGAACTTAATTAATAAATTTGGAGGCCTGAATCAAATAGCGCATTGGACTCCCAATAATATACGTCGAAATAAACATGAATATTTGTACAGGATGTACCACAACTTCACGAACAAACTTTAAGGGCATATACGAATAAAAAAAAGCTTAATCACCATAGTTCTGATCTTCAACTGTTTCAGTTTTATTAGAATTGAAATTGAAAAAAAAAATTGTAGTAGATAAAATAATAAAATTTTATATGAAACATTTTTCTCAATTTCTAATAGTTATTTGAAAATTAATTATTGGCTAAGGTCGCCACAACATTTAACTTTTGTACAATAATTTTTTTTTTGTAAAACAAAAGCACATCTAATTTGACCAATGAAAGGTAAACAAAAAGTCTCATTTAACCGAAGTCGTAACTCTTATAGTTTTCGAGATAGCAGAGGCAAACTAATTTTTCACTGCCTTATTATCTTGGAAACTATTGAATATTGGAGCTATGTTGAATATACCTTGTTCCATTTAAGCTATTCAGTATTGCAGAGCATAGGGAATAGTTTTGACATCTCTGATTGGCTGAAATTAGAGACAAGAGACAAGTTTACCCAATGTAATTTGGGCTACTTCAGATTTGCGCTGTTGCCAGTGCCATCTACAGAATGGCTTAAATGGAACAGAGCATAAGTGTTTTACTCATTTTGGTCAGTACTAAAGTTTATACCTGAAATTGTTGAAAACTGTTTAAGTCTACATTCTAACCGCAGTTATGTCTAAAGGCCTTATAATAAATTCAAGTAATAATAATTATCATTCCTAATCGTACTACACTTCCTGCTTTTAAAAAAAGTCAAAAATTGTAGAAAAAAATCAAATCTGTTTTTTACTCCCGTGTACATATAAAAGGAAGTATTGTAATCACGAAAAAATCGGTTTTTCAAATTTCAGCGGAAATATCCATTTTGAATATCCCTGAATCCATTTTGACTAATTTCGTCGTGACGTCTGTACGTACGTACATATTTCGCGTAACTCAATAACAGTAAGCCGTAGAAAGTTGAAATTTTGTATTTAACACTGCTATAACATCAAGTTGTGTACCTCTTTTTTTGGTCATTACATAATTTCCAGAAGTGGTACATTACTTGAAGCCTATAATAGATTTGAATGAAAAACTATTTTAAAATATAATCCAAAACTTTTCAAATTTGATATATAAGACTGTTAAGTCAATGGGAATAACATAATAGATTTTGGTTAAAATAGGCCAACCGGAAGTGATATATTACCTGAAGTTGTTAACAGTTTTTCTTGAATAAAATGGTTTTATTTTGATTTTGATGCTTCAAATAAGTTTTAAAGAATTAAATTCTGCGTCTAGCACTTCAAGTATTATTAAATCAGCCCTTTGTATAAGCGGGATATGTAAATTTAAAAATTTTGTAATAAAGCCTGCTATGAATTAGGACAAAAAAGAACAAAAAAATAAAAAAATAATGTTAATGTCAAATTCGTGCAATTTTATAATTGGATCTATACTTCATGTTGGTATTACGTACAAGGAAGTCGTGTGGTGTCCACATCAGATTTTTTTATGTGACCAATTTTAAATTTTATTTCCTGAAATATTTGACAAAGAAACTGCTATTGTGTAGAAGGCACAGATATAAAAGCAACACTGAATCTAACACAAGATAGTATAAAAAGTTTTGCAAGGATAATATCATGTTAGAGATAACGATTACATTATTATATTTTTTTTAGTGCTTAAATTTGTTTGTTAGACAACAATAGAAGAGCAGAAACCACTAGAAAGTGAGTTTGCTTCACATGATTAGCATTTAAATAAAAGGTGTAGTAAGCAAACAGCGAGTCCTTGTAGTCCTTGAGCTTTAAAAGGCTCGAGCTTTCGTCCTTGTGCTTTCGTTCCACCCGGCACATAAAAGTCATCCCCGAATCGAGTTTTAACAGTTTTTAGCGTGTCGCAAATAACAGTAAAAGCTTTCCGCCATTATCGCATCGGTTCACAATACGCATAAAAGCTAAAAAGATACGACTATAAATAATTCAAAAATATGTAAAACGTTGAAAACATTCTTGTTTCAAAGTTTTACGATTTTCATGGGAAAGGACATAATAACAGCGACATAAATTTTTTGTCGTCCGAAAATGAATCAGAAATGAAGTAGCATGAATAATTTATAGGCCGTTTGGAATGAAGTCGTTTTTGTCGCGTGATTCAACAGGTGACGGAATCCTCGCACAGGTAGGCGGGGGCGGAGAATAACAAAAGCCGCGCGCTCTTGTCCTCCCTTCGATCCGGATCGGAAGCCACTGTGAGAAGCGTTGTCTTGTTCACTCACTTCCCACTATTTATCATTTACCCAGCCACGTTATTTCGATATAAACAAAATCACCTGACGGACCAGGAGTATCTTCATTTCAAACCAAATTGCTAATAAGCAAAAATTAGCTCCTAATTTGCACTACGTTTTCATCATTTTTAGTTGGTACTAAAGGTTGATTAAAAATAATCAGTAAATTGATACTGATTATAAACGAAAAATGGATAATGTTGACAATATATTTCTGTAAGTATACCTGTATATATGAATATAAAATTTGTTGTATTATACAGGGTGTAAATGAAATAAGTGCATTAAATTTAACCAGTAATATAACTCGTCGAGAGCAACAATATTTCTTAATAACTTTTTCTCGAAATCGCATATTTTTTTAGCATTTTTACCACCCCGTAAATTGACGAGTCGTTCCAAATATTTTTGTGATAATTGAATGCAGTAGCAATAGCTATGAAAAATTTTGTTTTAGCAATTGACAGTCCTGTTAATTGTTCCAATTGAATTTTGATATTAGTAATAAACTTGTTTATAAGCTAAAATTCTGTCAAAATGCGAGTACACAGACATTGAAATTACTTACCTATGGTTAATTTATTTATTTTTTTATTCGTATCTGTACTACATTTTACTTGACATCACGGTTAACATAAAGACAGTGTCATGGAGTTGTCAACGCATTTACACGGAGCGTTTCCAAATCATCACCAAATCATTCTGTTCTTAATATTCGCACATTTGTTAATCTTGTACATCTTTAGTACATCACAATACGGAGTGTCACATATGACAATTTTAAAAAAAGCAACAGTTATATCCATAACATGTGCAAAAAGTTCTATGTTTTCAGCACATAACAGACTTCAATTTTGGGAATGGCTCATAATGTTCATTAATGAGACTGAATTAACTTGGGAAGGTGTATTTATTATGCACAATACACATCTCGACAGACGAAAATACTGTAAAAATTTTCATTAAAAAATGTTTTGGGCGGGAACAATAAATGGACGACTAATTATTGGTACTCATGTACCTCTTTTAAATGGACAAAAGTTTGTACTTACATTTTTTGAATAACGTATTAAACTATTATGATTTGTCGACGATAAATAATCATCTCATAACCTAACAACTATGATTTTGCTCTTCCTCGTCCCTCCTTGTCTTCCTCTATTCACACTATTCACAGGTGATTAAAAGCCTGGTTCAATACACAACTTTAAATTTATTTATTTTAAAAATTGTACTATTACGTATTATTTAATAATAATGTTATTTCCCTTGATTAGTTTATTAATTACTGTGACTGTAAGTGTAACCGATAACCAACAATTTTTGAGCTGTTTGTATTCCACTTGAATATGGCAACAGCAATTTGTTCTCCATGAGCGGGTAACGAAATATGCAGCAAATCTTTAAAGAATTTTAACTCAAAATCTAAAAGACTTAGAAAAAAAAGTTATTAAGAAATATTGTTCCTCTCATCGAGTTACATTACTGGTTAAATTTAATGCACTTATTTCATTTACACCCTGTATAAACTTAAAATGCAAACTGAGTGTTTCAAATAATTTTGAGTTTTGTAAACTGGTAGTGTAGAATCGGAAAGAGGGGAAGTGAGTTTACTCAGAACAACTCAGATCAGTTGTGTCAAACAGAACAACGATTTCCTGAGTTTATCTGAAGTGATCTGAGATGAGCTGCGATTTTGTCCAAAAAGAATACAGCTAATATTCATTTTATCAATAATAGAGTATTTCACTAATTTTGCCATTATACGAACCGTTACAAAATAATGTAAACTTTAAATGTAATTAAAAATTTGTCACATCTACTTGAACAAAACAATGTACCAGGATTCAAATAGCCATATAAACGTAGAAAAATGCTTTTAAATAAAAAAATCACAAATGTAATTTTAATTACAAAAATCTTTTTTACTTCCTTGTACAAAGTAAAGGAAGTATTGTATTCGCAAAAAATTTCGGTTTCCAGATTTCAACGGAAATATCCCTGAATCCATTCTGACTAATTTCGTCGTGACGTCTGTACGTACGTACGTACGTATCTTGCATAACTCAAAAACGGTAAGCCGTAGAAAGTTGAAATTTTGTATTTAATTGTGCACCTCCCTTTTTAATCATTACATAATTTCCAGAAATGGTACTTTATTTGAAGCATATAATAGATTTTAATGAAAAACTATATTAAAATATAATCCAAAACGTTTCAAATTTGGTATATAAGACTTTTATATCAATTGGAATAACATAACTGATTTTGGTTAAAACAGGCTAACCGGAAGTGATATATTACCGGAAGTTGTTAACAGTTTTTCTTGAATAAAATGGTTTCATTTTCATTTAGAAATATATGCTTCAAATAAGAGTTTTAGAGAATTAAATTCTGCGTCTAGCACACCAAGTATTGTTAAATTAGCCTTTTGTATAAGCGAGATATGTAAATTTAAAACTTATATACTTTTTGGTTTTTGTAATGAAGCTTGCTATGGATTAGGACAAAAAATAACAAAGAAATAAAAAAATAGATGTTAATGTCAAATTACGTCAAATACGTACAATTTTATAATTGGGTCTATACTTCATCTTCATATTGGTCTTGCGTACAAGGAAGTCGTATGATCTCCACATCAGATTTTTTTACTTGTAGTTTTCTAAAGCTGTATCTGATGTCGCATTTTGAATTTTATATTTAGGATTTAGATCTGCTTCATATAAATACAACTACGAATCGCGCAGTAATGACATGTGTTGGTTTACATGCGAACACTAGAAAAACGAAAGTGCATTAAACAATTTAATTTAATTTGATATTTAAGATTAAATGTTAATATTAATAATATATTTCATAAAATAGAAGAAAAGAAGCTTTTCTTCGACAATAAATTTGACATTTAACATTTAGGACAAATTGTGACAATTCGCGCAATTTATTTAATTAGTATGCATTAACTTCAAGGACTAGTGTACTTTAACAAAATCCTAAAATCTTATTCCTAATATCCAAATTAGTGATGGGTCAATTCCCGAAATTGAATGATGAGGAAAAATTCCCGGAAATTTGCAGATTTTTTTTTTATTTCTCCAGTAATATCAAATATTGCGTTGCACCACAATATTTGTTGACGGAGTAAGAGCATATTACAGGCAGGCATAAGATACAAACATACAAAAAAAGAACAAGCGTCAAGGTATAATTTTATCTAAAATAGAATTCTATAAAAAAGTCAAGATATTTTTCCCCGATAATCGGAATTGCAGGAATTTCCGGGAATTTTCCCGGGAAAAACAAAATTCCTTGTGAGAATTTTTTAGTGGCACATCACTAGTCCTAATTAATGATATCACTATTAATTTAGGATAGACATTAGAGTAAAGATACATTCAGAAAACCTGGGACAGTCTTAAAACCAATTCTGAATTTTCATTATTGACCTTCCACTCCCAGGTCTTCTGAAAATCAATCCAGTTACTATAAATCGCCTAAAAGCACGATTTATCCTAGAAAGTGGCTATATCTTCCCAAGAAATTTTTCCGCAATTTTTTGCCACACAAATTCTTTTCTTGATTACAAGTTACAATGACCTCTTAATCAGATTTATTTAATTAAGATGCTATTATTAGAAAAAATTTCGAGATAATTGGACAAAAGTTAGAGCAAATTTATGATAATACTAACTCGAAATGTCATTGACAGTTACATTTATTTCAATAATAGACTACTTCGTTTTAAACTACTTAATTATAAAATTATCAACGTGTAATAGTAGATATGAATGGGAAGTTTAGAAAATCGCTATTCGCTTGTTTTTCTATGTAAATGTAAATTTAGTAGGAATACTTTTCACCCTTTGTCTCAAGAGATAAAAAATTAAATCGATATCTCAATGTACAGGGTGTCTTATTTTCGATGTTTTTTTAAGGTATCTCGGGTAATATTAATGATAGAGCGAAACCGTTTGCACATTGCAGGGTCAACTTTTCGAGAAAAGTTTAATAGTCACCACAGGAATTTTCGATCTTCTTTTGTTTCTGAGCTACAGGCAAAAACTCGTTTTTCGCTCATTTTGAAAATATATCATATTTATTATGATTGTTAGAGAAAAAATGTTTTGACAAAAATTTTACCGTTTTTTAAATAGAATAAAATGGCGTAATTAGATTTTTTGGAAACTTAATAATTCTCGAGATATAACACAAACTTATGATTTTTTAAACGGGAATCTATGTTGTAAATAGTCTCATTTTTTTGCTTATTTTATAAGCTTTTCAATGATATGTAACAAGTCTACATTCTTTTGTTTTAAACATTAATAAAAGACGAATTATTAATTTATTGAGGTGAAAATATTGGAAATTATCAAGAAACAAATGAAAAAATTTATTACAAATCATCATTTGTTTATTTTGATTCAATATGTATTAATTTTGTTCTCAAAATTATTCTTAACCAATTATTTTCGGGTTAGTTAAATTACTATTTATCGACGTAACAGTTGGCTTTGACAGAATCCGATCAATATGGTTTAATATGCTTTTGTAGTAAATAAATAGAAAAAATTAGTAAAACTGAAACAAAAACCATTAGAAATATGCAAATGATGATCTGGAATAGATTTTTTCATTTGTTTCTTAATAATTTCCAATATTTTCACCCCAATAAATTAATAATTCGTCTTTTATTAATGTTTAAAACAAAAGAATGCAGACTTGTTATATATCATTGAAAATCTTATAAAATAAGCAAAAAAATGAGACTATTTTCAACATAGGTTCCCATTTAAAAAATCATAAGTTTGTGTTATATCTCGAGAATTATAAAGTTTTAAAAAAATCTAATTACGTCATTTTATCCTATTTAAAAAACGGTAAAATTTTTGGACAAACATTTTTTCTCTAACTATCATAATAAATAAGATATGAGATATTTTCAAAAGAAGCGAGAAACGAGTTTTTGCCTGTAGCTCAGAAACAAAAGAAGATCGAAAATTCCAGTGGTGACTATTAAACATTTCTGGAAAAGTTGACCCTGGAATGTGCAAAAGGTTTTACTTTATCATTAATATTACCCGAGATACCTTAAAAAACATCGAAAATGAGACACCCTGTACTCCACAGTTTGTTTTGAAGTTTCAAACAGTTCGCTTTTTTTACTAGCCACCGGGTTTATCATTGCGGCATATTACCCATTGCGGGATGTGCCAATCTGCTTTGAATACATACAGGTGTAAATGAAATAAGTACATTAAATTTAACCCATAATGTAACTCGACGAGAGCAACAATATTTCTTAATATTTTTTTTTCTAAATCTTCTAGTTTGAGTTAAAATTTAGTTACCCACCGGTGGTCAGATAGCTGCTGCCCTCTGCTGTCTGAATTTAATTTCTCACGGCACAAAAACTATCGGCTAGTGTTTACTTACATTAATTAATAAAGGATCAACGGAAAACATATTTATTATTAAGATTAAGAACAGAATTTGGAAAACGCGAAGTTGGCAACTGCATGGCGGTGTCTTTATGTCAATAACAAAGTAAAATGTAGTACAGATACGAATAAATAAATAAACCATAGGTAAGTAATTACATTGTCTGTGTACTCGCTATTCGTAAACGTAAGCATTCTGACACAGTTTTACCTAATAAACAAGTTTATTACTAATGTCAAAATTTAATTGCAAGAAATGACAGGACTGTCAATTGCTAAAACATAATTTTTCATAGGTGTTGCTACTGCATTAAGTTATTAGAAAAATACGTGAACTGAAAATATTCGATTTATTTACCAGGCGTTATTTTACGGGCACTGGTTTTGAGAGTGCATCAAAGCAGTCATTTATCTGCCATTTAAAATACAAAATAATTTTGGCGTCGGTTGGGCTCGAACCCTATTCCACATATTCATGACCAAACACTCAGGCTCATAGCCATGAAATCTCATAAAAATTAAAATTGTAAAATTTGATTTAAGTGAAAGATCTTAAAAGAAAATGTATAAGAATAAAATAAAAGTGCAAAAACCAC
This sequence comes from Harpalus rubripes, assembly GCA_963082715.1. Taxonomy (NCBI): domain Eukaryota; kingdom Metazoa; phylum Arthropoda; class Insecta; order Coleoptera; family Carabidae; genus Harpalus; species Harpalus rubripes. The sequence continues at coordinate 58,584,642 of OY720453.1, forward strand.
AGTAACATTTGAGGACAGTAAAGTGAAACAAAAATGATAAACGATGGACAACAACTGAAAGCAATTCCATGTTGAATTGTAGTAATACAAATCCTCGAGTACCACGTATAGAGACAATTTAAACGAGATTAAATCCGTCAATGTAAACACAGTCTCGCGAATGGTCCGGAGCGAAACTGTAAGTCGTAAACCTGCTCGACACCGTCTCATTATCAGAGCAATCGTTTAACATGATTGTTGGGTCGAGACCACGAAAACGGCAAATGGCCGAGTTACGATTTCAATTTTATGCGTTTCCTTTGCCTCAGTCTACAATGATGACTGATGCAATTTTTGCAGTCTGCTCCGAGCGATGCATCCAAAGCCATTGCGACGAGAAATATGTCGAGATCTTTTATCCTCGGATTCTGGTATCTGTGATCTCGGAGCTTTATTGCAATTTATTATCATTTATTGGACGATAAAGAAGCATTGTTTGTAAACTGAAGTAAGATGATGAAATTCAATAGCAAATATTTTATATGAATTGAGCATATGAATCAATATTAGGTTCATGTAGGGATCTAAATGTGCATTCACAAATGAAAATTAGGTTTATGGTTTATGTTTAGATTTAAGTAAGTCATTCGTAAATGCTAGCTAAATTTAACTAAATTTAGCTAAATTTAGATTTGGTTATACTGATATCTATGTAAATGCTTCAAAAACAAGAATAAAATATCGGTAGAGAAAAACTTAATAGATACCCGTGCGCCGTGAAACTGTCATTCGCTTGGCATTTTTGGTTATATTTCAGCAATTAAATTTTGACAATTCTATGTTCTTCTCGCATTTATTTAAAAAGTGAATACTAAATAAAGATGGGTGTATATATCTACATCGTTTCATATTCGTTCTCATTGGTAAAGTTTGTGACGGCAAACTAAATCATAAACCTAAAGTTTGGACCTTGCAATGTTTGGCTTTATGATTTAGATTAAGAGACACTAAATTCTGAAGTGTGAATGGAGTCATAATATAATAAGCGGCCAAAGTCTTTAAATCTAAAATATAAACCATAAATCTAAACCTAATTTTCATTTGTGAATGTACCTTAAGAAAATAAATTTTTCCACCTTTAATTTAATAGGGGATTACAGCTCAATCGAATTAGGAGAAATTAGTAAAAAAATAATAAAAGTAGATGCTTCATAATGAATATTAATAAAGAAATAAAATGATATAATTGAAATACTTCGGAAAGGGTTTATGTTTTAGCAGCTCGTCACTCATATAAAATCCATATATATTATTTTTATTTGCGACTCATAGACCAAGTATATAACAAATACCGAGTTAGGGGGTGGAGTCTACTACCAATGGAAGTAGACAAATTCAAATAGCGGACACGTGGCTACACCAGTCCAGTAAAGTAATTCCCAAACCGTTTTTATTTGAATATAAATTTCTTGCATTAAACTTAATAATTTTGATACACTTGCAATTATAAAGTATGTAGACTTGTACAGTGTTACAATATTATTTGTTTTTTATAAATATAATTTAAAAATAGCATACATTTCAAGAACATTTTATATAAAAACTTACATTCGTGACGTCACATCTATATTTTCAAACTTCGGGGGACCATAACTCGCTTATTAATAGAAATTTTTCACCGGATTTTCACCAATAGTCTTAGTTTTACTTAAACTTTCTGATGAAATTATAAAAAAAATGGCGGAATACCCTATTTGTATTTTCGTATAAAATTAGATTATAATAAACATTTTACATATAAATAAATTCTAACATGAAAAACTTATACTTATAATTTTGTATACAGGGTATGACAAATATGATGGGCTGATTGTACACAGGCGGCATCTACGATTAAAAATAAGGAAATATATATAAACATATGTCCAAAAATTGTTCGTTTCAGTTTCTTATCCAAAAGATAACAGAAAACGGAGTTCAGCAGTGTATTGCTACCCATGGAAGTAACTTTGATTTGAATATTTATTATAATTTCAATTAAACAACTCCGTTTTTATTTTTTTAAATAAAAAACTGACAAACTCAAGTAACAGTAACTCAGAAACGAACCATTATAGGACATATGTTCATATAAACTTTTTTCCTTATTTTTTAGTCGTAGAAGCCGACTGTGTAAAGTCAGCCCACCATTTTACAGCCTGTATACAAAATTTAGATTAAAAATTCAGTTGACGATGACCTAATTTCGCATATCTGAGAATAACATTATCCGTGTTCATCTGTATGCCCGTCTGGCTATTTAACAAATATAGCCGAGATAAGCGATCTTCTGTTAAATTTGTACGCTACGAAATCTTTACTTTTCTCAATATGGAAAAACATCTCTCAGCCATAGCACCACTTACAGGTAAAGTAGCAAGAATAAAAAGCAAAGAACCAAGTAATGGACCATAACAAAAAATAATAAAATGTACACTTTATACTTAAAGTATTACTCAATAAATAGGGATTAAGATGAAAAAAACAATTATTTAATAATTACCTTGCGAGATATTTGAGGTTTACTGCCAGTCACTGTGACGTCACATTAGTGCAACCTAGAGCTTGTGCGAAAGAAAGATATGGCAATAGGTGTCGCCGTGACGTCACCTTGACTGTAAAAATCAAATTATTTAGGTATGTATTATGATAAATAATTAATATTTGTCTTTCGATAATTTATTGATTGATATTTTTTCTGCAGAGGAAATAGTAATTATGATGATGTGAAATTCACTGTCCATTCCAACCTTACAATGTTTCTTACATATGTCTGAATGAGTACATGAACAAGACATGCACATATGTCTGAATGCGTACAAGTATGCATGCAAAATGTCGTATTGGAACAAACCTATAGTATCTCTTACTGAAGGCAATTACCAATAACTACTCAGTTATGTAACGAGATTCTATAAGAAACGCTTTTTTACAAAGTGTGTTGCATATCAATTTTAGTCTTAATTATGTTGTAATAATTCCGTATTTATTTTAATAATATCTCTTCGTATTCATACAATGTACACTCATTTCTTTCCTGTTATACTCACACACGCTCGAGCGGAAGAACATGGTGATTTAGGGCCGGATCTCCATGTCCACGGTTGATCGATGAGCGCTCTCCAGCAGACCACCCAATGCTTATCACATGGTAACTTTTCCAAAACGCAATTCATTTTCATCAGTACTTCAGGCCTTAGACACATACTTGATAGGGAAAGTATCAGGACATCAGGAGCTAAAGTAAGCTACTTACTAAATTAGGAAGAGGAGGAGTTTATTTATTTTTAAGTAAAGCTAATAAATTCAGTACATTTTTAATAAAATAGAAAATAAAAAGGACTTAAAATTTTGTAATTACGATTAAGGCCGGTATTTTTACTTGCGAATAAAGGTTTAGATTAATTTATAATTCGCACAAATATTTTTGTTGCCTTTGCCACTTGCAAATGAATTTATTCGAAAAAATAACATCTGTTATTCGCGGAAAAAAATATTCGGTAATTGGTAACGTATAACCGTTTATTCGTAGATTCATTTACATTTCCACATAGTGCAAATTTATTAACAAAATGGATATATTAAATATTTTTTATGATTATGATGATATTTTGAACTATGAATTAATAAATAACGTGAGAAATCGATCACATATCATCAAAAAGCGACATAACTACATACATGAAGGAATTTTTTGACAGATTCCGATTATGAAGAGAATTTCTTGTTGCATATTGGGGAGCGCATTTGATCTCAAACAATGAAAAGATAAATCATTATAAAGATCCTGTCATTTGATGCTGGCAACATATTTGAATACTTTTGTTGAATACAGTAACAAACATTTACTTTGAACTGAAAGAAATATACAAAAAGTACAAGGACAATTTTAATTTTATAATATACATATATCGTTCACTTGTTAAATTACAGTTTCCCGAGGCTAAAGGCAGAAGAATATAGACAACATTGACATTAAAGATGTCAAACAAAATTTTGACAGCTAGGGATTCAAAAGAAATTGACACATTTCACTCTTGTTTGCTTAACGTGGCTACGCCAAACTCCATCATTCTCTACTGACACAAATTCACTATGCAAAGCTACTAATTCACTAATGTTAAAGTCATTCGACAGATATCTATTTGTTTCTATAAAATTTGTGAAAAGACGCAATGAAATTATTCGTTGGATAAATACATAGAATAAATTTATTTAACGAATATTTATTTGAAACTATTCAAAAGTGAAAATACAGGGTCTAAGTGATTATGAAACTTACGAAGCAAGAAATGTATTTGGTAAAATTATCGGTAAATTTCCAACAATAATGTCCCAAGAACATTGTTACCGTTACCCAAAGCACTTTGCTTCGCGGAAGCGGAGAGGTGTAACCAAAAATCAACGTATTTGAGGAAATTGTAATAAAATTATATACGAAATAAACTTCTTTTGGCCTTTTTGGGAAGTATTTTATTTATGATATTACTTCTTTACATTTTTGAATGTTTCGAAGGCCCAATGGCCTTCATCTTCAACAATTTTTTTTTTCACAGGTCATGAATTTACATTTAATTATGCCTTATTTTGCCTACAAAGCTCTGTCATTACTCCCAGCAATAATAAGATCAACTCAGTGAACACCTCCATTCTATAACTGTTTGTTATTTAAACGAAATATTGTTTGTTGTTTTATTATTTTACGCAGAATTACATGATTGATAAAGTTTTTTAAATTTTGAGGTTGTGTGGCCGAGAGAATGTGGAAGAGTCGGCAGTCCCGATTAAATTGTCATAATTAAGAGAAATTCTCTGTATTTAAAAATATTTCTGCATAAACATATCCACAATGCAATTATTAAGTCAATTGAAGAGTCTAAGTTGACGAATTAAGTTATAATTTCTTTTACTTAATAACAGATGGCGTCTAAGGTTAAATATAACTAGGGTACCTTTATAACCAGGGTATGGCCATGGCGTGGCTCACGTTTCGTCCGCCATTACCGGACCGTCTGTTATATGTATGTGTTGTTCTTGCGCAAATTATTATGCATTTTCGTGGCTATTTGTATTATTTTAATGAAAAACACATTTAATTATCATTTTAATACGTATTTAAAGTGTAAGTAATATATTTTATTTTATTTACTTGTGTAGTTTGTTAAGATACCCACCACGATTACTGACATATTGAAAACAACTATAAATTACCATATTAAGCATAATCATTTCAATTTTTAAAAGGTAGTAGAATATACAATTATTATGTAAATAAGAACTACAGATATTAAATTAGATATGATAATAACAACCCATGTCATGCATTCTACATAACCTCTAAATGTATGTCTTAATAATAATTGTGTATCTCTTAAATTAATTAATTTTTATTACCTTTATAAATTCACAGTGTGATAATTTAATATTCTTTTATAATATAATATCACATTTATTACAAATAAATAGGGAAATGAATTACCGACAATGGCGGTGATCTTGGACCATGGCCATACCCTGGTTATAAAGGTACCCTAAACATAACTAAAACTAATAAAATTACCCCTTAACCTTAAAATTAATTTTAATAAAAACTAAATACGTATTACGAGAACTAAGTTCTCATCATCAGTAGTACACCAAGGCAAAGTTAAACAGAGTAGTTATGATTGCTCAACATGTCAACCATGCCAGAGGTCCTAACAAATAAATATAAAAATAATCTGATGAACGCAGATCTCAGTTCCATACCAAACTCAAAACTTTTCGATTAAATACAAAGTTAAATTTTATTGGGCGATTTAAATTTAATGACTCATTATTATTGGAAGAAATTTATCATAGTTTATAGGTAATTATTCACCTGTGACTCCCATCTCTATAATCCCAGTTCTTACCCTTGTTTTTTAGAGTTGTTAGGACCTCTGGCATGGTTGACATGTTGAGTAATTTTGACTACTCTGTCTATTTTCCCTTGTTGTACTGCTGATGATAAGAATTTAGTTCTCGAAATACGAATTAAGTTTTTATTAAAATTGATTTAAGGTTAAGGGGTAATTTTATTAGTTTTAGTTATAATTTCTAAACATTCCTAACCGGTTGTAAGTACAATTGAAAATACAACAACGTCATAGTACTCGTATAAGCACATAACATACATCTCCTTGTGAACATCGGCAAGAAATGCTTATAATATGCAACGTGCAGAATGCGATGAAAGTTAGCAAGTACATGGCTTGGCTAGTGCAGTTTGTAGTAGATGCCACCGCAGTTCCTGATTTTTTGTATGCGCGAGCATGCCCGGCGCGGCCAACTTGACGCGGCCGCGGCTATTGTTTTCCTTTATTACTTTGTTTTTGGGGACGGCCGCCAGAGCTGCACGCTGCTTGTGGATATAAAGTTTTCTTATTAGTTTTTTGTTCTTCCGAAGAGTGGGCGGTCGTGCACAGTGATTATTTTCTTGTTAAGATGTTGTTAAGTTTTGGCTTAGTGAATTTATCTTGTTTAATAAATACCTTACACTGAGACTTTAGGCTAACTAACAGAATGTGTAATTATGTTATATTAATGAGCGCTTAAATGTTTTAACTTATTTTTCATTTAGACGTTTCTTCTCTAATTATTTTTTTGTAATATTCAATTTTAAATAATATATTCCTATTTTACATACCTACCAATTTACATCTAGTTTCACAGTATTTTAAAGATTATTTACTGAAATTACAGTAATAACACTAATAACCATTTAATTTAGTCAATATTAGGAAAAAACAAAAAAAATACCATATGTGGTAACAAAATTATAATCAATACCATTAGTGTTTCATCAAGACAAGAAATCTTGTCTTGATGTTCATTTCTTGTCTTGGCTTGATTTTCAAGACAAGAAAATAAAAATGTCTTGTCTTGCTCATTTCTTGGCGACGTAATTCTTGTCTTGTTTCAAGAATTCTTGATATTTCTTGTTTCTTTATATTTTAGAGGAATCCCCTTTTTCTATCGCTTTTTCCAATCCGAACGCTCAACTGTAGTGTTGGCGTCTGCGTCTACCCTTGCCCCTTTTAGTTAAATAATCAAATAATGTAACTTTGATGTTGGTTGCGCATGCATTTTATTACTAGTTAATGGTCATTGGTTATTTTTTGTGTTATTTCGATATTCCGTTCTTTTTATTTAAAACAATGAGTGTTCAAAGAAAAATAAATCAGATTCGGAATTGGTTTTATCCCAAAATAATATTTCCCCCTCTAAAATATAATAAAAATATGATGTGGCCAGCACAGCACATGACCTCTCGTCATTTAATTTTAATCATACTTCATTTCACGTAAGAAAATAGCGTTGGTTTAGATATGGATATAAACTCTGCTCTTTGATTGGTTACAGTGCAAACCTAATACACTTTTATTAATATCTCTCTCTTTTAATTAAATAGGTCCATTTGCACTAAAATCTAATGGCTTCTTTCTTCTTTTCATATTAAAATAAGGTAGAAATACATGATTTCGAAATTTTCTGAATAATGGTATTTAAGTTGAGCGTTAAGAGGATCTAGACACATAAAACATACAAATGCAGATTTGCAATATTAATTTTCTTGACAAGAAATCTTGATTCTTGATGATACTTTCTTGTCTTGTCTTGGAAAATAAAAAATACTTCTTGTCTTGGTATTGACTTGATTTCAAAACAAGATCAAGAGTATATCTTGATTTTTGTGAAACACTATATACCATTTCTTTTTTGTATTTGAATGCGGATGACGATTCCGAACGCTTGATTTTTGACCTATGTAGAATAGTTTGGCCAAATACTGTCCAAATTATTTACTTGTGTATGTCGGCGGTACTCATTCGCAATCTACTCTCTTCTGCTTCTTCCTTTATGTCCTCCTTTGTGTAAATTTTTAACCTTATTATTTACAAAGCGTGTAACATTAATGGCCTTTAAATAACTTTTTGTTAAATTACTAATATCGTGTATCGAAACGAACTGTCAAATGTGTCGTTAAATATTATATAAATTTCGATACGCACTTATTTTTGTTTATCTGTAGGTAAGGCTTTAACTATAACCGGTGCCACTGGCCTTAAGAGAAAACTTCTTCTTTCTTACTTAAATAATGTAATAGTACCTATATTACATGTCGAGCCAGGAAATGCTCCATTATAGCCGAGCACCGAGTTAGTTGACCAAGGTCAGCTATGAGCGCGAGGCTGGAATAATTTACAATCAGTACTTCAATAATAATCATTGTCGTATTGTTTTTGATTTATTTATTTCATAGCTTAATTATAAGTTTTAAAGTATTTGAATACGAGAAGCCGTGTTCAATATTATTATCTCTATTTAAATTTTCATACGGGGCATATATCAATGAATTCAAAATTTGAGGGAAAAAATGCGCCGCAGGCATTTTTTTTGAAAATATTCAAGGTCAAACTTGTTTTAATGCAAAGTAAGATGAGATTATTACAATTAAGCAAATTTAACTAATTCTTAAAAAAATTAAATCGGATAGAAGTCAAAAACTAACGATTTATTTTTCTGTCCACCTAAACGAAAAGTGAAATTTTACGTACTTATTTTCGGATGAAAAATGACACTTTTCAGAAGGTTATCACTTTTCGTCCGTAAACCTTTTCGTCCGAAAAACTTTTTTTGTACGCTAAGCCATCATTTTTCGTCCGCAAACCTTTTTCGCCTCGCTTGTTTGCTTTATCTCGGCTACGCCTCGGTAAGCTCTGCTATAATATGCAATTTTTTGTCCTATGTACATAAATAACTCTTATTGTAAGAAAACAGTCACATAAATAATACATTGAGATAAATTATTAACATTAAATTAAAAAAAAAATTATAGCAAAAGTAACATTGCCAGTCTTAAATATTAAAAAAACATTTTTAAATTTATATTTCTTTTGCGATTTTGCTGATGCTAATAAATTTTTATTTGCATCTTAATTTTATTTAATAAAATTTGCGAATTCATTACACGACATTTAATAATTGAAACAAAATTATGATGCGAGATGCGAGCAATAACTACAGAAACAAAAAATCTGAAAATACAATATTGCATTCTATTGAACTGCTCAAAATAAAATGTATAATAATTAACAACACAAATGCGGGACAATTGGGCATCCCGAACAGTACTGTATAGACGCTCAAATTTTCGCTGAAATAGGGGACAAGCCTGTATATAATGGAAACCTGGCAACCCTATGCTAGAATATTGTTAATCTTATTCCAAAACAGAGAAATATGTATTGACTTTATAAAATATGCATTGAATTAAATTCTCATTTTTTACTGTTACTATATTCTATTTGAAATAACGAAACTATTTTGACAGATAGATTCTTGTGATTGTATTGGATTAGGTTATTGCGCTATAGTCAAGCGCGGTTTACACAAGCACAAGTCAATTATTATGTTATTTGTTGTTGTATTGTCGTTTATTAGTTTTACCTGGCCATTTCCCTGTATTTATCTTATTACAGTTTTGTGCAGTTGGCGCTTCTTTTTAAACATTTTTTGACGTAAAACAAACTCTTAAACTACGGCCCAATTAACTGTCAAAATTCTTTCGTTATTTCAAACAGAGTATAACATAAATTTCAATGCTCAATTTAAATTGAAAAAGAAAAAATGAGAAGGGGAAAAATTATACCTTTACAAGATTACCAGTAATATTGCCCGAAAGCAGAAAATATGAATGAATAATTAAAATGCAATAAGAAATGTAGATTGTAGTCTTTATTCATGTCGTCCACAAACTTGAAATATAAATTTATAATTATCACGTTAACAAGAAACGTTGAAACGGTAATTTCTTCTCCGCAGATGAGCCATCTCAAAACTAACAAGCCAGAGACAAATACATCTCTTCCTTAACAATTCAACTCATTATCATTTTTTCAAGAAAGTATAATTATAAAATTTATTTAATGTTCTTCCCTCAATGAATACATTAATACAACGGAGTTTATAATCAAGTACATTGCTGTAATTTAAATGAACAAAACTAACCATTAGTCAAGAGCTGTAATGAATTCTTATATTAAATTTTAAATCTTGCTTTACGTTAATCTTCTAGCCTGGAGGTACAGAGAGAAGTACAGTTTAGTTAACAGACTCAAACAAATGGAAAACGATGTAGCTAGTACATCGTCACATGGAAGTTTAAATTAATGTGTCTGGGCGAAAGAATTAAACATTGCAAATCTACTTTGGGAAAATTTCGGTATATAAATTTATAATTTCAGCACACATATCCAGAATATATTGCCGATTTTACATTAGCTTTGTTCCAGCGGGTAGTTTTAACGATGTTTACAACATGTATCTAATTTTTGCGCAAGCATACAGGCACCCATACAAATTACTCAGTTATTGATGTTTTTTTTTTCAATATGACTATTTAAACGCAATTTCTGAGTTACCGAGTTAAAGATGAAAAAAACTCAAATACCAATTGTTATTTTTAAACACCTATAACATGGGCCACATTGGCTATACCTACCCTAGTCAGCTATCATATTTTCGTGAAGCTAATTGTGTATTATTTTAATATTTCAATAAATATCTATTAGGTATTAGAAAAAAAAAATACGAAATTATTAAATTGTACTAGATTTCGAAAAGAGGTACTGATGTATACTAAAAATCTGAGAATTGTACTAAGTCTAGTTCACTTGGCCTTAGGCAGTTTTCTTCTAACCCCCACCCCACAGCATTATTGCATAATTATTTTTATATAATTATCTACGCCCTTAGCTAGAGCACCCATACATATTTTCAAAAACCGGCGCCTATGTGCGCAAGCGTGTACATAATCTAATTACTGAAAAGTGAGTATTTGTTGCATAAAAGCTAGCTAATCTGAAAAGTAAATAAATAATTTAACATCAAATAACAAATGACTTCGACGGCCATTTTTCAAAAAATAAAATAAAATGATGTTACAAGAAAAATATAAAATAAACTATAATAACATAAAATATGTTTTATGGTTAGATATCTAATAATCTAAGGGCGATGTTCATAATAAACTGTATCTTCACTTTAGTACTTTAAATTATAATTAAAGTTGTGTCAGTTTTCATAATATAAATTTAACACTTTAGCGAGCACTATAGCATTACTTTACATTAAAGATAAAGTCTTAAAATAATTTTAATTAAAGTCTGAAAGTGAGCTTGATTATAAAAACGGTCCTAGTTCTAATAATTATAAATTTCATCGTCCCTTGTCAGAGAGTCCAGTCAATATGTAGAATAAAATCTGGTTACGTTGCAAAAGGTTTGGTATCTATAATTTTTGGATATGTTATAAGGACCAAGGCCAGTGGTAAAAAACCAATTTTGCAGAAACGAAAGCCTTGTGCTAACAGAGTTACAGGAAAAAAGTTCGAAATTTTCGGTATTATTTCGGTTTTTCCTCAATTTATGTGTATACATTAGATAGTAAAAGTTGTTATTATTTTCTATTTATGGTATTTTCTATGGGCTATACCTATTGAACTAGAGTGTAGTGAAAATATCAGATTTTTTTGGAAATGACAAAACACTCACATTTCGCAAAAATATTGATGTAGTCCGGATGTTAAGGGCGAAAATTTGACTGAACCGTGCATTCTGTCATGCAAGTATTCCGTTTGATTCGCATGTTACTAGGACCATGCCCTAGCGATTAGAGATGAAGCCACCCGGAAATGCCCAGCAGGTACGAAATATTTTTCTTTAAATCACAGTGGTGCACAAACTATTAAATCTACAGAGTTGTATACCACATTAGCGCGTTTTTTTAAAAAATCGCAGTGGTGCACAAACCATTGGATCTACAGAGCTGATTTTATTTTTATATTTATTGTAATAATAAGGTCTTCGATAATGCAGTGCAAAAATTAAGTTGGGTTACATATAACACATCCATGTTCTTCTTGAACACTTTGTGTTTTTTTTGAGAAAATTTTGGCTTCCTTGGCCGATTTCGCGAGAACGCTGTGATATACCGGAAAAGTTATCAATAGCTCTTTGAACGCTCTACAAGTTTAATTAGAATTCATTCCATTAGGACTTATCGTTCGGTGACGTCACAAATGGGTGCCTAGAAACTTTATTAACATAATTATAAATAAAAAGTTTAATACATTTTTTTAGAAATATTATACAGGATTTTCTTAAAGTTACATGATGAACAAAAAAAAAACGAATATTTTTTTGCGAATACCCAATTTTTGTTCAAAATACAAGTAATTTGGTATCACTTTCATAAAATACGAAAATCATTTAATTCAAAAAACTATGATGATATCGTTCGTTTCCAGTGCAACCCGAAGTATCTAGAATTCAGTACCTTTTCACACTTAAAGTGACATTTAAGTTTAAACTATAGGTCTAAAATTAATAATAAAGAAAGTAGCAATTTATCCATATTTTAATATTTCCCTTATTGTAAATATTTGGAATTATACGAGTATAATAATTAAGTTCTAATATAAAAAAGACTATTCTTTAGAAAAATGAGGTTAGAAAAATATCGGTTAGAAGAACAATGAAACCATTTATTTCCTTCCTTTGTGTTTTCAGCCTTTTCCTCCAATTCCCATTACTTGTATATAACAACATAAATATTGTTGTAATTACATGATTTATTATTTTTACAAATTAATTAGCAATTTGTAGTGATGAGAACGGATGTTTTCAGGCAAAACATATACAACGTAACAATCAGCGTTGTGGGAAAAATATTATTCGCTAAAACCCCGGTTAGCACAATCTGTTGCTACGCTTTACATAACCGGAGATAAACGCTGTATTGCGTGTACGATTCAATTCTCTTGGACTCTAGTCACACATTCTCTGGACCAACAGCCGAAATTGGTCCAATACAGAGACGAACGAAGACTTCACAAGGTTTCAGGGCAGCGTGCATCTCTCATTTAGAAATATAATCACTGTAATTTATATGTCATTTAAGAACAGTTTTCATGACTGACTAGCTCTTACTAACAAGAATCACAAATCGACCATTCCCAAGTAGAGCTTTAATAATAGATTTGGTAAGTAAACTTTTTTGGCCTTTTTGGGAAGATTTTAATGTTTGATGTTTATTTTTTTTACATTTCTGGATGTTTCGAATGCCCAATGGCCTTCATCTTCAGCATCTAAATTTTCTTCCATAGGTTGTGGATTTTACATTTTATTATGCTTTTTTGTCGGGTATGTTTGCCCATGAAGTTCCAATTTATAACTTATTATGATAAAAGAACCTGTTTGTTATTCGAACGAAAAATTCTTATTTGTTTTTTGTTTTTAAATTTAAGCAGAATTACTTGGCAGATAGAGTTTTTTCAATTTTGGGGCCGAAGTCTTCCACATTCCTTCGGAATAAAATCCACAACCTATGGAAAAAGTTTAGATGCTGACGATGAAGGCCATTGGGCCTTCGAAACGTCCAGAAATGTAAAAAAAATAAACATCAAACATTTAAATCTTTCTAAAAAGGCCTAAAAAGTTTATTTACCAAATTATTTTAAAAGGGAAGCAAAAGTCAACACATCAAACTTAAATAATAGAAATATATTTAAAATTTCATATATTTTAAATTTTACACGCAATATAATTGATAACGTATAATATTACTTAAAATAAATTACTCTAGTATTATGGGAATCCTAGTGGCTTCATGAATCGCCTACATTTCTTGTATTACCTACATTTGAGTATATTATATCTAGGCTACTCATGAAATAAATTTTTTATTTAAAATTATCAGTCTGATCGATTTGGATTACAATTTCATAATCTTTTTTTATTATTGTTATACTATCCTAATTTATCTAATTTAAACTATTATGTCTTGGGATATTTACCTACACAGTGGACACAACATCCAATGTTGCGATATGCTACGTTACACTATGGAATCAGTTAAAATATTCAAATATTAGATGTTAGTATCAGATACAATTCATATAGTATGTATGTGAAATAAATTTACCGGAAATACTCGTATAATCGTAGAATCATTTTCAAGATACTTTCTGTATAGAATTTGCAAAATACGTATACCTAAATAAGTACATAGAATTAACGGAAGGTATTGTATTGGTCACATCAGGTTTTTTCAGTTCTTGTTATTACACCTGTTATAATAAATAATATGCCTCAAGCCTTTTAAAATTATTTAAGTTTGAATAAATTCTAAAATTACTTGCTGAACAAAGAGCCGCATTATATCTCTCGTAGGCCCTAGGCATACATGGTCAAAACTTGAGAAAGTGTCTACTTTTCGTGAAGCTCGAAAAAAGGAAACGTTACTATTCCTTTAATTTTTCGTACTGCTTCAAGAAAAAATCTGATGTGGCCAGCACATTACCTTCCGTCAGTTCTATGTATTTTGTACAAATATCATACGGAAAGTTCCTTGCTAAATTAAATATTCTATTTCTTGTACATTACCTTCCGGCAGTTGCATGTATTTTATGCAAATTTCATACAGAAAATTATTATTTTGTGACGTTTTCTATATACAGTATAATGTATCTGCAAAAATAAAAGATTTATTATTATTATTATTATTATTATTATTAAATTAAATATTCTATTTCTTGTACATTACCTTAAAGCAGTTGTATGTATTTTATACAAATTCCATACAGAAAGCAAAAGATCCTATATTTCCAGTAAAAATTATGACAAACACACTATGACAATTTCACTTGACACTGACATCTTTCAATCAGAATTTTCTTAATATAGTAGCTGTTTTCATAGCTATAGCTACTTTATGAAATTTAATTTCTTTATAATTTTTTAACTCTATATCCATTTAATATTAAGTATAAAATGCAGTCAAATCGTATACAGAATAAAATATTCTTTAATATTTATAATAACATCAAATGTGAAAAAATTGTATTTAACATAGTTTTTTCAATAAAAACTGTTAAAATCTTCAAATGATGGTACTTCCGGTTGACCAATTGTAACCAAAATCTAATCAGCTCTTCATATGGATGTAACGAAGAAGTACACGAAAAATTATAATTTTTGTAACTGTAGTATTAGAGTTATCGCAGGCGAAAATTTTGTTACACACACACACACACACACACACACACACACACACACACACACATCCACACACACACACATCCACACATACACACACACACATACAGACATCATCGTAAAAATAGTAAATTCGTATTCTAGGGACCCTAAAACGTGCTTATTGATTAAAAACTCATCATCGAATTTTTTGACCAAAGACAATACCTTCCTTACCTAAAGGTGACGGAAGGTAAAAACATTCATTTACTTTTCTTCATATGTTCTTAATATCTTCGAATAGGCAATATACAGGCACTATACCTAGCGTGCCTAAGTATGTTAATCTACCTCTGGCTGAACAATTAATAAAGACCAAAATTATTTATTCACTATATGTATAACTTTAAATTTTATTTGACACTCCTTTGTAAATAGTCAACTTTGATAGTATCATTGAAGAAGCATTTTATAGTTATGAATAATGTCACCAGTATTGCGACGTTCAGAAGAAAGTAATTTCAATGGGCTACTTGCGTGCCATTTTTTATTTAATATTTTTGAAGAGACGATAATAACTTGCTACCCATATTTTCTCTATTGGCAAAATTTTCATTAATTGGCCAGGACAAAAATTATTTTTAGTTTTAACAAAAATGCAAATATCCCCTATTCCTTTATACTAGAGTTTTTTGATTGATGAAGTATCATAATTGACTGTGTATGTGAAGCAGGGAATCAGTGAAGTTTGACCGTTGGCAATCTTACATCCCGTCATACCGTAGGTAAGGGAGGTTATGTTATCGGTCCAAAAAATCGATGGTGAGTTTTGAGCACGAATTAGGTCCCCACAGCACTTTTTTTTCTATTTTTACGATGATGTCCGTATTTAAGCTTTCTGCATTCATATAATGAGTTGATTAGATTTTGGGCAAAATTGGACAACCGGAAGTGACTCTTTACTTGAAGCCCATAACAGGTTTTAATGAAAAACTATATTAAAATATAATCTAAAACATTTCAATTTTAGTATTTAAGACTTTTATATCAAGAGTAACAACATATTAGATTTTGCTTAAAATTAATATACCAGAAGTGATACTTTACTTGTAGCTCTGAACAGATATACGTAAAAAAATATATTATGATATATTCCAAAACTTTTCAAATTTGGTAGTTAACATTTTTATATTAATGAGAACGACATGTTAGATTTTTTCTAAAATTGATAAGCCGAAAGTGGTACTTCTAGATCTTAACAGATTTCGTGAAAAATATAATAAGATATATTCCAAAACTTGTCAAATTTAGTTTTGAAGACTTTTAATTGAAGGGTAACAACATATTAGATTTTGGCTAAAATTGATAAATCGGAAGTGATACTTTATTCGAAGCTCTGAACTGATTTTCTTGGAAAATATATGATAAACTGCAAAACTTGTCAAATTTAGAATTTAAGACTTTTATATGAAGGGGAGCAACATATTAGATTTTGGCTAAAATTGATAAATCGGAAGTGATACTTTATTTGAAGCTCTAAACTGATTTTCGTGAAAAATAAATTGATACAATCAAAAACTATTCAAATGTGGTATTTAAAACTTTTATATTAATGAGAACGACGTACTAGATATTTTCTAAAATTGTTAAACCGGAAGTACTACTTTACAGGAAGCTATAAACAGATTTTCTTGAAAAAATATATTAAAACATGATTCAAAACTTCTCAAATTTGGTATTTAAAACTCGTGTATAATTTGATACATTATATTTAGACTATAAATATATGATAAACCGGAAGTGGTACTTAATTGGAGCTCTTAACAGATTTTCGAGGAAAACATAAATAAAATAAATAAATATATCATCACGGCTTATTACCCATTGCTGGGTGTGCCAATGTGCTTTGTACACAGATATCGGTAATGATAAAAAAAAACATAATAAAATATAATCCAAAATTTGGTATTACAGACTCTTCTAATTATTGGAACAACAAATTAGATTGTTTACAAACGATCAACCGGAGGTGATACTTTACTTAAAGCTCATTGCTATTTCAAACATGGAATTGACGGGAGGACATGTGTTGGCCACATCAGATTTTTTAATGTCTTATTGTACATGATTGTTTATTAATGTCATGGATACCAGGTACATATAAGGGCATTATGAGTTTTTGCTATGGTAATTGATATTGACACTGGGATAAAGCCTACAAAACAAGAAGAAGCATTCATAGTCCACATACTTCGCAAATTTTATTACAACTTTCTGATCCGTAATCCATAAAATACTAAAAAAAATATAGAAAGACATAAAACGTTGAAGGCTCCACGGGAGTTTTTGATACGCTCTAGGTCGATGAACATTCCTCGGGTCTGAAGTCCTCGGTATGTACACTGTCGACCTTATGCGTTATTATCCTTATATAATTCCCTGACTTTGCTACCCTAATTACTATAATTCAAAAACACTAAAAAAAAAATTGGTGTAGTACCCTGTTAACATAGAAAATCTATTCTATCTGATTATCGTTCTAAACCTGGTCGAATCGAAAACCCATCAACATCAGCATCGCCATCAACACACCATCCGCATCTCGCGTGCTACGGTGGTCCACCTTCGGCCATGTTGGGAAGATGGCGGGCACGCGGTGTGTTATTAGCCGCAGTCAGATATCGTGTAGATAATTTAAATGTCAACAAGTAGTTAGCCCCAGCTCCAGCGGCTGGCTCGTTGCGCTGCGGCCACCCACTTCGTGAGCGCCGAACGAGAGTGCGTGATACGTACGGTGAGCCAGCAACTCAACACGTTTCATACATCTTTAATTATGAGAGATACTATGGGATGGATGGGAGAGCTAATAAGAATGAGGCTACTGGAAAGTTTGAGGTTAAGTATGTGGGTATGGGAACTGTAAGTGGTGAGGTATTGAGAACTGACATTACCGATAGAGGCAGCACTATCTGATGTCGAAAGAGTACTGTTGTGCAGTGGCGTAACTAAGATTCGGGGGCCCGCCCGCAAAAATTTTTGGGGCCCGTTTTTAATTGTAGCGTTTATCATGAAGAACTACATACCACAAGAATTTGTGGAAATTGTGACTAGGCTCACTTTCATCTGAGTTGATATGTTAAGAAGCAAAATAACCAATATTGGAGCCTGAAAATCCAAGATTAGGCACTTTTACATCCCACCAAAGTCATTGTTTGTTGTGGCATTTACTATGAAAATGTGATTGGCCCGTATCTTTTTTTTTTGAAAATGAAATTGGTGGCAAAGTCCACTGGTGAAAGTTACAGGGAACTGATTCATAAATTTTTGGTATCCCAAATAAAAGAACTTGGATGCGACAAAATATGGTATTAGCAAGATAGATCAGTATTATAGTCTAAATAATAGCAATTTTGCGAAAATCATTCTCTTATCGTTATTTAATCCCACGTTTCGGTAATACACATTGGCCGCCAGGTGTCTTCATTTGACAGCCCCAAACTTCTTTTTATGGGGTTATTTTAAAGGAAAACTCTGGATCAGTTGCAGGAAAATATTTGCCAAGAAATCGAAATTCTACCGGCCGAAATGTGTTGGAAAATAAGAAGCTTGACTTGACATAGCGGATAAGGGGCCTCTTAGCCAATATTATTTTTGGAAATTGACATTCAAAAAAATAAATTTGTATATTGCTACAAAAAATGATTAAATTCATAATTTCGCAGTAGTAAAAAAATTATAAATCATGTAAATTGGGGCCTCTCTAGAGCCGGGGGCCCGCCCGCAATGCGGGCCCTGCGGGCCCGTTAGTTACGCCACTGCTGTTGTGAGTTTAACATGTAAACATAAATGTAAAGAAACGAAATGAAACTAAGTGTAGTTGAATATTTTCGGTTTTTAAATGCTACGGCAAGCTCCCGGTGCATAATAGAAGGTAATAAATGTATTGAGACTAATGTTTTGCACTTTTAATCCGTATTTTTTTCAAATTATATGTGAAACGGTTTTGAATACTCACCATATAATTACGTGTAGAATTATGAACAAAACATGCCTCGGACAGTGGCGGATTTAGAAAATTATAATAGGGGGGGCACTAAATTCGGAAAAACAAATTTTAAATATATAGGGTGAGCCCCCCCCCCCCATCTCTCTAACTTTTGTTTTGTATTGTAAAAAATTGCTTATATAAAAGTTTTATTATTTTTATGAAATCAGAACATTTATATTTTAAATAGCAACCTATAATTATTTTACTAAAATATAAACCCCCATTTTTTGTCTTTTAATGATCTATTTAGGGTCCTGCACCATAACAAAAAATAATAAAATGTACATTTATACTTAAAGTATTACTCAATAAATAGGGATTATGATAAAGAAAACAATTTTTTAATAATTACTTTGCGAGATTTCAGGTTTGTTGTCAGGGTCACTGTGACGTCACATTAGTGTTACCTTTCTCTCGCTGCCTACTATAGAACTTGTGCGAGAGAAAGATATAGCCACAATAGGTGTCGCCGTGACGTCACATTGACTTAAAAATCAAATTCAGTTAAATCAAAAACATTTAAGGCTTTTTAATACTACGAATTGCTTCAAAATTAAAAAAACTATCATTTAAAATAATAAAAAAATCAGAGTGCAGGACCCCAAACAAGTAAATGAGTTTGAGAAATATGATAAATAATGTTTATTCAAATATTCTAAGTAGCCATGTGAAAATAAATAAAATGCAACAATGTTATACAAAACAAGGTAAAACATCAAATTAAGTAATAAGAACAACTTAAGACAAAAAATGGCGGTTTATATTTTAGTGAAATAATTATTGTTTGTTATTTAAAAAATAAAAGTTGATGGTCGTATCTTTTAAATGTGACTTTATAAAAAATATCTACATCTGCCATCAAACAGTATAATAAAAATAATAAAACGTTTAAATGAACCATTTGTTCTATTACTTCTAATAAAAAAGTTAGGGGGCATCTCCAAAATAATAAACAATTTGAAAAATAAATAGAAATTCTGTATTTTTATTAGTATGTTTATTTATCTATATGATGTGTAATACGGGAATGATAATATGTAATAATTATATTTTTTTAAATGACAGGGGGGGCACGTGCCCGAGTGCCCCCCCTCTAAATCCGCCACTGGCCTCGGATACAAAATAAAATGCCCATATGATGGGATAAATATGCTCGCGCAAGAACTAAGTAATAAATTGCAATTTTTAAATAAAAACGGCACTTTAAAACAAAAGCAAAATATAATAGTGGCAGTTAGGAATGGCAGTATTAAATGAAACAGAAACAGATTTTGGGATATATTCGTCCATTGACGACTCTATTTATAAAGTAGAGTGGTTTGTGATAAAAAAGTCGCATATAATATCTTAAATTGCGTAAAACATATTTATTTTGAAAAAGTGATACATACGTGATATATATATATTTATTTTATGAATGTTGAAAACCATTTATTCCAATAATAGGTGCACTTAAGTTTACATTTCCCCAAACTACTACAAAAATATCGTCATAACATTCAGCTAGATTGAGTATCTACAAATAAGTGAATCTATAGGTTACAATTACGATTAGAAAATTCTATACTTCCATTTTTACCAGTTACCTGGAAAGATAAAATCATCTTTCTTAAAATGAAGGGTTCATACTTTCATATTATTTATTTTCTTCCCACTTGCGTCTGTCCATTTGTTATTCAACGCCTTGAGTTATTATTACAACAAAAATATCAACTATTTTAGGGAAACTGTAAAATCCTACACATCTGGCTTTGTCCCTCTTTGAGTGACATCCAAAAACACAAAATTTTGTGCAAGATTTATATGCTTTTTTTCAAAATTTATTTAAATCGCTCATGTTGACACATATAAAAACAAACATAGAGTACTCTTCCGAGAAAGTTCTGATTTTCGCCGCTAGTTGTCATGTCGCATCTTGTCAGTTCTCAATAGGGCTGTGATCACGAGAAAACAGAAAGAGTTATACTGGATCCCGGGCACAGACGTGATCCTTTTTCTGTCACCAATCCATGTTTGGGGTGTGACTGTCTCCAGAGGTTATTCTAAGGATTTTTTTCCACTGCACAAGAAAATAAATCCCTGTATATTCTATTCCCTTTAAGCCATTCAGCAGATATCGCTCGCATCAACGCCAATTTTAAGTAGCCGAAATTACATTGGATAAACTTGTCTCTTGTCTCCAATTTCAGCCAATCAGAGAGGTTAAAAGTATTCCCTATTCTCTACAATACTGAATGGCTTAAATGGAACAGAGTATAGGTTTATAATATTTTGGTGAAAGAACTTTATTTAATTCAATTCAAGTTGGATTATAACGAAATACTAGAACATCCACAAATAGAAAAGTTGCGGAAACTGACGCTTCCAGAGTTAGTTCTTAACTATTTCTTCGGAATTAAATTTAAAAAATATAACATCGTGTCTCGGAATAGCTTATCGGTAGATTCCGAAAATGCAGTTTTGTATATTTATTACAACATGCCTTCTCTGTTAGAATGAGATCCCCGGAAAGCCACAATGATAAGCGTAAGCACCTCTAATGGTATTTTTGCTGAGGCCAATACCAATGATGAGGATAAGACAAGCGAAGAGTCTGAGGGAAAAGCTAGTACAATTTTAGTGCTTACATAGGATGTTTCTAAATCTTTGTCACTAATTTTAAGGGTATATAGTACTGGCTAATATGTTTAGTTCTTTTTAAAAAAAATATATTTGGCTTATTCGAAATAAATGAAAAATAACTGCACAGATTTTAATTTCCCACTGCACAATTTGCTTTTCCTACTGCACATTTTGTGTCCAACTGCACGTTAGAATAACCTCTGACTGTCACTTCACGTTGGCGGAAATTTAAATGTTAGGCTCGGGACACACTATACGTTTTAGCGGGATAGGTAAAACCGCTTCCGGTTAAACAGGATAGATCATATAGCGACCACATTAATCCCCGCTAAACAGGACGGCAGCAATGACAACCCGATTCGGAGACAGTCAAACCAGCATCTGATCAGTGCAGAACATAAACAACCGTATTCATAGTAATAGAGGGTTATGATTTTGACATCACACGCAAGAAAGAATGCGACGATGTAGAAGTTGAGATGGAAGATCGGATTACAAACAAACCACGCCATTTTTAAAGTTCTGACTTCTGTCACTTGTGTATTGACATTTGAGATTTACATGTTATTCAATGGCTGTGAAAACTTAAAGATTTTCACATTTTTCATGAATTCTTTATAATTATAGCGAAAGTCACTGCTGCAAAGACCACACACTTGCTTGATACTTGGCACCATCTTACAACTGTCACCATGACAGCGATTTGTTTGTAACCAGCAACGGAATGAAATGAGTCACACGTGTAGTACAAGGAAAATACCAATAGATGACCTAACATAGCCCGAAGATGTACCTCTGTATAACCCTCCATTCTGACTTAGTTTAAACTAGGTCTATGTTAGGAATAAAGTTTTTCCTTATTCATAGTAACGGTTGACAGACCTAGTTTAAACCTAGTCTAAAATTTAGACCTCATCAACCCCTAGTGTAAACTAGGCCTAAATCCTGCCTTTGTAACGAATGCAGTGTGCTTATAAAAAATAGCATTCGTAAGATATATGAAATTTTTATTAATTGCCAAATTAACAATTATGATAATAAATTAATAAAATTCGGGATATTCCAAACATCATTGATGTTGAAGATTAAAAAAGATCACATGTAACATTAAAGTGTTGAAGGTCCAGTTTTAAGTAAATTTGATATAATTGAAATGTGTAATTTTAGAGAATGTAATGAGAGACAGAGAAACAGATGATGCTGAAGTAAATAATGCTAAAAGTAACGAATTAGGGAATTTATTTAGATAAAACTGCAATATGCCCGGGAACGAAAACTCTTCCAACCTCACTTTTTAGCTGTCAAATATTTTTAAATAAAAATTAATGTGTTATACAAATTTTGAGTATAAAAAAATGTTTTTTAGTTAATTTCTTAATTTTTCTAGCCCATCTACTCTACTACTGTATTTCCTCGGGCAATTGTATGCATTAAATTTGTATATTTTAATTAATAAATTTTTTTCGTCCCACTTTTCCTCATATATACACACACATATATGAATACACACTTCTAAACTTATTGTTATGGCACATACTATTCCTATTTTAAACAATATTATGTATACCTTTTATACTGGCAACTAAATGACATTTGAAAATATTCGAATATTTATTCATCATATTCATCGCAGACCATGTCCAGATGAATACGAGGACTAAACTAAACTAAAGATTATTAAATTTTCTATAGATTTGCATTAATACTCTTTCTACATATTTTATGGAAAAATTTATAAAATTATCTATAATTTAAATCCCAGAGCCTACGCTTTAAAAAAACAAAACACAGCTATTCAAATGTATATAACTGACAGATAAATGTCACTTCAAAAAACTTATTATTTCAAAATAATATTAGTAACGTTTTAAAAAGAAAAAAGTAAATAGAACAATAGAAAAGAAATTCAGTAGTTTCCAGCGTAAGTAAATATGTCGGTATGTATTTAGATTAATAAAAATTAACGATTCACAAAAATGTTTAAGCTTATCCTCATTTTTGGATTAGTGAATTCTATTCTATCCCGGTATCTTCTTTTTATTATAGCTCCGGTGGCTCAATGGTTATAGCAACGCCTTATGTCATGAGTGCGCTCGGGGCTCTGGGTTTGAATCCCACTAAGGCATGGATGTGTGTGAATGTGAACTTACTCTGTAATTGGGATTTACAGGCTTATTCTGTAAAAATATCGTTATATAACAACTATCGTTATTTATAAACGTAACGATGTGATCCTGAACGACATTTTGTAAAAATCGTATTTACTAAGTAGTATCGTTCTAAAAATTCTCATACCGTTTGTCACAACGACTTTAGCCAATTTTTTTTAGAAAAGTTAGTAGCTATTATTGAAAATTAAATTGTCATTGTAATGTTATTTTGCAAAAAAATAACATTATTATTTTAATTATTATTTCTTTATTGAGTAAAGAATATTTGTAAAAAACGATTATCAAATGGATTAATATTATTCCAAAAAAGACTTTCACTACGACAAACATTTCTTCTAAAAAGTAATTTTGGTTGTTAATTATATATATATATATATATATATATATATATATATATATATATATATATATATATATATATATATATATATATATATATATATACATATATATATATATATATATATATATATATATATATATATATATATATATATATATATATATATATATATACATATGTACCACGAATAAATGTTTTGTTACCTATTTCCCATTTCTTCCTGTACAAATATAAATAATAAATTAATCAACCCTTCCATTTGCTAACATTTGACATTAACGGACTGAATAACGACAAGTGAATCCTTATCGTTCACGAACTACTTAAAATAACGACAATACGATTTCAATATAACGACAATGGTTTTACAGAATACGCTTTTTGAAAATTATCGTTACTTAAAAACTTTTTGATCATAACGATACGTTATGGTATAACGACATTCTTAAAGAATAAGCCAGTTAATCCTGTTGAGGGATTTAATAAAAGGTAGTTACTTGGATTAGATTAGACTCCATTTTAAATTTTAAGAACTAAACTGTCAAAATTAGAGTAAAATTCGCTAATCCAAAAATAAGGATTAACTTAATCTTTTTTGTGACTCGGGCTGCAAATGGCGGGAGGTATTTTGTGTTGGCCACACCAGATTTTTTTTAATTACATTTGATCTAACATTATTTACAACCACCTATTCTGAACTTTGCAACCCTTCTACACCTAAGGCATAGTAACTAATATTGCTAACAATGTTTGCAAATAAGTTAGAGAGGTATATCGTGATAGGATAGAAGGATGACCAAGCAAAGAGCCCTGGCGTAGATTTCAGAGGCTAATAACTTTCTTGGCCCGAAGGGCATAACGCCTCGCATCACAACAAGCCTATCATCTCATTTTCGAATAATACGAAACAGATTAGACGATTTGTGAGCTGAATACGAGCTCCTTGCCACATCAGTTGGCCTAGTTATTAGGAATTCATTTACCGTAATTTAAATAATGGAAATCATTATAATAATTAAATAAATATTTACTCTTTATTTTAAATTTAATTTTTAGCTATTATGCATCTGAATCAATAAGCAATATTATTTTACATGCTTTGTAACGACAGAAATAGTCATGGAGTAGACCTTTTCAATTTAAAGAGATAGAAGATGTGCGCAATGGGGATCTGCGCATAGTAAGAACAATTGAAATCTAAGGCGTTTGTGTCTAAAAAAATCACACGTAAAATGTGAGAAAAATCTTTGACAACTTTAAAACATATCCCGAAAGAAGTTACAAAAGCTTTTATTCGAGCTAAAATGTCATATTTTCACCAAGAATACAGGTATTTTAATCACTGCAATATTTCAAACATTTCGTTTGACAGTCCAACTGGCAGTTGTTTGCGCCATTTTACTTAATATTTATAACGATAGAAAGAGATAGCCGTTAAATTGAAAAGGTCCATTGAAACATAAATTTAACAAATTTTTGATGTTTTATCTGTCAAGTTAGGTAAATATATTTTTATCAGGTTTTATTTGTAATATCTGTTCAAGTGAACAATTATCTGTTAATTTAAATAAAAAAAAAATTTCACTTTAACAGAAATTACTTATAATAAAAATAAATTAACTTGATATATAAATCGCTAACACTTGTTAATTATTTCCTTATACATAGTAAAGGAAGTATTGTAATCGTGAAAAATTTCTATTTTCAGATTTCAACGGAAATATTCATTTTGACCATCCCTGAATCCATTTTGACTAATTTCGTCGTAATGTCTGTACGTACGTATCTCGCATAACTCAAAAACGGTAAGGCGTAGAAAGTTGAAATTTTCTATTTAGGACTGCTATAATACCTAGTTGTGCACATCCCTATTGGTCATTACATAATACTTGAAGCCTATAATGGATTTTAATGATAAACTATTTTAAAATATAATCTAAAACTTTTCAAGTTTGGTATATAAGATTTGTAGGTCAATGGAAGTAACAGTAGATTTTGGTTAAAATAGGCTAACCGGAAGTGATATATTACCTGAAGTTGTTAACAGTTTTCTTGAATAAAATAGTTTTATTTTTATTTTAAAAATAAATGCTTCAAATAATAGTCCAATATTATTAAATTAACCCTTTGTATAAGCGAGATATGTAAATTTAAAAATTATATACTTTTTGCTTTTTGTAATAAATCTTGCTATGGATGGATTAGGACAATAAATAACAAAAAATAAAAAATTAATGTTAATGTCAAATTACGTCAAATACGTGCAAATTTATAATTTTATAATATTTCATGTTGGTTTTGCGTACAAGGAAGTCGTGTCGTATCTACATCAGATTTTTTAAATTTCAATTCCATGGCTATCGCTATTTTTGGGGTGATTTTCGACATACCTAATTTCTGCCTTTATAGAGCATGCAATATTAGGGTATTCATTTCCCGATTTATTTGTAAGAAATGTGATATATTGTCAAAGAATATTAAACAATCACACTATGAATTTATAAAGGTAATAAAAATTAATTTATTTAAGAGATAAACAATTATTATTAAAGGTTAATGGCCATTTGCACCATTGGAGTTTAACGCTAATCTGTAGATTAAGTTGAGTTTAAATTTTTGTATGCATTGCACGGATTCTAACAGAAGGTTAAGGTGACGTTTGTGAAGTTTAACTTAAACCCGACTCCTTGTACGGTTTAAGAATTGGGATAACCTCTTTTCAATAGTATTTTTGTAAAAAAAGTATACGTATTGAATTTGTATACAGGTAAAGTATTGTAAAACAGAATGTAATAATAATTGATTGAAATAATATAATAATAAAATCGACAAAATATATTAATTATGTAATTATTATGAACAGATATTGAACTATGGATATAATTCAAGATAGTAGTATTTGACGACGAAGATGATGAATTGTTTGATTTTGATATTATTTATGGCATTCCGAGAAGAATTTACGAACGGGCTAACCCGTTTCATGAGTTAAGTGAAAATGATTTCTTCATGAGATTCCGTTTAAGAAAAGCGACTGTTTTAAATTTATTGCCGCAAATTGAACAGCATTTGGAATTTCCATATGATATGTGAGTTTTATGCATGTTTAGTTTTTTCATTTATTTTTATATTAATATACATTTTTTATTCAGATATAACTCTGTTTCGCCGATAAACCAACTACTGATTTGCCTGCGAGTATTTGCTACGGGTGGACACTTATTGGCAATAGCTGATTTTTCAACGGTTTCTAGAATCGTAAATAACATATAACCTATAATTCTACAATTTAATAACTATTAAATACAATATAAATAATAATAATATTAATACTTACTTTGATTTTATATATTTCATAATATTTTAAGTTAAGTGTTGTCAATTATTCTCAAATATAAAAATATTATTCATATTTAGCTTGACAGTATACCCTGAAGTGCATAAAAATTTCTAAATTCCCCTAGATGAAACGTTAATCTGTAGTGTAACGTAACCCGTACCTAACCTCAAGTGGTGCAATGTAAGTTAAAATTACCTTAAACTGAAGATTAACTAAACTTTATTTTTAACTTACAGTGGTGCAAATGGCCATAAGTAGAATATATGATATGGGTTGTTATTAAAACATCTAAATTAATATCTGTATTTCTTATTTAATTAATAATCATATATTCTAAACTTACCTTTTAAAAATTTAAATGATTGTGCTTAATACTGGTCATTTGTAGTTGTTTTCAATATTGTTAGTAATCGTGGTAAGTATCTTAACAAACTACACAAGTAAATAAAATAAAAATATTACTTACACTTTAAGTACGTATTAAAATGATATAAGTAAATGTATTTTACATTGACATTAAAAAAATAGCCACGAAAATACATAATAATTTGCGCAAGAACCAAATATGACAGACGGCCCGACAATGGCGGACGAAACATGAGCCACTCCATGGCCATACCCTGGTTATACAGGTACACTATGCAATATTAATTTTGTTATTGATTCTAATGTAGAATTTTATGCTCTTCAACATATGAAGCCGTTTTACCTGAAACATTTATGAAAGCAGGAAATTTCGAAAGTATGACTTTACATATTAAAGTCCAATGTTCCGATGTCGCGGTTAACAACATGTATATTTACCAAATATCGAAGTGGTCCGGGAAACGTGTAGTAAAATCTCTTTATTAAGTATTTCTCATATACGTTAAGTAATGAAGTACTAGTTTGTTAAAAAAGAGCATAAATAAAACGTCAGTTGCTTTCAATAAATTTTCTCCTGTTTTGTTTCTCAGAACTCCTACCACTTTATTTTAGAAGTTAATAATACATCCTAAAATTAATTTAGTCTACTCTTGGATATAATAAACTGGAAAGTTATTAAGAAAATAATTTGAGAATGATGTGCAAGCACTCAAGCAGCGAGCGTAAGAAAATATTTGGTAATAAAAAGAAATATCCGAAAGCGAAGTGAAATCGAGTACCGTTCGTCGCAAGCGAAGTTCCGTTTTCATAAATGTTATTTATAGTTATAGAGGAGTAAAACTATTCTCTTTTATCGGCGGAGGCTGACAGTTATTAACTCGTGACTCACAAGGAGGAGTCAAATACGCTCGCACCGACCAACACAAATAATTAAAATGATAATTTACGTCTATTACTTCACGGATTTTACTGTCAATACATAAAACAACGCTATGAGACATTTTTTATCATGTTCCTGCATTCCAACGTGTCGAGGTAGTTTTCTCTCCTCTTGAAGAGGATCCTGTATTCTAGATATGGAAAAGCTAATATAAGAGTACTTACATTCTTTTGCGACGTTCATGTGACAGAATGATTAATAACGTGCACTGATGCAGTTGTAATATTATAATACTTTGTATTTGTGTATTTTCGTTGTTACATGCACGCAGTGTATATGTTACTGTTACAGTAAATGTACATAGAGGGATGATGTGTACATTGCCCGGCAAATGTAGAGATTTGCTTAAAAGTGTTTTCGCTTGCAATTCCGCTAAATATAACAACAATAACCTCACCTAATGCACAAAACTCATACCGACTTCAGTTGCCTTGCACGAAAAAAGTAGTTTTTTTACCAACAATGTGCACATTATCTCACTATCTACTTTTACTGTAACAAATATAAAACTGTTTTGCTTTTTCTTCAATGAAGAATTTAGAACAAGAATGCCATCTGTTTCTTTGATATCTTTTTACCGTCCGTCACCTTTAGATAAGGAAGGTATTGACTTTGGTCAAAAAATTCGGTGGCGAGTTTTTGATGAATAAGCACGTTTTAGGATCCCTAGAATACGATTTTACTATTTTTACGATGATGTCTGCCTGTGTCTGTCTGTCTGTGCGTGCGTGAGTGTGTGTTTTTGAATAATATTACTTTTTAATAAATCGGATGATATTCTTAGATGATTTTACTTCTAACTTCTAGCATAATATTGAGTTTACCATAAGTTAAAATTATATCGGATACTAGGCATGAGAATCACAACTTTTATAACTCATTTAAAGGTAATAGTTTTTTTTACCTTATGGCAAATAGGATCGGCACCATTGTATTTTAAATTCATAGAAATACACATTACTATCACTGAAGCAACTAGCTATTACTTTTTAAAACTGTGGTATTTTTTTTTTGTTTTATTACTTTAATTACACGCATATAAATACAAAAGTCGTAAACAATAAAATCAAATTCCACTCATATGTAACGTGTAATGGCATTACAAATAAATTGTAATGGTAATTACATTAATTTTATCACAATTTAAAAACGTAATGTCTAATGTGTAATTCTGAGCTTTTTACTTCCTTGTACATAGTAAAGGAAGTATTGTAATCGCGAAAAATTTCGGTTTTCATATTTCAACGAAAATGTCCATTTTGACCATCCCTGAATCCATTTTGACTAATTTCGTCGTGACGTCTGTACGTACGAATCTCGCATAGCTCAAAAACGGTAAGCCGTAGAAAGTTGAAATTTTGTATTTAGGACTGCTATAACATCTACTTGTGCACCTCCCTTTTTGGTCATTACATAATTTCCAGAAGTGGTACTTTACTTGTAGCCTATAATAGATTTTAATGAAAAACTATTTTAAACTATAATCCAAATCAAATTTGGTGTATAAGACTTTTATGTCTATGGAAATGACATAGTAGATTTTGGTTAAAATAGTCTAATCGGAAGTGATATATTACCTGAAGTTGTTAACAGTATTTCTTGAATAAAATGGTTTTATTTTTATTTTAGAAATAAATGCTTCAAATAATAGTTTTAGAGAATTAAATTCTTCGTCTAGCACATCCGATATTATTAAATTGGCCCTTTGTATAAGCGAGATATGTAAATTTAGAAATTATATACTTTTTGGTTTTTGTAATAAAGCTTGCTATGGATTAGGGCAAAAAAGTATAAAAAAAATTAATGTTACCTATGTTAAATTACGTCAAATACGTGCAATTTTATAATTGAATCTATAAGAGTATTTCATGTTGGTCTTGCGTACAAGGAAGTCGTGTGGTGTCCACATCAGATTTTTTCTTAAAAATAATGTAATGGTAATGCAACAATTTGCAAGTAATGTGCCCAGCTCTGGTTATAATACTCAGATTGTCTGCACATAGCATATAGTCTTTATTGTTTGGATTACTTTGCACTATACAGTATAGAGTGTGCCTATATTTCGCAACATTGAGGTTTCGGAAACTATTGTAATCACTACGTAGAGATGGTGTTGTGCATCATTGCTGTCAGTAGTTTTTTCTATGATTTTTATTGTATTTTGACTTTTCTTTCAGTGTTTATTATTTAGGTAGAGTAAATTTCCTTGTTTCTTGTTTTACTAGTTGTAGCAGGAAAATAATTAATATCTTTCATTTTTAATTAAATACTTTAGATACTAGTTGTTAGGTTATGTTCACAGTTTAGTTTTTTCTTAGGGCTAGTTTTACAATAAATATTGGATACTATATGCTGTACGCGCCTTTGTAAAAACATACAAATAAAATAAAATTGCTCGTTTGTTTTAGTTTTAAATTTCGCCACCAGGTTCGCATTCTTATTTAAATATCCCAATAAGAGATACTAAGTCGGTTAAATTAGGATTTCGCCTCATTAGTAGACCATTTAAAAAAAACAGTCGAACTTCAGTAAGTCGAACTTCGATAACTCGTATTTTTGATAACTTGAATCAAACTTGCTGGCAATAACTCCAAGAGAGAGAATTATGGGTAATTTTTACTTGATAACTCGAACTTCGATTACTCGAATATCTTTATAATTCGAACATAATATTTGGCGCCAGCTTCAATAAGTCGAATTCTGGGGGAAATCCCCTATTACGTGATTTTGTAACAGGTGTTTTTATGACATGATGATGGAGGCAGTTCGGTTTCTGTACTACTGAAGTTCAAATATATGCTTTGTTAATTATTATTAAGTGAAAAAAAATACTGTGCCTACTTGATTTATCACGTTTAAGACATTTTCATTGCTGATATGTTATTAAAACGTACTTTAAAAACTTTATCTATTAATAAAAAATTTAGACTGATCAAAGAAGTGGAAAGTGGTTTACGAAAGAAAGATGTAGCTCTGAAATATGATGTTACAGCAAGTACAGTGTCTACTGTTTCAAAAAAGCCGGCTTTGGTCAGTATTCTGAGTGAGACGAAGAGGATGAAATTCCTTTGATTTTCATTAGTGAACGTATGAATGAAAAACGTGAGGAAGAAATTCAATTGCAATTGGAATTTGAAGCTTGAAAAAATGTCAAAATTACACCAGAAGGTGCCACCTTAAATGATTTTAATCATGTGGATGATGATATTGTTACTTCGGAGTTTCCCACAGATGAAGATATTGTCGAGCTCTACAAATCTGAATCCGAATCTGTAGAGCTCGATAATACAGATGACAGCGAAAGTGATATGATGGAGGATGATATGTAGCAACCACCGTCAAACGAGTTGGTTGAAAATTCGTTGAGCGTTTTGCGTTCGTATTTAAAAACCAATGAATATACAACCGATTCTCTGTAAAATGGTTTAAATAACATTGAAGCTTTTTTTATTGAAAAAGAAAATAAAAAATTCTCTCGTCAGTCACAAATAACTGACTTTTTTACACTATAATAATGTTTATAACTTTCAACTGTACATACGCATATCAATCTGTATAAATCATAAAGTAAGTGATTTTTACTCAAATAAATACATACATATATAAATAATATTCATACATATGCATTTTATTTAATAACCCGAAGTCTTGATAACTCGAACTTTTTTTTGTGGCAAGTCATGGTTTGAGTTATCGAAGTTCGACTGTATACAAGTAAATAAGCGCATATAATTAATAAATTACCACAGTAGTCGAATTATATAAGACGAACATAATGTATTCTTCAAGTTTATTATGAAAATTCTGCGTTTAGTTTTGCTCGTTCATTTTATAAATATTGTAGTTATTTTCTTAAGCTCATATTCCACAAAGAGTAGCAAGTCAAAGGAAAATAATATAGTGCATGAAGGAACTGGAGACATGTTTGAAATTTAAATAATAAACAGACAATTTGGCACATACTAATAACATTTCATCCATGTCTGGCAGCGTCGCCCTCGCAGTGTGCCTTGGAGATGCGCTAGGATAATATATTTTATTGTGATTTTACGAGTTGCCGAGCGCGAGCGAGTCGCAGCGCGACATGTGGACTTTGTAATTGAATCTGTTGCTGCTCCGCATAGCTATAGGATAGCGCCTTGTTGCTAGTCAAGGAATTTTTGGAACTGTTACCGCAGCTATGTTGTATACTAATCATTAATTTTTTGTCTTGAACACTGAACAATATGTGTAAACTATTATTCACGAAAGATGACTATTCAAGGTCATTTGTGAGCCGTCTGATATAATATTACTTGCAGATAACTTCATTGCATTTCGTATACATAGGAGTGCAACATGAAATATTTATGGACATATTTTAACTGAAAAACTAATAGTAATTCATTTGAAAATTATGTTTCTTTCTAAATAATGCCTTTCTGAAAGATTTATGTTCTTCACTTATGTTTTTGCAAAATACAAAAACTTATAAACCAAGGAACAATAATTTGATTTAAACGTCAACGCCACTGGGTAAATATTAGCACAGAGGGCAGTGCAGTAGATAATTAGGTATATGTGTCATTCTACGACATATGTCATTATTATTTACAGTGTGTTAGAAAATAATGCCACTATTTACGTATATCTGTCACACCACATAAATTAAATAGACAAGGGTCAAATAATCTTTTTCTTTCTAATACAAAATGTTGCTAAGCTACTGCTATAAAATGCTGTGTATTCTTTCTTCGAACAAATGACCTTGAATAGTCATCTTTCGTGAATAATAGTGTAGAAAAATTAAAATTATTAATTAACTTGAATTTAATGATCCAAATTAGATTAATAGAATTTTCTTACTTTTTATTGATAATTTTTATTAACTTATACGCAGTAAGTCAGTACAGGATATAAGGTATTGGGTGCTCTAGGAATACAGTAAATGTATGCTCGGTTAAGAGAAATGGCTCCTTTACTAAAATATGAAGCAAAAATTCAAATAAATTGTTCATGTACCTACTAGAACTATTAACATTTTAAAAAATCTGATGTGGGCAGCACATTACCTTCCGTCAGTTCTATTTATTTTGTATAAATGTCTTACAAAAATTTCCTTGCAAAAGATTCTATTTCGTGTACATTACCTTAAGGCAGTTGTGTGTATTTTATACAAATTCCATATACAGTAAGTTTCTAGCAACAGATCCTATATTTCCAGTAAAATTATAATACAAATATACCATCAATGTCGCTTGACACTGACATCTTTCAATCAGATTTTTCTTAATATAGAAGCTGTTTCCAGAGTTATAGATAGCATAGGTGGCTAATATAAGATATTTAATTTCTTTATAATTTTCTAACCCTATCCCTATATCTATTTTATAAAACACATTCAAATCGTATAGAGAATAAAATATTCTTTAATATTTATAATAAAATTAAATGTGAAGAAATTATATATAACATCATTTTTTCAAGAAAACTGTTATATTCTCCAAATTAGGGTACTTCCGGTTGACCAATTATAACCAAAATCTAATTAGCTCTTCATAGGGATGAAACGAAGAAAAATACGAAAGAATTATAATTTTTGGAATTGTAGTATTAGAGTTATCGCAGGCGAAAATTTTGTCACACAGAGATACACACACACACACACACACACACACACACACACACACACACACACATACACGCACGCACGCACACACACACACACATACACACACACATACACGCACGCACACACACACACACACACACACACACACACACATACATACATACATACATACATACATACATACATACATACATACATACATACATACATACATACATACTTACATACATACATACATACATACATACATACATACATACATACATACATACATACATACATACATACATACATACATACATACATACATACATACAAACACATATACACACACACGCACGCACGCACGCACGCACGCACACTCACACGCACACACACACACACACACACACACACACACACACATATATATATATATATATATATATATATATATATATATATGGGGTCTCGTGGCCGCGTGCCTGAGTGTCTGGTCGCGAATCTAGGGAACCGGGTTCGATCCTG
Organism: Harpalus rubripes; assembly: GCA_963082715.1. Taxonomy (NCBI): domain Eukaryota; kingdom Metazoa; phylum Arthropoda; class Insecta; order Coleoptera; family Carabidae; genus Harpalus; species Harpalus rubripes. The sequence continues at coordinate 58,619,667 of OY720453.1, forward strand.
ACCGACGCCAAATATTTCAAATTTTAAATGGCATAAAATTGACCCCTGTGTTGCACTTTTCACGCCAGCAATGAGTGCCCGTTAGGTGACGCCTGGTAAACGCCCGCACGGTACAAATATGTCATAATCATTACCGAATTCTGTGTACAAAACTAATGATTGGCACACCCAGCAATGGGTAATATGCCGTGATGATATATTTATGTATTTTATTTTATACATACAGGATGTTTCCTTTAAAACAACCAGCGCTTTTTTGGGCGAACCAACAACATTAGAGAAAAAATGTTTTATACCAAAAATGATCAAGAATAAGGGGATAATGTATCAATAGTAACAAACCGAATATTTAACCAGTGGTACTCAAACAAAACAAAATTATATTTTTTTAAATGGCAGTCTGTATAAAGTTTTAGCCATTAAATAGTATATTATTTTCTGATTTCAACGATATAAATATGGTATAGGGTTGTATAACAATTATTTCGAGAAAAATGGTATTAAAAACTAGAAATAATATAATAAAAAATGGGTTTACTATTAGCGTAACTAGGCAACAGACATACCTGTGTATTGAATAGCCTATTGTAATATTATAACATTATTTTTAACACCATTTTTCTC